>CM060249.1:18030452-18630452 GCA_030684275.1 Acipenser oxyrinchus oxyrinchus | reverse complement strand
ATACCTTTGTCCTGAGAGAGATCCCTAAGGGCTCTGTACAGAGGCATTACCTTTATAGTTTAAATATTTAACAGGTTGTGTCCAGTTTATGGTGTACTATAAGGGGCCCATGGGCAGCAGTGTGGAGTAGTAGGTTAGGGCTCTGGACTCTTGACCGGAGGCTCATGGGTTCAATCCCAGGTGGGGGACACTGCTGCTGTACCCTTGAGCAAGGTACTTTTACCTAGATTGCCCCAGTAAAAACCCAACTGTATAAATGGGTAATTGTATGTAAAAAATAATGTGATATCATGTAACAATTGTAAGTCGCCCTGGATAAGGGTGTCTGCTAAGAAATAAATAATAATAATAATTTTGACGTTTTTCTGTGTAAGCGGGGGGATGGGGGGATGAGGGGAGAGGGTTGATACATTTAACCTTCTTGTGAATATTCTACTGCTAATGAAAACCACATTGCATCATGGTTTACCCACCAGTATCTGATCCTTACTCTTGTCTTTGTTTTGCGTGCACTACCTCATTTACACCGCAGGGGTCAGTCTTGCCACATTAGCACAAGGATTGATCCTGCAAACATTCATACTAGAAGTTGGATATTGGCTAATGCAGAAACTTATTTGGCGATGTTAAAAACAGACAACATGTCATGTCGGTAGGAGATGTATAGCAACTACAACACTTACCTTTACCCACACTCTGTTAATCACATTTCAGTTGTCCTTTCAGCCAATCAGGTTTACACAGCTTAGTGGTGACCAATCAGAATACAATATGTAAATTATACAAAGACCATGGAACTTGCTTTGCAATCATCAAGTCTACTTGAAGCTCTGGAAAGTTTAATTGAAGACCGTCAATGAATTTGTGAAAACAGGCTATGGGAAGAGTTTTCCTCGACATCTGTAGACATTTTGAGATCCACTTGAGACATAGACTCTGCTGTAGCTGCTCAGAGTGTATCAAAGTTACATGATTTGTACTGTGCTTTACAAAGTTAAAATGCTATTTCTCAAAATTGACATGGTAAAACGTGTGGAAAAGTTGGTGAAGTGAATGCCCCAATGCCAATTTCATTGGATACAGTTAGTAAATTAAACACAGACACTCCCAGCAGATTTATATTTTGATAGAGGGAATTATTGATTCAAGGATAGAGATTTGTAGTTAAGGTTTCTTTGGAGAAATATGCTGTCAAGACTGTATTGTTCAGATTCCTATTGAGAAAATATTCTATCAAGACAACCATGTTCTGTAGCTGTTATGTTTTGAAAATAAGTACAGTTTACAAATCAAATCCTCAATTTCAATGTATCAATTTCAGCAGCTCAGAGATTGTGTTAAGGATATGATGCATTATTATAATAATAATAATAATAATAATAATAATTATTATTATTATTATTATTATTATTATTATTATTATTATTATATTTATTTATTTGGCAGATGCCTTTATCCAAGGCGACTGACAGGTGTTACAGGGCAGCACAGGGTTACAATGCAACATTAATACTTAAATACAGTATAGTTTACAGTAAGTGCAAATACTGTAATAATACCAAAATACAATATAAAATAGGATGCAACAAGTTAGGATTACAACAAGTTATATCTACAGTGATGTGAGCCAATTGGTTATTGATTCAAAGGCATGGATTTGTAAAAGCAAATGGCAGAATCGGTACTGAATTTCATCAACAACAAAAAAATAAATACAACTGACTTTTTATGGGACGATGACTGTATAAATATTACTTATCATGTTTGTATTTAATTAGCATGCCTTTTCTTTTGCAAGATATTTAAATCAAAGTAACTTTTTATAAATACTTAGTGCATGCCAAATCAGAGAAAAAACGTGCTATATATATATATATATATATATATATATATATATATATATATATATATATATACAGAAAGTACTCTCCCTAGTGCCCAATACTTGAACACCCTTTATTTGAAATAAGTGTAATATTAGTAATTTAAATAAAATGTCTCCTCCAATACGCACTATGCATTCTGGTCAGGATTGGTTACCCCTACCCTTACAAGTTTGAATTAATTGGCTGAAAGTTCTGCACATCTCTTGGTTTCAATGAAGTTGAACAGTCTATACAAAGGCAGAGCTTATCTCCTCCTTGACTAATTCACACATTCCAGTGCACATGATGTAAAATACCACAGGGCATTGGTTTAAAAATGATGGGTATTTCACTAGAAATTAGTTTGCCTTTCTGGTTAAGTATGAAGCCCATTCTGGAATATAAGGCAACTGTGACATTTTAAGTTTTTTTTATTTTTATTATTATTATTTGCTGGCAAAAAAGAAACAGACCTTGGAGAGATAGTTACTTTGAAGAAAACAGCATATGATGTATTGCTGAGTGTGTACAAATGATTATTGCTGTGGATTTTACTTTACATATAAAACCATGCAGTTTAAAAACATGTATCTTTGTCTAGAAGAACAAAGAAACGTGGCATTTACGTTTCATTTTCAAGTGAAGTGTTGTATATGAGATGCATTCTTTGTCATGTGCTGGGTCGATGGATACTTGGTGCATGCTTATACCTATTTGTATAAAAACAGGTCGATGTAAGGATATTGCTTCCTAAAAGTTTGTTTAGCTGGCGTAAAGTGGGAAATGTGGCGAATGTAAAGAATGGTTTTCACCTGCCGCTATGCACCCGCTATCAAATTAGCATTTTGCCATCATTGATCAATTTAAATGATATTGAAATGTATTCAAATGAAGAGCATGGAATTGGGTGGGGATCTGGATTACTAAGCTGGTGCAAACATTATAATGGGCAGCAGTGTGGAGTAGTGGTTAGGGCTCTGAAATCTTGACCGGAGAGTCGTGGGTTCAATCCCAGGTGGGGGACATTGCTGCTGTACCCTTGAGCAAGGTACTTTACCTAGATTGCTCCAAGAAACATATTTTTTTTGCTCCATAAATTATAATGGGCACTTGGGCAATTGCTGACCTTCCAAAAATGTTGCACCTCCTCTGACAAGGTGCAAACCATTGTGGAAGCGAGTAATTAAGAGCTGTATAAAACCACACAGCTTCAGAGACCTGTCATTCGCCTTAGGATTGCTGCTGTGATACACTTCCTGATGCAGCAACTCTTGGCTCTTGTTGAGGACAGGCAGGAAAACCTTCGGAAGAGAAGAGCAAGAAGGAGAACAGCCAGCATATTGTTTGAGATGGATTGTCCCCTCGCTTGCCTCTCCAGTGGTGTCAGCTGTGATGTGGATGACATGCCCGTGCTGTGTTGCGCTTTTGTTCCCTGCCACCGGTCTTGTTGGTTGACTGTTCTCCTGGTAACACCGACAGCATTGACTTGCTCCACTATAAAGGACCATATGGCCTCTTTGGTAGCATAACTGATGTTGGCTGAGGCTTTTCCAAATAACTCAGTTTCATGCTGAGTGACCTCAGCCGTAAGGACTCTCAGCTCCTCCTCAGAAAACTTTTCTTTTCTTTGCCGTGCACCAAGAGGGCTTTGCTGCCCTTCTGCTGACATATTTTTTTGTCTGGTTTGATTTTCGTGCACCACAAAACTCATACAGCGCCTACTGCTTTCTGTACTTCTAACTCACCTCACCTCTGGGCTGTAAGTGCGGCCACTAAATAGCCCGATGCACAGGCGCTGCTCATTGTGACCCTCATTATCATGATCGCAGCTCATTATTTGTGCATGTTGAGTAATTTGCATTGCTTTTAAGCTTACATAGGCTGCAGTGCAAAATAATTGCATGGCCGCTAGGCAATTTGGATTTTGCAGCCGCAATTGTTTGCACTGTGCCTATCCTTACACCAGCCCCAAAATGTCTTCAAACTGCATATAATGACAGTTCAATATCAGCTAAATTATATTATGTCAGCCATATATATTGAATCAAGATGGAAAAACAAACAAGGGGAAAAAAAAAACCTGACCCATTTCCCACCCTACAGAATTTGTCCCGTAGGTTCACATTATGGAGCAACAAATGTAGTTTTGGTCGTGCTTCTGTAGTCTTTGACAAACTACATTTTGAATGCACTGCCGTTTTTACTTGAATACATTTGTTTCTATTGTAAGCTTTTTGTGAGTGCATTTTAGTGAACTTGAGACGGTATTTGCCATTGATTTCTAATTGCTCTCAAGATGGTCACTTAAGGAACATACAGTAGTTTTGTCTGAGTGTAATCTGAGGCTCATTGGGTAAAATAACATTAGTCTGTGCTACTTAAACACACTCCGGAGGGCTTAAGGATGTGAAGAAAGAAAAATATTTGAGGAGATCAATTGGATGTGGCTGAATACAAGCAACATCACCTGAGAAGGAAGAGAGCTTGCCAAGGCTTGACCTGAACTAGAGCTCAGCATTAAGGATTTGTGTTTCTACCAGATCAGCTGCTAGTAGATTTTCCATGTACAGTGTTTTGTGCCCACAATTGTACAATGAAAAGGTCCACTGATTCCTTTGGCTTGAACTGAAGTAAAAAAAAACAACAAAAAAACAACATTCTTTGTCCTTATTAGTTGCAGCTGGTTCCTTTTAATTGCAAAAGTCTTAACATTTTTTTTTTCACAACTCTAAGCTCTATATTTTATCCATGTGAAATTGCTGCACCTCTGTAAAGTAACTTTGCAGATGTTAGTATTAACAACGAATGGGCCTTTTTTATGTTTCATACATGTCTGATAAAATATATTGTAATATTTTCATGTTCTAAAAAAAAAAGAAAAACTTCCAAAATGTATATTAAAAAATATATGAATACTCGCTGATAA
Source organism: Acipenser oxyrinchus oxyrinchus (assembly GCA_030684275.1). NCBI lineage: Eukaryota > Metazoa > Chordata > Actinopteri > Acipenseriformes > Acipenseridae > Acipenser > Acipenser oxyrinchus. The sequence goes on along the minus strand of CM060249.1, from coordinate 18,625,661 downwards.
CAAATTGACCCTCTAACACATTATTGAGTTAATTCTCTTCTTTCCATTTTGGTTAAGTGACACAAGCCCTGTTTTGTTTAAGTTGTACAGTAGATAGTTACAGCATCACCGACCGCAATAATATATCTCACTAAGCAAACTTAATACCAAGAAACACACACAACTTAAGATATTTGAATATTAAAATAGTTTTGATAGCCAAATCATACAAATCCCTTTTTTAAACACAAATGCAGCTTTGTTTTTTCAATTGGCAAACAGGATTTTCTTTTTAAATTAGTTTTTATAATGCTCAACCATTGTCATCATAGCTTATCCCATATGTGCCGGTAATGCTAATTCTTAACAGATGTCTTAGTTCCAGGCTACATTTTACCACACTGTAAAAGTTAATTTTTGGAAATGTGAAATACAATTGACTAATTATATACATTTTATAATATGGTAGGAAACTCTGGAAAAAATAGTGTTCTGTCTTGAGGTAATAGAAACTTCTGTAATATTTGCCTACATTTTTCTTTGTATTATTGTGCATCAATAGCAATTCTAACGTAATGAATTTTCATTTTAAGCTACTGGCGAGCCAGTTTCCTGCTTCTCATTTTACTGAGCAATACACTTTTTAATTAGGATTCCTTCCAAGATGTGTGTTTGAGAAAACAAGAAGCAAATCATTTATAAGATTATATTGAATGACAAAACAAGCAAGAGTTGATTAAATATTGACAGGCTAGTCTTTGGAATAAAAAACAGACTAAATGGAACTGGTACTTTTAAAGACATTAAAAAACATGCATGATGCCTTATCACTCTCTCTTTTACAGCATCCTTTGCTTCAACTGACTTTTAAAACTCTGAAAGGATCCACAGAAGCTTACAGTATTTGTAAACTCAGTTGCTTTTTTGCAGGAGAATCTGCCCCTAACCAACACGTCATCAGCAAGCGCATTAAGGCTCTGTGTGTTATTCTCTCATGTTGCTTCTTTTGTTTCGGCCACTCAGTCAAGCGATGGGAAACTGAAATGGGAGTCGACCGCTTAGAGTCTGGAGGAAGGGCTGCCCTCAGCATGGATTCTCTGAGATTTCCCCCTAAATTTTTTTTAAAATGTGAGTAGGTGGTTTTTCCTTACCTGAGTGCTGAGCGGTTCGTATTTAGTTCTGTGGGGTGTGTGGCAGGGCTGGAGAGGCTGGGCTCTTTCCCCCAGCGCAGTCATGCGCTGGGGGACGGGCCTTGTCTCAGCTGCTCATTTTCATAACTTTTTCAATATTTGGGGGGTAGGTGGCAGTGCATTCATGGTTTGGCAGCCTCGTATTTTTTGGGGGAGGTGGCTCATAGCCACTTCCTAGCTGCGGCACTGGGATGCATGTAACTGTTCATGTTTTTCCAGCCGGCCTCACGCAGGTAGCCTTTGCGCACCCACGGACGAGACCTCCGGCCAAATTTATTATTCACTCGGGTCCCTGAGCACCCATCACAGTTCATCAAACCATCTGCAATTGCAATCAATAAATCTCATCCATGACAGATTCTCCGTGCTGAAATTAAATGTTTTTGTCCACCCCCTACTGCTGTGATCACTGGATGTTCCTGAGAGGCACATTTACTTGACTTTCTCTGCCATTTATCTTTATATATATATATATATATATATATATATATATATATAGAATCTGTCAGACCGCATATTGTTCATATTGTTGAAAGAGTATACATTCATTTTGTATCTAAATTGGAAGCATATGCCAATCTAATACTGTATGTAACAATTTTCAAACTGTTCAATTTGCACTATTGAGCTCGGAGGTCTCTGCTGGCACCTAATATATGGCTTGCAGTCATTGGCTACACTGTGCAAAGTCAGCAGACTTTTGTCTCCCCCTTATACCCCCTAAAGAGGAAAAACCTTTCACCTCATAGCTGAGGAAAACCATGACCAACATTGCACTTGAGATCTGGAAACTTTCCACAGTGCTGGAGGGGAGCTGAGATCCCAGCCCAGATGATTGTGAAGGGATGAAGTGACACAGGCTTCTTATGCAGACTTTGCAGGATTTTCGTTCAATACGTATGTAACGCTCTAGCGTGAAGCTCCAACAGTTGCTCGCTTCGAATCAACTCTCAAGACCCACTTGTTCTCTCTTACTTTCCATGCTCTTTAAGCCTGATATCAGTTATTAGCTGATGTCTAACTTGCTATTTCAGATTTTTCGCTGTATCTTTATGATATGATTCTGTATGACACATGCATCCACAACGTTTAGAACTCACATGTATTGCATTGTTTTCACTGTTTAATGTATTATGTATTGTTTCTCACATCTTGTAAAGCACTTTGTGATGGTGGTCCACTACGAAAGGCACTATATAAAATAAATATTGATTGATTGATTAATAAATAGATTCATCACTCAAGTATTGCCTTGTGCATTTATTGAAGGCTATACTAAAAGGCATACACTCCCAGTTGTTGGATGCCAAGTTAAGGTGGTAGTATGTTTTAAACAATTGTATTACAGAGAACCTTGTTAATGAGGCAACAGTGTCCTGAACACCATTAGTTGAGTTACTAAATGACTTGAGACTGTGCAGAAGCAGGTTCTTCACACACAAGCCTGCTCATCTTTTTTGTTCATTCCAGCTGTATTACTCTCCAAAGTAATATGAAACTGAGAAGCCTGCTGAAAACACAAAATGTGTATCTGTCGATCGGAAATATTTACTTACTCAAGTCACACTGGCTCCATCTTGCAATGCAAGTCTCAGACTTTCTACAGATGGACACAGTTTTTCATTTGTTTTTATGGGACATCTAATTATGTTTACACACCACATCAAAATGGGGCTCAGAGGAAGTATGCTGGTCAGATATAATAAAATGTCTCAGAGCGCAACGTGTCTGTAATATAAGAGTATAGGGTGGATTGATTTAACAGCAATGTTGCTGTTTTTGCCTCCTATGGTAACTAAAAAGTTACCAAATGCCCATTTGTCATGTTTTATTTGACCAATTCAGCTTTACACTCTACTATGTGTGAAAACTTTTTAACAAATAAAGACGCTGTCTACAGTACAAGGCAAAACATGTTCATAATTAGTTTTCTCTCATTTAGCTCATTATCTTCTACACTCTTAAAAGAAGCCTAAGACGATGTGAGGTTTTCCAAGATCAAGTATCTCAGTTATTGGAGTATGAGGGGAAAAGCTGAAGATGAAATACTTGGAATTACTTAAGTTCAGAAACATTATATGTGAAAAATTCAAGCTGTCTTCATATACCAAGGCATGTATGATGAGCAACTGAAGGTATTGATCTGAAGTACTGTTGAGTTGATGGCTATAGGTAACAAGATACATATTGTAACAGATATCCCTGCAAGACCACAATCCTGTGGTCCACAAGTCACTTAACGTTTTGTGTGTCTTTCTGGCTGAGCATATTATTTTCTTTTTAAAAGGCTGCTGGTGGTCTACTAGGATCGTTATTCCATATGAATAATTATATTAGATGTAGAATAATTGTATAATTATATTTGCAAGATATACGTATAATAATGATTAGTAAAATGGTTGTGGCAGTATCAGTAAAAGGAAGAAGAGTGTATAGGTTTATATGACACCCTCACACTTATTTATCCAAACTGAACCTGGTGTGAGGCAGGGCACCATTTTGACAACACCAATCTGCGGGTTTCAGGTGTATCAAAATACACATACACGTGTAAGCAGGAATGAAACTTTTAGTAAAATAAACCCAGTGTACCCAGCCTAAAGGTTGTTAAAGTGAATGAGTTCATAAAGGTACCCACTTGTCTTTATTGTACTTAGAACTTATGTTGTCTATGGTATTATTGTGTTAGGCAATGCAGACTAAAACTTACGAGATGGTGTGGCAAAGTGGTCTGTAGTGCACAGGTGTAGCGGTGATGCAGTGATTAGAAAAAACAGTCCAACAACAATGGTGAAAACTAAGCTTTATTAATTGCTTTAAAATAATTATACTGACTATACACAACTATGTGTAAAGTCAGTAAAACCACAGGGTTCAGTCCCAAAATAATAATAACAATAAAGACACACACTCTTAAACACACACACGATCACAATTCCAATAGTGAGTGCTCCTTGGTGCAAGTGGTGAATTATATAGCAACAGTGAAATAGTAGTATATTGTAGTCCGGGTTTGATGCTGGCTGATTAGTGACAGCTCCTGGATTTCCGTCTTCTATTAATTAATTATAAATTATAAAGGTGACAATGATTAGACAGACAGATACAATGCAAAACACTCACGGTTTCCTTTTTACTCCTCCCGGTCGTTTCCATAACCATAACAGAGGAACAGATCGCTCGGTCACACACTCTGATATACCTTCAGTCACGCCCCCCTTTAGTAGCGAGTGAAATCACGTCTCCTCCAATCAATGACTGACACATCGGCTACCGCAGTAAAGCGCTTAGTATTGTGCCTTCGCCCCATTTTTGGATGGCCAACTTCCGACTGACCCTGGAATGAACTGTCAAACCATCCAGTCCGGGGCACACTGTTCCTGTTATACAGCGCCCTCACAGGTCTGGAGGGAGATTGTTGACTCGGATTGATTCGCTGTCTGTCACAGGTGGTTACACAATACTTGAAATCGTGAGGAAGGTTTTACTAATTTGTGTAGGAATTTAACATTCAAACAGTAGCTTGTGGGTCTTAAAAAGCAGTGGTAGGAAGATGATGTAAATCTGTAAATCCATTAGCATTTCTCAAATTCCTTTTCCTACCGTTATGCACTTGTATTACATTTTGGCTGACTTTTCTTCTACTTGATATTGTTTTATTTGAATAGCTGCCAGCTCCTTCGAAGCAAACTGTCTTTCACAGTATAAACAACTGTCAGTGATATAATAAATCTCACATTTCTTTATGATATTAAAAAAAAAAAAGGTCACATGTATGTTTATGTGTTTGCAAACAGCTGTATTCCACAATACTGTATTTTATGTACCTGTGTTTGTCTTTTTTTGGGGGGATGAATACATACTTTAGAAGACATAGATATCATTTCAAACTCTTAGGGCAAAAAATCATCATTTAAAAGTATACCTAATTTTGTGTTTTTTTTTAAAACACAATCCCAGTTGTTTTGGTATTTGTATTAACCAGGAGCAGTTTCAGTGTACATATAGATTTCATGAAGGCCCTTGTAAAATGAGGGCAAACATGACAGATAATAATAATAATACATTTAAAAATAAAAAAAATCAGGTAAGTGTGACTGATGTACAGCATTGGCTGCCATTCAGCATTTCACATGGGCCTTGGTCAAATCTCCGCAAATGGTTCTTAAATACCAACCAATTGAACAGTCCTTGGAGAAGCCATTGTGCCTTCTCAACATAACACTGGTCCAAGCACTGCTCTGCTTCCTTTGAAACCATTGATATTTTATTTTAAAGAAAGGATAAGAAAACATCAGACTTTGGTTATGGTCATGATTTTTTTGTTTGTTTGTTTGTTTTTACAAAATAATAGGAAATCCAGAGAGTCCTGTAATCCATAAAACAAAACCTGCAGTACATTTTTATTCAAAAGTATAGGATCCTACCCGGCACATAAAAGTTAAACTCCAGAGAGAAATGTTACATAGTAATGTATGCACCACAGAAACATTTTCAAACAAAGGTAAACTTTGCCTTGAGTTTTTTTAAAGCAATAAAATAAGTACTGACAATGAGGTTGCATACTATTAATTACTTTTACTCACATTATTTTTGAAATGGAAACATATAATGCAATTTTCAGGTTGCAGAGTGATTTGATATGTTCTTCATGCACTTAAACTCTGGTTTCTGTGACAAAGACAGAGTCGTTTCTTTGGCTGACTGATGATAAGACACTGGCACTCTTTAGGCAAGGGCAGCTTTCATATAGGTGTCAAAATTATGTCATGTGAAGGTTCACTTTAAGTGAAACAACCTAAATAAAGCACCAAAAAAATAAAACATTGGCCTTAATTTTTAATATCTGTTATACACAGTTAATGTGTACATTTTTATTTAGATTTAGTTTTTTTTTTTCATCATTGAACCTTCTTCACACACAAGTTTGAACACCAAGTTTGTCAAATGTACTTTCCTTGGCTCTCTCTAGATGGCAGCATGAAACCATGGTTCCCTCTAGTGGACACAACAGAGAATGGCAATGAATGTACTAGATTGTGGCCTTTTTGGAGATATTTTTTTTAGCAGACAGACCTCTGGAATTCAAAACCCAGAACAGAAAAAAATGTTTACTGTAGCTCCTTGTTTTGTTAAAATTGGTGCTCCTATAACTTATGCTTCATTACCCCCACCTAAATTTATTTCAAACACATTTTTCTGTGATATCATTGCAAGTAGTTTATACAACTTTCATATGAACTCTGTATAATCCTCAGCTAAGAGGTAGCTGGCAACTGACCATGTAGGCTTTTAAAGATTATTTTTAATATAAAATTCCAGTCTTCAGTGGTGTTCAAAACCATTTTAAGATACAAAAAATATATACTTTGATAAGAACAGTGCATTTTTCTACAGTATGAATTATATGGAGTATATATCTTTTAAGCACCTCTGTCTGCAACCTGTGACAGTTAAAGAGGATCTGCATGCTCTTCATAAAGTTACAGGTTCTTAAAAATAGAACACAAAATAATTATTCATCAATTTACTATAAATGGCAGCACACAATAAAACCTTATGCAAAGTGTAATCTATAAATACAGCAACAACAATAACAACAACAAAAAACTTACTTAAAGGGACAGGTCTTAATAACTAACAGATCATAAGAAGTTTACTATACTTTATCAACAATTTGGGCAGCAGTGTGGAGTAGTAGTTAGGGCTCTGGACTCCTGACCGGAGGGTTGTGGGTTCGATCCCAGGTGGGGGACACTGCTGCTGTACCCTTGAGCAAGGTACTTTACCTAGATTGCTCCAGTAAAAACCCAACTGTATAAATGGGTAATTGTATGTAAAAAAATAATGTGATATGTGAAATAATGTGATATCTTGTAACAATTGTAAGTCGCCCTGGATAAAGGTGTCTGCTAAGAAATAAATAATAATAACAATTTAAAAATGCTTTATCAGTTTATGGAAAATGAAAGGCCCAGGCATAAAACATCTCCTCCTGTCAGCCTCTTCATCAGACTGGTGTGCTTTGGTGTTATATCTTCATTCTCATATGTAGAAACCAATCCATTTTATGGTTCTTGCCCCCTGTAGTGCTGTCCACTCTTGACCCTGCAGATGATTTCAGATCTCCCACACTGTCCACAGGGGGGTGTCAGGCTATCTTGTTTAGGGGTTAATGAGGTATAACTGTGTAACGTGGTTCACATACATGTTACTTGTAGGGGGTCAACCAAGGAGGAAAAGTTTAAGAATGGGTCAGTTAACATCTTAGGTGGAGGAGTGTCTGTTGGGCCTTGGTTCTGTATTTCCATGGCAAATCATTTGTACATTTTTAAACACATAGAGCTGTTCTGTTTGAAAAAAAATATACTGTAATTTGTCTTGAAGGTGTACATAACATAATACTGTACTGATAGATCAACATGTTTCCCTTTTGTTTCTACAGGGTATTTCAATGTTAGGATCTTCTTGAACGATACAATCTATCCACTTCTGCATTTTTAAAGAGCTAAAAGTAGTTCAACCAAAATAAATGAGTGAGGGTATTATGAAGTTAGAATAGATGCAAGTTGTAATAGGTTTATTTTCAGTGTACTAGTTCCAGACTATCTCGGTGATCTTTTAGGTCAGTTCTTTTAGGTCAGTTCTTCTGTGATGTTAATCTTGCGATATAAAATGAAGGGAGCACACTAAACATTATTATTGTGATTACTGCATTTGTTGTGTAGCATTGCTTGCAATTTGATTAACAAAGTATCTAAATTCTTCTGTGCTCCACAGCATCTGTCACTGTATGGTAATTTAGACAACTAAAGCAAGGAGTATTCCTTTTGTCATTCGTGCATGCTTTGTTGATGATAACCACTTATTAGTGTTATACCTCCCCAATGATGGACAATCACACTGGACGTGTGGGAACAGCAACAGTGGGAGTTTTAATGTATTTTCCCATTATAAGTAACTTGCTTGAGTCTGTAAAACTGTTTCACAGACTCATAACTTACTGTACAGGTGTCAAAGCTGTATATGCAATGTATGGATGAGCAGCACTGAAATGTTGGGAAACGTGGAACCTTTAAGTTGTTTTCTTGCTCAATGATCAACCAAAAATGTTGTAGCTGAGAGTTTTAAAAGGTCTACTGCAGCCTGCTTGTAAAATCAGGGTTGTTAGTTAAAGATATGACTGTTGTCACAGTGTTAGATAGACAGTAACAATTACAACCAAAAAAAAATCCTTACACAAAAGTAAAGCCCATTATCAGGGATATTGTTTCGGAAAATTACGTGTCTATGTACATAATACATAAACAATACAAGCTGGTAGTGATACAAACAACTCTCTGGGAAAGAGCACTGGGAAGTACTACAGTATTTAAATGTACTGTAGGTTGAAATAATATTATTTGGGGGTTAAATACAATAACCCTCTATGTGGTATAAAAAGTATACACATTAGGTTCCAGTGGTATATGGAATTTTTCCCACTTCAGAGGAAAAAGTCTCATAACTCACTTGCGGCTTTGTAACTCACAAGCCCTGAGGCTTTCTTCTCACTTATGGGGTAATTTCCATATATGCAGCATCCATTTAGAATTTGATCTATCTTTACTTCTCCTTTCTTCTGGTATTTGACATCTTTGTTGAACAGATCCTGCATAATAATTGACTTGGGCTTAAATCCTATCGAGGTATGTGTCCTGCTAAGGTTAAACGTCACTATGGAGATGGTGATGGTGCTGGAAACATAAAGCGAACAATAAACTTTATAACCACCATGCATATAGTATTTTGTATGTGCTAACACAATAAAATGAATAATGGAGCTGGAACAGCCAGATTTTCTTACAACAGTTAAAGCCCTTTACCTTAGAGATTGACTATTCCATTACATTTAATGATTAGGTGCATAACAGATCTAGAACAAGCTTTCAAAATACAGCCAAAATAGATTTTGAATTGAATTTTGATTGATTGAAGCTGCTGAAACTCTAAATAAGTTATTGTATGATGTCATGACCAATTTCAAAAGGCTTGTGTGTATTACAGTACCACCAGATTGCAACCTGTATGGATTTGTGAAATAACAAATTTGTACAACACAAAAAAGCCTGTTTCTAAACGATCTTGTCTGTGGTTTACAGCTGTAGACAGTCAAACCCTTCTTCTTGATTTGTGCCTCAAGGAACGGGTGGGCATTTCGGACAGGCTGCACTGTTCAAGCGGTTTATAAGAGGAAAATGGTTAAAGGAAGGAAATGCAGTTTTAAAAGAAAATGGAATTTCTGACATACTAATTTACAACAGGTGTGGACCAAGTTCTCTTAACAGTTTGTATTGTTGATTTCTCTACTGTTTATCCATCATCATAATAATAATAATAATAATAATAATAATAATAATAATAATAATAATAATAATAATAATAATAAACATTTATAAATAGGAGAGGCATGGAGATCAGGAGAAACAAGAAAATAAAACAATGACAAAGATTCAGACACATAAGCAAAGACGTTTTACAGTTCCTTTGGCTTTCCATTAGAAAGTGTTATGGGTCCCAATCTCGTTTCAGAGTCTCTTGATCTACATGCAAGAGTAAAAATGAGCAATTTTGATTTACATGTTATTTTATTTTAGCGAGAGAAATTATTCTTCAAACTGCACATCACGCAATAATATTAAAATTGCAATGTATCTGTCAGTATTCCAGTTTAGCCTTGCAGAACTATTGATATTGTTTAACTGTATTATCTGTGTCACATACTTCAAAAACAAAACCGCAAATCTGAACAAAGTTGATCAAATCGCGTGGAGTGCAGGATGCGCCCTATAGCCTGGACATCGGCGGTTCGAGTGCATGCTATTCCATTGCCGACCGTGGACGGGAGCTCCCAGGGGGCGGCTCACAATTGGCTGAGCACCGCCTGGGGGCCTGCGCCTGCTGGCTTGCCTGCAAGCTGCCCAGAGCTGCGTTGTCCTCCGACGCTGTAGCTCTGAGGTGGCTGCACGGCGAGTCTGCAGTTTGTAAAGAAGTGGGTGGCTGATGGCACGTGCTTTGGAGGACAGCGTGTGTTCGTCTTCGCCCTCCCGAGTCAGCGCAGGGGTGGTAGAGGTGAGCTGAGCCTAAAAATAATTGGGCATTTCAAATTGGGAGAAAAATAATAAAAAATAATTGGCGACGACTACATTTAAAAAAAAAGAAAAAAAAAAGTTGATCAAATCCCAAATAAATCCTTTCCAGGTGATTTTTAAATAAATCCTTTTTTTAAAGAAACAGCTAGATGATTAGCATGAAAAGTCTTGCTTGATTGATTGTGCAGTATACTGGGTGAAATGTTACAAAAGGATTACACTGGATTTTCATAAACATTTCAAATTTAATACTGATATGTGAGCAAAAAGTTTCAATGTAAAAGCTTTACTCTTTGGTTTACAAGGGGAGTGTTTAGGCTTCTCGGCTGTGTTGAAGGACATAGCACCAAACAGAGAAACCGCAAATGCAGTCTGCCTTGGCCACTGATAGTAAAGTACATGTATTATTAAAATAGCCTATATTTAAATGGTTTAATTAGTCTTATCAATTATTTAACAATGTGTCCCGGTTTTGAGCTTTGAAAATCTGGTCACCCTATCTCTAAACCTCTAGCTGCTTTGTATGCTTGCTTCTTCTTGTTGGGTCAAAGAAGCTTGCCAAGGCACACTGGTCTAAGAAAGAATTGCTTGGTGCAGCCTTTTTATTGCTGGGAAGTTCAGCAGTGTTTATCCACTAATGAGATCTTGAACATATGGTAGGGCTTTGTGACTTGTTGACATGCAATCTGCACAGCGTTTAAGTGTGAAAAGGCTATTTGCGCACAATCATTTGGCCACACACTTCCTATAGTGTGAGGAACAGTTTCTTTTTGTCCTGTGTCTGTTTTTATTAATCTCATATCTAATGCTTTAAGGTCGTAGGACAAAAAATAAGACATATTAAGTTCAGTACACATGGTAATTCAATTGACACATAAACCAAAGAATAAATAAGCAGTACATACATCTTTCTCTGTGTCATCTTTTTGTAATTTTAGTTAACTTGCAATTAAAGTGTCTATTTTTTGGTATTTTGTGTTCACTTGTGGTATTCTGTACATTTTGAAAGCTGTTAAAGGGAATGTAGGGAGCATGCATCGCTTTGTTGGTATTTTATATTGTGTTTTTGGCCATTTTATTGCCAAAAATACAATATAGGACTCTGCCTTTTTGTATGTAATTTTAAATACCACATAAAACCATCACTAAAACAGTTAAAGTGATGCGTGGTCCTTGTACAAACATGTACACTAGTAGGTACAGGCAAGATACCTATGGATATTTACTCTACCTAGTAGAATTTAATAGGAACAGTCATAAAGTGAATTTGTTTTTTAATTTGTTAATATCAGTCATAGCCTTGACCCTTTTCCCTTGTCTTTTTAACCAGTATACTGATTGCTTATTATACAAACAACTTTTGTGGGGGGTGAGGGGGCATGCAGGAATTTAGCCAAGAAATGTGCATAGAGCGCGGAAAGGGAACAGGAGGAAAGTCAACTGGCAATAGTAGAGAATATCACAGAAACTCAGATAAACACAACTTCATTAAAACAATGAGTCTTCAGAAAACAAGAACACCAGTGGGGAGTACAAAACAACAGAGCAAATTTACAAAAATAAAATCTACAGCACATTTGTTTCATGATCTTCTCCCCCACATGTTTGCCACCTCAACTATTTGACCATAGTCTGTCTCATTACTTTATTGTGGCAAGAATAAAATAAGCCAGTAACAGTGAGATGAACAATTCACAGCATGCTAAATATCAACATATTCTCCCTGTCCGGTTTAACTTGAGTCTGTCTTTAACATGAAAAAAGCTGTCAGTGTTTTTGTGTTTTATGACTAACATTCCAGAAGGAATAGCTCATGTTCAGATACTATAATTTGAATTTGGGGGTCATTTTCCTTTATAAAGGTTGCTGTAGTATTTCATGATGAAAGCAAAGGCAAAGTTTGTACCACTTTCTTCTTACTGAAAGCAAAGTAGCACAAAAGAGATATTACTGAAATACAAATAAAAGCTATATAATAGTAAATGGTACATACAAAATTAAAATGAAAGTTTAGTTACATCAACCTGTTGCTTTTCCTTTTAAGGTAAAACACAGAAGAACAATTCAAAACATGTATCAACTTGCTTTTCCTTTAAGAAAATAAATGGTGCACTCTTCACACGAGAGCAGTGGTTCTCAAACTTTTTTGTTCGCAGACCACCTGTATTTTCTTTTTGATCTCGGTGGATTACACAATAAACAGTATAGCTGACTGAAAAATAAGCACATTAAAAATCACTATAATACTAAGAATAACCGTAGACTTACCTTTCTTTGTTGTAATGCGATGGGTGGGCCTGTTTCTGTGAGCAAAGTTATTTTAAAATTGGAGTTTTAAAGAATGGTGTAGTGTTAGAAAGTGGTATTTCATCAGAATGTGGTACGTGTACCAAAACTTGGCCCGTGTAATGTCAGAAAGAAATATGTTGACACATTGAAAGTGGTACACTATCAGATTTCGGTACAGGTGCAATCAATTGCGATCTGATGGGTGTTTTCCTATTGTCAAACAGAGGTACATTTACCATTAATTATACATTATTTTTTTTGCAAACTTACACTGGAAACAGACAATCAATTTCTCTAAGAAGAAAAAAAAATCACGAAAAAAACAACACAAAATGAGAAATCCACCGCAAAGTTGCACAAGTAAAAAAGTGTACAAGACCCAATGTATTGCATAGGATAAATATTCACATACTATTTTCTTAATGGTGGAAAAATATGATAGATTACATTAACAAAGATGTATAAGACTGGAAAATATGATACATAAAAAAAAAAGATGGAAAAGACCAAAAACAGCATAACGTACCAGATTTGAATGAGCGCTTCCCTTCTTAGGCATGCGCGAGCAAGCACGGTGCGCTGAGTACCACTTTTTACTGCGTACCTGAAAATAACACTACAACGGTTCTAGTTTACTTTTTATTAACACAAATTTACAGAGAGGAAAAAAATGACTTCTTTATTTTTAAATTGGTTATTACAGCAGAAATTGATTTATGTGAATTAATAATCTGTGAAGTTACATCCATCATGTACCAGCGCAGTCAGAGCTATGAATCTCCATCTATAATCTTTTATATATATATATATATATATATATATATATATATATATATATATATATATATATATATATATATATATATATATATATATATATATATATATATATATATAAAACAGAATGTTTGGATGCTGCACGCTGATTGGCTGTTGAGGATTTTTTACCCTGCAGTTAATAGTACAATGCACGGCAGAACTTTTTTACAGAAGCACAGTTCAATTAATAAATGATCAATACACAACATATTAAACGCTATACACATTGTTGTGCGAGGTCTTTTACAGTTTTTAAAAATGAGTGTCATTCCTTTTGTTACATTTGATCTTTTCAGAAGCATGACAAAAACATGAAAAAAAACCACAAAGAGACACAAAGATTTAACAAGTCAACAACTTAATGAAATCCAAGAAAATAAAAATTCTTGGGCAGCTGTTGTTTTTTATTGATTTGATTAAACATAAATAAATGGTGACTTAAAAACAGTTTGTCTTAAATGGAAACGGTCTGTTACGCTAATGATATGCTTCAGTGCGTAATTCAGCTGGTCAAGAGTTCTCAATTTTGTTATGTTAACCTCCGTGCTGGTCTCAATCGCTCTGTAAACAGTGCTGACATAAACCGCAGTGATAGCCCGTTGGTGACCAAGCATTTCAAAATGCCAATAATGTATTGTTGGTTTTTCCTGGCGCAGCGGTAATAATGGGTGGATAGTGAACTTTGTCTTTACCTCCTTCTCTGTATCTTTTCATTATCAACAAAAATACATAATTGGTATTTTTAAATGCTTGGTCACTAACAAGGCAAACATGGCAGGTTATGTCAGCTCTGTTTACGGAGCGATTGAGACGAGCACGGAAGCTTCATTTATTTTAATTAATTAAGACTTCCATTACATGAGAGTAGATGTTAAAACTTCATGCTGATTTGAACACGGCTCTCACCAAGATAAGCACCAACTATGACGTAGCTTTACAGTAAACTAATGTGATCCATCTGTGTCTCCATCCATTTTCGTTTCCTTCCATATGATGATGTAGATATCCTTCTGCCTGGTGTCGATGGCTGAAGTGTAGTGCTGGCTCCAGGGATCAGCTTATTTTGCCTCCCTAGTGCATCAGCACAAACATCGGCTGCGATGCCGGCTCCGGGGATCAACCACAGTGCGGTCTCCCCAGCGCATCAGCATGACAACCGTCTGGATTGAGCTAAGTAGGGTACATCTCTGAGGTCTTTAAGTGGGCACCTTCAATCCTCGGTGTTTCGTTGACTAGTCCACGACACCTCAAGAGGGCTTGACGGTGATTCTGGCGTCCCAGCATCACCCCCCTCTGTCCCCCACTCAGCCCAGCTTACTTACCCGTGCATCAGCGTTTCTTTCTTTCTATTGTGCTTGAGATACCCAACCAGAATCTTTCCGTCTCGACCACTGCCAGTTGCTGCTCCTCTCTGCTGCTTCAGATAAGTTCTTCACTGTGCGACGCAACTCTTGGCCACTGAATCCGACGTCTCTGAGAAATCGGGTTGTAGAGTGTGCCACAAATCCTCGACAACCCACTTCCACTGGGTAAACCCAGACTCTCCATCCTCGCTGTTCCGCTTCAGTGGCGAGTTGAGCATACCGCAGTTTCTTCCTATCATACGCCTCATCTACAGCATCCTCCCATGGAACTATTAACTCTACCAGGTGAACAAGGCGTGCTGATCCAACCCTCAAGACAATATTTGGTCGAAGGTTAGTGGTGGCAATCTCAGGTGGAAAAATAAGCAGTTGACCAACATCTGCCAACATTTTCCAGTCTCTAGCAGCTTCCAGTTGTCCTGGACGAGGCTTGGTTTTAACACCTTTTCTTGGCGGTTGCTCTCCTGGGCGGAGGAAAGTTGTCTTTTGTGTGTAATGTTTTGATAAAACTGGTGGCAAATTATTGGTCACGTTATGCTTGTCTTCCAATGCTAAGGCCAAACATCGCAGCACCTGGTCATGACGCCAAGTAAACCGTCTTCCTGCCACCTCACATCCTGGCAAAATGTGCCTTAATGTTGCAAGTAATGAACACAAAGGACATGAGGGATCCTCTCCTACTCAGAGGTTTAGGTTCTGTGGTGCTGGGAGAACATCATATGTTGACTTGATGAGGAAACTGATCCTGCTCTGTTCCACTGTACATACATAGGTCTTTCCAGCCGATCTTGCATTGAAAACCTACAGTTTAATGTTTACAACAAATAGAATCTTGTTTGAGGGATTATTTTTTCTCCAAAGCAGAAAGATATGTAATAAAACTGTTTTTTTTTTTGTTTTTTTGTTATTTTTTATTATTGTATCTGTTTTATAAGCGAGATAACACTCCAGGGCTTGTGCGTACTGTTGCTTATGATTTTGTTGGTTGAAAGCATGAAGGCACAAAGCTTTGGCTTTGGCTTTGCTTCATGCCTCCAACTCAATTACAGTTGTATGTTAATGCAACACAATGCACGCCCTGTCGTGTTTTATCCCTTACTTTACAAGCTGCTATATTGAGTGCACGTGAGCGCAATACGTGAAAACTCCCTAGTAAAGAAGACACTTTAGACACTCCAAAAGTATGTATGACGGAGAGTTTAGACCAAGATATTCTCCATGTAGCGTTTTCTTCCTGCTTCTGTAGCACAGTTTTTAAGGTCTCACATTTTGGGTTTGCAATGGGATCTATAAACTACGCTGCCGCTTCCTTTCTATAATTATGTAACTTTTCCATGGACCACCTGAAGAGGTCCATGGAAAGAGATTGAGAACACTACACTAGATCAAATGCACAGTGGACCTGTCCCACTGTGTCTTTCTATAATGAAAATATTTACTTTCTCTTACTATTTTTTAAGTCTGTTTATTGTTGTTGTTTGATTTTGTTTTATATGTCATGGTTTTGTAGCACTAGCCAGGACAATTGTAGTAATTGTTTCAAGCAGACATCTTCATCAACACATTCAAGTACCGACCCAGGGAACTAGCCCATTCTTCACAGGCTATTGTAATTGAATTTTAAAATATAAATGTCTGCCAAATGTAGTTTTATTTTATGAAAAAATATGTTCATAGTAGAAACCTTAATATTAAAACAATTCCTGGCCATCTATCAGGTAAATACATTTCACAACCAATTTAACACGAGAAAAAACAACTTCCTTTCAAAATCTCCTTCAGTTTATCCTGAGTACATGTCACTACATTATGTTCAAGAATGTTTGATTGTTTTTTAATGAGCTGATATGCAAACTCCAGTAGGTGGTAGTGGTGCATATACAGTATTTAAAAAAAAAAAAATATATATATATATATATATATATATATATATATATATATATATATATATATATATATAATTTGAAGCCTTTTATAGATTTTGGTCATATGTTCTGATGAAAAGAAATCAAAAACATGGGGATCAAAAAGCAGTAACTTTATCCTATTTTCCATCTGCAAGTAAATGGTCTTTGGTATTCTGACAAAGCAGCCATTTGACTCAACTTCTTAAAAAAAAGAAGACAGGTTAAAGAAATATGATATTTGTAAACTCTTGGCCTGGATGTTTATTTTAGGCTTTTTATTGGGCTGTGTTTTTATGTATCATGGTAGGGCATCGTGTAAATGATGATGTCTTGTGATCTACAAATGACTCCTCTATTCAGACTTTGGCTTTAATCAATAAGTAATGTTTCAGGGTTTGAGTTCCAACTGAGTCCCAGATAATGTAACATTACACCTTGCTAGTCCTACTCTTTTATAACTAGTTTATTTGTGTATTGTGTGAACATGAGGCTGTACTCCGCTTTTGTGGTTTGGGTGTTTTGTTGTTAAGGGACTCAAGTGAATTATTTACAGTATCAAATCAATACTATATTCATAAAAAAAAATGCTCCTGATGAAAATGAGAAAAACAGTACTTGTTTTAAAGGAGACGGGAATCTGAGAGCAATGTATACACAATGGACACGTTGATATGTTGTCAGATTTTACTGGTAATACATTTTTGATTTATGTGTCTAGGATATGATGGCAAAAAAAATACTGTTGGTAGAATATCAAACAGATCAAACCTAATTTATGTAAAACAAAAACCTGTGTGAGAACTATGCTGTTTATATAAAAAAGGAGAGAGTCTGAATCTCTTTGCCCAATCTTTCACATTTACATATACCACAGACATTGTATAATCAGATCAGTTTGTGGAAGGTATGTAATAAAATATATGTTCTGTATTAATCCATTTATTTATATATCTTGGTTCAGATAAAAAAAAATTTGCTCAGTTTAAGAAAAAGTTTACACTGTTCTCCTATGACATAAACGGTTAGTTTCATTAGCTGTACTTGTTTGGCTGGTTTCACAGATCCTGAGTAGCACAAATCTTGGACTACCTTGCCTAAAGTAACATTGGATAGTCCAAGATTAGTACTAATCGGGGTCTGTGAAACCAGCTGAAAGACTTTTGTACTATTTATAGGAACTACAGATCATTACTGTAAGCAAATTACTTACTCATGCATTTATACCATACAATATTGATCAGATATATAGTAATGAAAAAAAACTACAGTTACAGTAGATCGAACTAAAGCCACAACTGGATACTGGTACCAATGGGAATCTTCTTTTTCTTTATTTTATACCCCTGTCCTGTGTGTACCTTATAGTGTTCAGTTCCTGATTATCTATTTGTATTCAGAAAAAAAAGTTGTTGTGAGCCTTTTGAGGCTATATTACCAAATAGTAAGGCCATCACAAAACAGTAATGAGCAATGTTGTATTTGCTCTTTGCACAAAAATAACGCAATTTGTTACCATAAAGCGATCAGGAAAATGTTTTTGTTTTATTGCCTATGCCTATATGTACTAACTTACATTTGGTCTTTTTGCAGCTAGTTATGGACCTTACCCAATATGTAAAGGGTGCTCACAATGTTCCAAAGACAATGGATGCCTGAGCTGCCTGCCAAAGTTATTCTTCTTCCTTCGGAGAGAAGGCATGAGACAGTACGGTGAATGCTTACATGCCTGCCCGTCAGGATACTATGGTCTGCGAGCTCCAGAGATGAACAGATGCTCAAGTAGGTGTTAACATGATTAAATAAGAAAACAAATGGAAACAAATAAGGACTCTGTTGGGAGTGTGTAATCCATTAGGCGTAGCAGTCCCAAAACACCTGTTTAAAATACAAACGGGACATGCTGTAGGCCTCTTTGAAATGAACTTATTCTAATTACAAGTACAAAGTACACAGTTGTTTATGAAATTGTGAGAGTAACACATTTTATGATAATGGACCCTATTCATATTGAGTTCTTTTCATGAAGCAGTTCAGAAGGTTGTTGTTGGGTATCTTGGTTACAATACCAAAAAAAAAAAATTCAAACACACTTATTTAAATCATTGATATTCCATTCCCATTTAAAAGGTAAGTTACGTGTTATAAAATAGTCAGTAGATATGCAATAATTATTATTCCAAAGTGATTCAGCTTAATGAACAATGTGTTAAATAGCTGTCTTGTTCTCTTAAAAACTGATTGGAGCTGGAAACTATGTTTTATAATTGTCAACTCTTCCCTGCAGATTAAGTCCTCGGTGGAGGCATATATACAATGTGTGATGAAAACTGGTATTCACATTATCGAGCAGGTTGTGGGGATATATGGTGGTGTCTCTCTATCAGTACATCCGTCCATCTGCATTTCACAACACAATAAATTATTCCATATACTGTAAATTAGTCATTTTAAAATACTTTACCATCATACTAACACCTGCTGTGCTTACTTTATGTCTTAAATACCACTTATTCAATTGTAATGAAACTTTTCGTAGCCATTTCTTATTCTATACTATTCTGTGCATACTGTTTATATGTCCTATTTGGTTTTTAAAGCACGTACTGTTCAGTTACAGGAGTTTCACATGCTATGGAACAAACTATGAAATAATAATAATAATCAAATATGCTGCACCATAACCTGATGTTGAACTGGCCTGAAGCATATACTCTGCTTTATGGATATAAGAAAAAGCCAAGGTGCTGGCCGAGTATTTCATGTGAAAACAAAAGAAAATTAACTGTGTTGCAGAACAGTTGTGAATGTTAAATTAGACGTTAGTGAAATGATGTCAGAATGATTGGGGATCGAGGGGGATCCCAATTTAAATTGGAATCTTAACCTCCGTGTGAGTAAATATAACTATTAAATATTATAACACAATAAAAAAAAAGTTTTAGCCAGGAGGGATGTTGTATTTTGTGTGCTGGATGAATGCACTTCCATTATTTCACAGCTACTGCCTATCTGGACTGACCTATATAAATTCAACTCACAAATGACCAGTAAAAGAAAATAGATGGAAAAAGTTATCTAGTTCTCACAGCTGTTGTAATAACAGTACACTATTTTTTCTAAGGCTCTTGTTGAATATAAACTTAAGAAATATGGCAAAAGCTGCTAAATGTTACCTTCCAAGTGAACAGAACCTGGACAAAAAAAGTAGAACAAAACAGTACATTGTCACATTGAATAAAATCTGCTATTGCAGTGAACTTTGATGCGTTTGTAATTTAGTCATGACTTAATTATACACCCTTTCTTCGACCTGTGCCCTATTATGCTATATTGTTTTCACAAAACTTTTATCTAGCATAATCAGATATACTATCCAGTTAAAACTCACAAAAGCCGATTGTTGAGTTACTGAAACAATCTGTTAGCTGTTGTACCGACAGTAAAGCAATATTAAAGCTACATTTAACATTAGGAAGATAGCAGCAATTGATGATTGTTGATGTATTGTTATGTAATGTACAGTGATTAACAGTCTGTCTAATAAAACTGAACAAACTACTGAAAATGATAATTTAACTGGTATCACAGCATATGTGCCTTTGTCTTGCTTTAAAGTAGTCTGACTTTTTTCATAGTTAAAGAAAGAGGATGTGTTGGCCTGTACATGATCTTTGTGCTCCCAGTCACCATGGAAACAGAGGGTTGTCCACCTGCAACACTCCAAGCAGATTCTGAAAGCAACCACTACCAAAAAATGTAGGCACGGAAAATGCAAAGACCACCCTTTTTCTAATCACAATTGTTGGAAGGAGGTCATTTTTGTAAAACAGGAGTTTTGATCACCAAAAATTGCTCCAACTTTAATAATGATAATCAAGGTCATGGCGAATCCGTTGGACTTGGTGGGTGGCCCACTAGATCGCATTCTAATCATCTACAGATACAGTGACCACATAGATTAGCGCTGGCAATAGATTGTTAGTAGATGGCAAGTGAATGCCATGCATGCTTTTGTATTTCCCCAGATGACCTCACACCAGCAAATTGAGGATGCACAAGTTTGTACACGTCTTCAGGCTTTAGTGAATTGAGGCCATATGTCTCCTATCAACTCAGTAAATACACACTAAGTCCAATGTGGCTTTGCAAACTACTGTGGGCTTCACTGCCAAAGTCTGTAGCTAAAGCTAACCATGTTTGTTTCATTGCTTAAAGAAACAATAACTTGCTGGAAACGTTTGAGATTCCAGA
Source organism: Acipenser oxyrinchus oxyrinchus (assembly GCA_030684275.1). Classification (NCBI taxonomy): domain Eukaryota; kingdom Metazoa; phylum Chordata; class Actinopteri; order Acipenseriformes; family Acipenseridae; genus Acipenser; species Acipenser oxyrinchus. The sequence goes on along the minus strand of CM060249.1, from coordinate 18,604,731 downwards.
GCTTATTGTAATCAATACACATTTTGTATCTGATGACTTACATCTGAATTTACTAATACTTCAACATGAAGGGCTTTATTATATTTGTAAGTCTGACATTTGCTGGTGTTCTAACATCATCTTTTAACAGCAGCTAATGGACTTCTGGATTTGTTAAGCATAGCTGATTTAACTGGAGAAAAAAAATCCATTCAAGAGCCTTAAATGTGCAAGTGTGTTCTTTTTTTCTTCCGTTTGTACTTTATGTTTTTAACATTAGTCTCCTTCTCCTCTAGACAAAACACATCAGTGTTTTTGAAGGATATTATCCCATTTTTAACATATCAATTGAAACCGGCTGTTGAAATTACTAATTTCATACATATTGTATCATTTGGAAAAATGCATTATATTGGTCATGGAAACATTTCTACCCTAACTGTTTTGGGTTACGTTCCTGCAATTGAAGTATTGCGTTTCTGTTACAGCAATCAAATATACATGATGAGTTGCCCGCTGTTTGTAGCAAAGTGACATGTTGATGCAATCAGTTCAATTCATCCCAATTTCTAAATGAGTCGTGATTGGATTGATAGTGGAACTTGTTGGCAATGTGTTAAATCAGCAGTATTATCCAACGAGCCAAGCATCTCTGAGCTTGACATCATTTTGGGCATCTGAAAGCATTTTTTCATTGTTTATCGGTTTGCCCTCCAAACCACAGTGGAAAAACTTGCTTACCACAAGTGCTTAAGGATTAGATATTGCTTGGTGGATGTGTTAGAATGCACTTGACAAAAATCTGGATTGGAAAATAATCAGGTTGCAATTCAATGTGTTTAGGAGTTTCTGGGAAGTTGTTTAATTTAGGTTTCTGTTTCATTCTTATTTGGATCATGTATGGTCATTCAAGTTTTTGTTGGATTCTGAATAATTCTTAAATCTGGTTTCATATACCCTGATTAGCACTAAATCTTGGACTTACCAGGTAAACTAACTAAAGTTTAGGTAAACTAATGTTTTGACAAAGTGTCATTTTCAGTGTCTTCAGTAAAGACATTGGGCCAGATTCTCAAAGGTATTTATTACAGGTTGTCATTAGAAAAAAAAAAACAAACACCAAATAAAACTACAAATAAATAAATAAATAACACTTATAAGCTTGTAAATTAAATGTCTGAATTGTTTATTTCTGGTTTGGTATGCTTTTTGCCTTACTAAGAAAATGTGCTGATACTGATATGGAGAAAATCTAGCCCATTGAGAGGGAAAGGCATTCAGGTATATTTCTACTATATAAACAGTGGCAGATTAAACTCAATATGAATCCTGCAAGAGTTTGCCTTTTTAAATTCACATGATTATCTTAGTTTTTTTAGCTATACCAGATGCAGGGACCTCATTAATTCTTATTAGTATCCCTAGAGACACCTACACAGGACTTTAAAGGTGGTGAGGAGGTTAATCCTATACAGTTGCTAACCTTGTTCCAAAGTCATCCACTTCTGTGGTCACGGAGGACGTATTAGGAGTTGAATTGCCATTCTCATCAGAGATTATCACTTTAAAGCATATAATGTGTTTGAAGAGAAGAGTGAAATTCATATTTAATTATATGTTATTTTAAGTTCTACCAGTTGATTCCCATCAGATTTTATTTTAATGACACTTCACCCATTTCTCGTGGCTGGCAGCTGGTGAAAGACTTGAGGCTCCTTTTCAGTAACTTGCTGGTACTTTATGTAAAGCAGTGTTTTAATGAAAAAAGGGTGAACATGTGCAGCTGGTCTGCTTAGTAATGTGGGAGTTGCAAACCATATGCATGTTTATTATCAATGGCCTAGGAGGAATTAATTTGCTTTGAGACATTAAATTAAAAACAGCACAAATTTAACATCTGTGATCGGTTATGGTACTGAGGGATCATTACTACTGGTTTTTGTATGCATGGTTTGAATGCTGTGTCACATTCAAAAGTACACATTTGTTGAACCCTAATTACCATAAAAGAGTTCCTACAAAGAGTTGCTAACAGTTATATACAGGTTGCTCTTTAAATACAAGATGTGTAGTACGACTACTAACAGTACAAACACATTTACAGTTGTAACAGGATGTATTATAAAGCATAGTACACAAAATGTGACACGATTTAAATTGAAATGAATGCATTAAAATGTAATTAACTTGCTGTAACGACCTTCAGCAGTGTGAGGCTGATAGGGGTGATTAATGTAGGCCCTTCTGTGCCTGAAAACTGTTATTTAATGTGTTTATTCATTCTAGAATGAACATTATGATTCACAAAACTAATCTTTACTGTTATATTAACATTGTTGTCTGTTATAGTATTTGATGGATCAGTTGTGGAGTTGATGAATAATGGTTGCACATATTACAGTATTAAGAGTATATGCGAAGAAACTGATATAATTGGTGTGAATTTTGATATAATGACTTTGTAAGGAAATAAGCATTAAACATTTTACCAAACAATAACAATGTTCAAAGGCCTCATACTACCTTAAGCCCTAACTTTTAAATGTTATTAAAATGTAAAAGACTGTTATTAGATTCACTGCAGATGTAAATGACTGAAAGACACATAATATGTTGGTGCTTAAAATGAGCAACAGATTGTAATTACAGTGAAGGCAAGCAGGTGATGACAGGTTTGGGTTAATAGAGTAAAAAAACCTTCATGGTTACACAGCTGCTTTCAAATTAAACATCTGATTTATGAGGTGCTCAAGCCTTGTATTCTGTCTGAATGTGCCTAAAAGGCCTGACATACAGAATGATGTTGCTACGCATGTGTATACTGACTGTAGTGTCCAAGTATATAAGATTGTGGTGACTTAAGCTCTCAGGGTGATGGGTTTGTTTAGACTGAGAGCAATTCTGAAATGCAGTTAGAGTCACAATCTCTAACTGCAGCACAGGGAAGGTTTTTACCACTTTGGAATGTTGACGGTAAAAGCGATTGGGTGGATGTTCTGATTAGTGGGCAAGATGTTTCAAAACCATTTGGAACCTGACCAAGATCAAGGAGTGTAGCCCTTATTTTTAAATATTGTTTTCTGTCAACTGCTGACACCCTCATTGTCCCTGCAGCTTCCTCGTGAGCACTGGGTAATATTGACAACAATTAAGCAAGAATGATTCAGCCCTTATTAAAGTCTACCACTGTATTTTTGCAGTTTGCCCTTGTTTTCCCCATGTTTATACTATACATTTACCATGCTTATTAATATTCTGTACCTCTATGGGCTTTACAATGCTTTGCTATGATTTACCATGCTTTCACTGTGCTTTAATACACTTTGCTAAGCTTTTACTGTGGGGGATCGTTTATAAAGGGAATTCTTATTCTTGCCATGGAATAAAAAGCTTCTCTATCGTTATTATGACAGATTTTATTTAACAGATTTATTTATTTAAATGATTGCCATTGCAATGTAGTTTTTTTATTGTCATTAGGTCGTTCAACTTATTAACTGAGGGTATTTTCTTTTTGTTAAACCATTTACTCAACCCATAACAAAACACTGGTATTCCACCTGACAGAAAAAAACTAGTCCAATTGGTATTTAGAAAAATAGTTTTCAGTGCTGTACTACATTAAAACTGTTTTATGTTTTTGCATATTGTAGCAACTATATTATATCTAATAAACACGTTCATTGAGTAAGTATGTACTTCAAAGACTGCAGCAGTAAAATATGAAATGCAGTGTATGTAACACAGTATGTAAAATCATATTGAATGATAGAAGCATAACCTGAAGCGTACATTAAGTTGAAGGTTTGCAGTAACGTAAAGCTATAAGAACTGTTATAAATCGGAGAAATCCTGGAATCATTTTTTAATATAATCATGCTAAACAGTAACTCATAAAAGTTATTTGCAGTGTCTGATGTGCTACTTACTGTTTAAAATCAGGATCCTATGTCAGTGTTCAAGCTCTGTATGATATGCAGTGTTTAGGTGGTAACTGAGATTAATGGACACCTTGGTCAAATTTCAACATGGTCAGCATTTAAAAAAGGCATATTCAATGACGTATAATGGCACATAAAACCAGAGTATGTTCTGCCTTTATTATTCTCATGACCAAATGTAAAACTAGACCAATTTAAATCAACTGAAATAAGACACACTGAAGTGGTAGCTGAAGCATAACTAGTCTATTATTATAATATTAAACATGCTGAATTGTATACAACATTTGTAAGGTTTATATGCAAGGATTGTTTATATCGTTAAAATCACACTTATAATGGGTTTGTCTCTAGTTGGGGGTCATAAAGATGGTGGCTGGCCAGACCAGAGTAAGCTCTTTAATCCCACTGCCCCTCCCTGGGAGAATGACAAACAGTGTCAGTAACATTGTTGGCTGACTCCAAATTTAGTACTACCCAATCTTACCTTAAGTAAGGAAGTCCAATATTTATTGCTGATTGGGTCTGTCAAACCAGACGTAAAAGACTCCATGTAATGGTACAGTCTGTTCAGCAGCAGTTCATTTTGAAAACCTCTTCACATCTCAAAAGTCCAGCATGGCTGGCTCCAATCACTACTTAGAGGGAGAACTGCAGTTGCTAATTAAGAGCTTTGCTGGATGCAATAATGTCATATTGGATAAGATGCTACATTCCTGGTTCGACTACCGGCTACATTTGTTTAAATTTTCAGCTTTTCATGGAACCATCCGCAGCTTCAAAACACTTAATCAAACTGATAAGAAACTAAGTGAAGTGATATACAACTAGGAAGGGGTAGATTTTCCCTGTAAGGCCTATGTGTAAACTGTACTCATGTTATGATTAGTCTATTCATGGTGGGTGATCAGTAGTAGGGTAGAGTTGGGGAAGGGGGAAGAGGGTGGGGGATTTTCCACTAACTAAGAGCAGAAATTAAAAGAAAGAAATGGACATAGAAATAAGAGTAAAAGAAAAATCAGACAAGATAGGGATTCATTTTGTAGGGAAAATCTGTCATAAATTGTTCTTTTCATTTGCAATTTGTCCTAGCAGGACAGAGGGCAGAAATAGGTGTATGCTGTCTAAATGAGTGATCATGTTTTGAGAAAAGTAATGCGAAAGCTGTAGGTGTGGAGGTGACGTTATCTGTATTATTATTTATTTCTTAGCAGGCGCCCTTATCCAGGGCGACTTACAGTCGAAAACAAAAATACATTTCAAGAATCAGAGTACAAGTATTAATACAATTAAGAGCAAGATAAAATACAATGACTTTGGTTCTAGCAAGTACAAGTATATGACAAAATACGATTCAATAACAGAGCAGATAACAGTGTCAGTGATAGTTACATCAGGATATAATTAAATACAAAATAATACAGATTAAATGACACTTGACAGATTACAGTACTCTAAAGTACAGGATTAAATGCAGTAAAATAGGGAGCAGATAAGAGCAAGTAAAGCACATTTAAGGAAGAGTGATAAGTGTCCAGAGGGAAAAGAGGACTTCTACAGGTACAGTCTGAAAAGGTCTTGAGGAGGAGCTGGAAGATGGTCTGGGACTGGGCAGTCCTGACAACTGTAGGAAGGTCATTCCACCACTGCGGGGCAAGGGTAGAGAAGGAGCAGGCTCTGGAGGCAGGGGAGCGTAGAGGAGGTAGAGCCAGTCTTCTAGTGCAGGGGGAGTGGAGAGGTCGAGTGGGGATGTAGGGAGAGATGAGGGTCTGGAGGTAGCTGGGTGCAGTCTGGTCAAGGCATCTGTAGGCGAGTACAAGAGTCTTGAACTGGATGCGAGCGGTGATCAGGAGCCAGTGGAGTGAGCGGAGCAGTGGAGTTGCATGGGAGAAGCGAGGCAGAGAGAACACCAGGCGAGCAGTGGAGTTCTGGATGAACTGGCGCGGACGGGTGGCGGACGCAGGGAGGCCAGCCAGGAGGGAGTTGCAGTAGTCTAGGCGGGAGAGTACCAAGGCCTGGATCAGGAGCTGGGTGGCGTAGTTGGTGAGGAAGGGTCGGATTCTTTGTATATTGCTCAAGAAGAATCGGCAAGTGTGTGCCAGAGTGGAGATGTGCTGGGAATAAGAGAGGCAGGGGTCCAGGGTAACTCCGAGGTTCTTAGCTGAGGAGGAGGAAGAGAGTGTGGTAGATTCCAGAGGAACGGAGATAGAGAGATCAGAGGAGGGGGAGGAGGAGGAGGGAAAGAAAAGGAGGTCAGATTTAGAGAGGTTGAGTTTGAGGTGATGCGAGTGCATCCAGGAGGAGATAGCAGCCAGACAGGTAGAGATACGGGAGGGGATGGTGGAGTCAGAGCTGGGGAAGGAAAGGAAAATCTGAGCATCATCAGCATAGAAATGGTATGAGAAACCACAGGATGCGATGAGGGGGCCCAGGGAGCGGGTGTAGAGAGAGAACAGGAGAGGACCCAAGACTGACCCTTGGGGGATTCCTGTTGAGAGAGGGTGAGGTGTGGAGGTTGCTCCATGCCAGGTTACCTTGTAAGTGCGGTTGGAGAGGCAGGAGGAGAACCAAGCCAGAGCAGTGCCAGAGATTTCCAGGTCAGCGAGAGAGGATAGTAGAATAGTGATCGACAGTGCCAAAGGCAGCAGAGAGGTCGAGGAGAATTAGGACAGAGGAGAGAGAGGCAGCTAGTGACAGACAGGAGGGCGGTTTCAGTGGAGTGAGCACAGCGGAAGCCAGATTGGAGAGGGCCGAGCAGAGAGTGGTTGAACAGGAAAGCAGAGAGCTGCCGGTGTACAGCCCGCTCGAGTGTTTTGGAGAGGAAAGGCAGGAGGGAGACAGGACGGTAGCTCTGGAGGGAGGTGAGGTCGAGGGTAGGTTTTTTGAGGAGGGGAGTGATAGAGACTCGTTTGAAGGCAAAGGGAAAGAGACCAGAAAGGAGAGAAGTGTTGAGAAGGGAGGAGATGAACGGAAGTAGAGCAGGAGCAGCAGGTTGAAAGAGGTGAGTGGGGAGTGGGTCCAGGGCACACGTGGGTGGTTTGTGACCCTGGAGCAGGGAGGAGAGGTCAGAGTCTGAGAGGGGAGAGAAGGTGGAGAAGGAGGGTGAGTTAGTAGGGGATGCAGTGGGTGTAGGGGTTGGAGCGGACGGGGTGGGGGAGGGAGAGGTGTTAAAGAGTTTGCAGATATCTGAGATTTTAGAAGAGAAGAAGCAAAGTCATCAGGGGAGATAGAGGAGGGAGGAAGAGGGGGGGTTAAGGGGGGAGGAGAAGGTAGTTTACGTGGGTTGTTAGTGGAGGCTTGGATTATAGATTGGAAATAAGAACATTTAGCAGAGGAGAGAGTAGAGGAGAAGGAGGAGAGGAGAGAGCTGTAGAGGTCTAGGGCAGCAGGGAATTTGGTTCTCTTCCATTTCTTCTCAGCAGATCGCAGTGTGGTTCTTGCTGAGCGGAGCACAGAGGAGAGCCAGGGTTGGGGAGGGGAGGGGCGAGCAGGTCGGGAGGTGTATTGTATCAGTGCTCAGAAAATCTGGTGGAAATTGTTTCTCCAAATTCTGAATCTCAACAGAGACCTAGTTTGAAACAAGTGAAACAAAACCGAATAGTGTTTTACAGTCCAGTACAATGTGGACACCATACCCATCGTCTAACTTGGATAACGACAAAACATTGTAACCCATTTTGTTGTATCTTTTACAGACACAAACACAGAAAAATAACAGATTTCAGTCAAAACATGGCTGGGGAAAGAACGTTAAATATCAAATAAGTTATTTGCCACTTTTACCATCTAGCATGATTCATACAGGGGTACATTTATCTCATTGTATGTCCCTCTTTTTTTGTTTACAGGATGCAGAATAGACAACTGTGACTCTTGTTTTAGTAAAGATTTTTGTACAAAGTGCAAATCTGGCTTTTATGTACACAAAGGCCGCTGCTTTGATGAATGCCCAGAAGGATTTTCACCTTCAGACAGCATGGAATGTGTGGGTAAGGGATTCAACCAAATCTGTTTTGTTTGTTTTTTACCACAATTTCACATTTTGTTAACGGGAGAAGCAAAACCCTTATGTAATGTGAATTCAGTTTCTAAGCTCAGTGTAAATAGAGGTCTCTGCTATTTAATTGAGTTATGTTGTATTAAACTATAGTATGCATCAATTTAAGACACATATCCTTTGTGGAGCTGTACAATTAATCATTTACCTTAGTCCATTTGCATCTTAAAGAGCAACTGGTATGGTTATGAAAAGTCCATTCATTCTTCTTGCCTGTGACCTCAATAGAGCTCCCAGAATCATGTCTACCCTCACAGTACATTATGTACACCAGAATGTAACCATTAACCTGACCCCTGCAAATCTCTGCCCCTATTGGAGGCAAGTACTGTAATACAGTAGTTGTTCTTTAGGTGCTGGTTCACAATACTATTATTTATTCAAAAAATGTTAGCACAGCTAATATCAGTATGCTTTTGTTTGACAGATGTACCTAATATTTGCTTCTTATGCTGTCATAATACTCTTTCAGGAGTTTTTCTATTTTTCAATTTTCTTTAAAGTGCTCATAAGCACTATAAAAAGACACATGTGATGATTATAAAATATGTTCTGCCTCAACAAATATCCAATTGCCATTCTAAATATCTACTAATGCACTGTTTAGCATAAGGCTGTGAATTTTATACTGCAAAAGAGTTACTGTAAGCTTTTTCCTCAGCATTATGCCAAGATTTACATACTATGTTGTGTTTCAACAGAGGGTTGTGAGGTTGGTCCATGGAGTGAATGGGGAACCTGCAGCAGGAGAAACAAAACATGTGGCTTTAAATGGGGTCTGGAGACCAGAACTCGCCACATTGTTAAAAAGCCACCCAAAGACACAATGCCTTGCCCCACTATTGCAGAGTCCAGAAGGTGCAGAATGGCCATGAGGCACTGTACAAAGGGTAAGCGGCTTCTTCTTCTTCTTCTTCTTCTAGTTTTACCTTGGCATGTCGCATTAAGTGGTTACAGTCTTGAGAGTCATTTCTGTCAAATGCACACAATTTAAACTGATGCTGACCCTTATGTTTACAGTTAAGGCAGTTACAGATGTTATAAAACCAGAGCCTGGCAAAGTTGGGCACTGTAACTAAATACATTTCCAGACATTATTTCATGGCAGCTTGACTGTCGAATGAGAAACTGCTGTTGCTATGATTCTAAATGGAGAACACATTATTGAATGGGTCTGCTGCCTTTAAATAGTGTTCACTTATAGAGCAATTTGTATTTGGTCCCACTTAATTATCTATATGTTTTTCTAAAGCTGTTTTCCATAATACTTTGTAAGAGATGTGTTGTTGTAATACAAATGGAGCAACATTGTGTCTTTTTTTTAAATCCAAGGAGCCATGTGGCTTCTTATGGAGTTAATGTACTGGAGTCTATGAAAGTTGAACATTAGTCTCTAGGTCATATGGTGAGTTTCAAATCTTCTGTAGTGGTGTAATCTATCTATTAGAGCAACGTTTCCCAAAGTGGGGGTCGCGACCCAAAGTGGGGGTCGTGACCCAAATATGGGTCGAGGCAAGGTTTCTGATGGGTTGCCAAACAATCTACAAAAATATGACGTTCAGTGCACACTATTATGCTTATATTCAAAATAAATATAATTTGCATACAAATAAACAGTAATTATGTAAACACTGTATTGTTTTATCACCAGTCTTCTGCTTTAAATATGAACCAAAAAAATAAAGCATAAGGTGACATTTTATGTGCGGTTACTTGGGATTTTGAAAACACAAGTAAAAAAACTCTCAATTACTATCTCATATTAACTTTGGGTTTTCTTACACTGGCGACAAGGATGATCCACGTCCTCATGTGTTATTTGTTGTAAAGTACTGGCTCACGAAATCTTGAGACACGGCATCCAGATTCCGCTGGGAAAGGACAAGTTTTTACAGAAGAAAGCTGATCAATTAGCTAAAAAGCTAGACATTCTTAAAAAATCAGTCACTGTCTCAGAGAAGGAGATGAATGTATCCTAGCTGGTTACAATGCTTATTGCAAAAAAACAAAAAAAACTGCACAACTGACTGTTGTCGATATGTTTGCAATGTTTGATGTTGAATTGAAAATTAAAACTGGTATTCATTATGTTGCAACAAAATTTTAAATTGATATAGTAACGTGGAGGTAAAGGAAGCAATCCAGGCAAGTATTCTGGTCTCAGATGCATGGTTTATTTTACAAGAGCGAGCAGTTCAATAAAATAAATGCAATAAACAATAACAAACACAGGATAAATAAAAGGGTTTAATAAACAGGCAGGTAACAAACACAAAGCTAACAGTCTCTGCGTGTCTGACTCGGTAATTAAAAAAAAAAAAAACAGTTTCTCCCTCACAGCTCCAAAACTCACTCTTCACGCAGCCCCTCCCTCTGTCAGGCTTACATTTCACTCCTTCGTGTGCTCCCCCCCAATCACAGGCATGCATTCCCGTCCCACCACCCATTAACTCAATGCACCCACATAGTCCATCAATCCCCATGGGGGCTCTCCTGCAAATGCATGTCTGTGATTGGCTGCAGTCCCATTGTCCGCGCGAAGGGGACCCTTAACTCAAAAACCTGGGCTGGCTGTCATGTGATCCAGGAAATGACAAAGAACTAATGAAATAATGCATTAGAAATGCAAAACCACGATTCAAATTTGGTACAGAATCTTACTCTGGAATGTTTTACAACATACAAAACATTTGGTATTTGGCATTTGGTAAATACATAAGCTGGAACAATTTTATTTTCTTAAAACCCGAAAAGTGATTTTTCTTATTTAAATGTACAGTTTAAGGTCAATGTGGCATGGCTATGAAATATCAGAGTTATCTTAACTAATGTATTCTTGTTGTTTTATGCACTTTCTGTCATTTTCTCTTTTGTCACATCCTGGTTTCATTTTAAAACACCACTGTTGCTTCTATAGAGTTCTCAAAATCATGTCTAAACCTGAATGTAACCATCGTCCTCCCTGCAACTGTGTGCTCCTGGTGGATGCAGGATAGAAATACCACAAATGCTCTGTGTGGTTTTACTTGCCTAAGAGCAAGTAATGCCACATAGAGCATTTGTGGTATTTCTACACTACATTACGATAATTAAGTATGCTACACTAATATCATAATTTTTACTAACAATTACTTTAGGATGCAAGTGGTGGCCATCATGTTTTGTCTTACATTTTTCAGCCATTCACAACATTTTTATTGCTAATTATGATTGGACTGGTACAACAATACAACTATACACAGTATGTAGATAAAGCCCATAAGATGCTGATTTGTGTATGGTGTCATAAAGTAGGAACTGGCAGATTAATTGAACTTTATTGAACTTCTCAGTATTGTTTATTAAGACAAGAAAGAAAAGAAGAATTAAGAATCCCTGGAAGCATTAATGGCAACTCAAGTTCTTTAATTCAGACTATATTAGAGACATTTGCATTTTTTTATTTTATTTTTTTCATTTTTTTTTAAATTTAGTAGTCGCCAGTTTTTTTTTGGTTGTTTTCTTCCCAATATTTTGTCCAATTATTTTTGTTTAGCTCAGCTCACCGCTACCACCCCCACGCTGACTCGGGAGGGCGAAGACGAGCACACACTGTCCTCCAAAGCATGTGCAGTCAGCCGTCTGCTTTTTTTTACACTGCAGACTCACCATGCAGCCACCCAGAGCTACAGCGTCGGAGGACAACGCAGCTCTGGGCAGCTTACAGGCAAGCCTGCAAGCACCTGGCCAGACTACAGGGGTTGCTGGTGCTTGGTGAGCCAAGAACACCCTTGCCTACCTAACTCTCCCTCCATTGGGCGGTGCTCTGCCAATTGTGTGCCGCCCCCTGGGAGCTCCCGTCCTTGGTCGACAAAGGAATAGCCTGGACGTCCAGACTATAGGGCGCATACTGCACTCTACGCGAGTGCTTTTACTGGATGCGCCACTCGGGAGCCCCCTGACATTTGCATTTTTAACACATATTTTATGATAGAAGCTTTAACTACCATTGTAGATATTAAGGACAGAAGCAGCTGCACACACTACAGATAAAATATTGTGATAGTATATTTTTCTCCATATGTAACCAGCAATATTACACAAATGCCCTCCCAATAATTTCACCATCTTCCCCAGGTACAACAAATCCTCTGTAGAGATTCAGAATCTGATGCCACTTGGTTCCAACATAAGAGTCAACCATGTTTACTATGTACAGAACCTGTTCTTGCAACACCACAAAACACAAGGATGCAGTTTCATAACCATCTCTACACAGCTGATCTGAGGGAAAAAAAAGAGTTGTAAACGGGGGTTCGTCATTCCCTATAGTTACGCCCCTGCATGTTTTCTAAGCAGTATTGTTAGTGGGAATTAGCGATATCTGACTGATTTTGGAATGATGGGTCACATACTGTATACTGTATAACGGGAAATTTTGGCTTTTTTTGTATTGTTGTTTTTCACAAGCACGTTCACAAAGAAAAACGCCACAGTTTTGTATTTCTACTTTTAATTTAAAAAACATTCAAATGCATGTTTACTTAATGAAAGCTGTCTTCTAAAACAGTATCTCATTTACAGTAACTCATTATAGCATCTACAGTGTCACTGCAGCAACTTGGCTAAGAACAAAGAAGGCCTTCTAAAAATGAGTTACAGCATTATCATTATATAGAACTTAATTTTAAGATACCAGTAACTGGAAAGGATTAGTAGCTGTAGTACACTTTAACGACAGGCATTTGCTAACTCTCAGTTTTAAAACGTAGCTCTGTTTCACTAACATAACACAGTGGAATGATCACAATATCATTTAGTAATTGTAGGACAGTATTGCCACATATGAAAACTTTAACAATAAAGCCGAAACAAAAATGCTTTCACTTTAAAACTAGTTAATAGACTAGCAAGCACTGGTCTGCTTTTAATTTTTTCAATCAAATTGGCTTCATCGCACTGCCATCCTCATATCCACTGTGACATCCAACACTTCTTTCCCTTGCCCAGTGCTTCTTAACCTGTGCTGCATACCAGCCTGTCAGAGGCCGGGATCACTCACTGTATGCCACACTGATTGGTGGAAGAATTATTGCCGATCCAATCAAAACCGCCAATAAAGCCAAAATAAATTCCCTGCCAAAATATCCTGTTATATGGTATTTGGTGTCTCTACGGTCACTGAAGTGGAGCCACAGTTTGACTGTAAAAATTTAATGCTATGGTGAACCCTTTTTTGCTGGGGTTTACCTAACATTAGCAAGGCAGGAACCAGATGGGGAGGCACTGTTCCACTGTCATGGATTGGTTACACTTATAGAGGTGTCCAGGTGTCACTGAGAATATCATTATTAGATACTTAGCATGTAGAGCTTCCTTTTTTAATTTTCGCAATGTTTTATTTATGCTTTCCCTGTAATTAGGTTGTCTGCCGTGCAACAGAGACACAGAGGTTCATCTCTGTTTTTTAGGTTCTCAGGGACACCTGTGGTGCGTTGCAAATCCTGAAGTGGCTACAACAGCTGCTAAGTTCATAGATACAGATGGCTTTTCTGGATACTTGTTCAAAAGCAGATGACGTTTTCAGTGTATGGCAGTTATCAGTGTACCTTGTTTTTTTTTTCTTTATTATGTTTTATGGCTAATAATTAATGTGAGTTTAATTTGAATGGCTATTTATCCTTCATGGTATTGGCATTGCAATATCAACATAAAGTATGACAGGAGTACCCCTGAGGTGACTATTGAAGCTCACAACAATACCAAACTTGATACAAAGCATAGTAAAAATTCATAATTTCTGTTCCAAAGATTGGATAGCCTACCACCTTGATAAAACCTATCCTATAACGTGGTCAGAAAGAGATATTAATGGTAGGTACAGCAGGTGTGTCACCAATGAAGCATAGAATTGTGTACAGCTATGGCCAAATGTTTTACATCACCTAGAATTTTAGGATTGAGACATAATTAAAAAGAAACTATATGAACATAATTGATATATTTTATTTAACATCATGTAATCAAAGAGACTACAAAATTATATCGCAAAAGTCTACCGGAATCCATAATAGTATTACTGTTAGATTTCGAAAAGTCACATTTTTCATTTTTCTTGTTAAGTGACCTCTTCATGTGTTTTAAACACTATTGATAAATATAAAAGCTGTTAGCTTACAAAAAATGAAATTAGTTTTGCAAACACTTTTCAGCACATCGTTCTGTTATTAACTATGCGTGAGACTGTACTACATCTGTCACCAAAATGTTTCTTGTGAACAAGTGCCATATTGCTCAGTTAACACTGTGACTATTTCAGACTGAAAGTGCAAACAATCTATTCTAAATTCTGAGGTATAACTAGAAGATAAATATGAAAGACTACAGTCTTATATTTGATTGTGATAAGAGTTAATAAAGAGGTTAATGTATGCAAGTTGATAGTTTTACTATGTCCTATAGTAAGGAAAATGACACACATTATTAATCCGTAATAAGGAATAAAGGTACTCTGTTTGATAAAATTGGAGCAAGAAACAAAAACTGTTATAGATGTTTCTGGCCCTCTGACCTAAATATTGGAGCTAAAAAGTAATGAAAAGCTCCCTAGAGCTACTTTCAGCATACTTTACACCAAGCATTGGGTTAGTGTTGGAGTTCAGTTTGTACTGTATAAGATTTCAACATAGGTATTTGGGTATTTTCATGTTGGGTTTAGACAAAATGTACACACACACACCTGCATTTCCATTTTTACACTGTGAAACATGCTTGGTATTTATGATATCATGAGAACCAACAATGTTTGCCAGGCTTGGACGCCAAAACCACCAAGCTTAGTATGGAATGTATTGCTGCAAACCTGAGTGACTCCTGCTTGCGATGGTTCAGACCTAAGACCATAGCAAACCAAAGGAAATCAGCATCAAGCCTGACCCAGAGTGACTTGCTTTTAAATGAGAAGCAGTGATGCCCAGCAGGCTTTCTTTTAAAGCAGAGCCAACCTGCCCACTCCTGATAAATATGCCTCAGCGGTTCTGTCTGGAAACTATTAGAAACTGATCCAGTTTGAATAGTTTTCATAAACACAAGACCCTGACCACTTCGAAAAAGTCTAAATGTCTAATAACTACCTCTAAGGAAATATTTATAATGTTGATTGATTAGATACTTCCTGAAAATTGTCTATTTAAAAAAAAATAGAAATAGGAACTTGCATTGTAATATCCATTTCTGTTTTTCTTCCTCAACTTTTTTGTTAACACTGTTTTACATTTAGATGTTGGCAGCTTACAGTCTATTCTGAAAATGTAACTTATGGCTTCAGTCTGATCACATCTAACAAGCTTGGCTCTCATTCGGACTTAAAAAAAAAATCATATCCAAAACCAAATCTTTATTTCTCTGTGCTAGAATTTGCATGGAAGAGCCAATACTAAAACACAGCAACATATTTTAGCAACACACTAATCCAGGTCTTATAATGTTCTCATCAACTTACAGTACAACTGATCTGTAATCCAAAACACCAGAAATGCAATTCTATGAAGAAAGCCCAGTGTTTCACTGCATTACTTTTCTTCTCACACTTCTGGGCAAGTTAAATGACACTTGTAATCCATATGGAAAGTGAGTGTGATTAATTACAGATCATCTGGTCAGTAATATTAAAGCCTGGGTAGAATGTTAAGCCAGAAACATAAAGAAAATTTGCTTCTACCGATGAACCAAACTAACTGGCTAATTCTTTGTCAGAATGATTATCCACGACCTGGATTCTGACTGTTGTGACCGCGTTGCCAATATATTAATCTTCATTTAATTAGCTAAATGTATGTGGGCTGAAATGTCTTAATGGCCTCTTAAAAGAGCAGGCTGGCTTGTGACAAGTGGTGGTTCAAATAAGATACACTGTGTAAGTTCCCACTAGTCTTTGAGTTCAAGTTATAAATATACAGACGCTTATGTAAGTAAAACGATCAGTTGCATTGCACTCCACCGTTTTCGTGTGTGTGTTTTCAGATATCTAATGTAAGATGACACTTAAAATTATATTGTCTAATTATCTTCACATCCAAATTCTATGCACAATCAGGAATCTCTAGAGCTCTGTAAAGTTAACATACCAGATGCATGCCTTTATTGTTTGAAAGTTAATTTCCTTCCAGTAATCACAAACTTGTAGATGTAAACAGTTTTATTTCTCTCCAAATGCACGTTTTATATGGGTTTAATAATCTGTAGAATTCTAGCAGGCTGCTCCAACAGTTCAGCTCTCATTTCTGAAACCTAAAACTGGTCATTTTTGAGAAATTAGTGTGCTGTCACACATTATGGTTTAACAGCTGGACATAGGGATATCTAATTGTAAAGCAGTTGCAGCTGGGAACTCATCTTGGCAGATGGTTAACTGTATTTGTCGGAAGTTTAGAAAACAAATAACTTAGAAACTTTAATTGAAAATATTCAAAATATTATCCAGTAAGCTTCACAGGGAAGAGGTAATGAGTTGCCCCAAGGCTCCAATTTTGGATACGCCTCAGTGGTACTCTGTATTCAGCAGCCACATTAAAAACTAAAAAAAACAACAACAAAAACATTGTGCATTTTATGTTGGATAAATAATTAATGAGGAAATAACTATTCATTCAGAGACTAATAATATTATGATTTTATGATTTTTACTTCGTTCGCACAGTTGAAGAGAAAGGCATTTTCCATTGCATTGTTTGTCACTGTTAGGCGGAGGTTTGACAAATTTAAGAAAATACATCTAACGGCACCATTGGAAGGAGTATACAATTCTACAAGAAAAGGAAAACGTATGTACTGTTTTTTCTTGTGACCGAATAAACCAGCATTTTCACTGTTGTAATACACAGAATAGTCAGCCCCAGTTTAGTGCTTTTATGACCTGCATTTCTCTGGTTTAATAACTCATTGTTAGTTGCTATGCTTACTATTGAGATACCCTCCATCTTCCTCCATTGTTGTTTGCTTTGAAGCAGTCTTTGTTGGCCAAAAAGAACAGATAATGTACAGCTTTATTACCTACAGTCTGATAAACTGTTGTTTATAATCTGACAACTACCTAGCTAACAGAAGATAACTTTAGGTCAGTGTAAAAGGGGGGGCCATAAAGGTTGTCCAGGGACTCTGCAGTAAATTTTGGAAACGTATTTTGTAATACAAATATAACATATTAAATATACTTTTAAATGTTGTGGTAAGAAACAGGCCTGGTGGCTTTCACTGTAGTACAGATTTTCATTCTTATCTGCGATTGTCCTTTTCTCAGTTTTCAGTTGGGGGTACCCTATTCAAAATTGTTTACATTGTATTTTTTTGTTGTAAAGCTATTCTATCTGTACAGTATGAAATGTGCTATATAAACAGTATTAAATTGTGTTATATTTATGACCAAAAGTATAAGATTATGATCAGAATACTTAATTACAGAATATTGCCAATTCTGTTTGTTTTTTTACCTATTGAGTCAAGCTTACATTTTCCTCCAGTCCAGTGATAGTCAAATCTGGCCCTTGAGAGCTGTTCCAGTCCAGGTTTTCACCCCAAGCAGGTTCTAAAATAGTTAACTGAACCTGTTAAAAGGCAATTAGCTCATTTAGGACCTGCTTTTCCATGTGAAAAAGAGAAATTGCCAACCTCTTAGGGTTTCTGTTTACTGACATTTTAATTTTCTGCTACTTTTAATGTTCATTTTCTTGATAGAGAACAACTTATTAAAATATTGAATTATTTAAAAAAGATCATTGAGGGTAAAGACTGTTGTTTTTTTTTCTTCTTGTTGTTTTTGAACAAATGAACAAAATCCATCTTGAAAACAGGTTCATATCAGTGCAAACTGTTTATATTTATGACTGCACCAAACCGCAACTTTAATACACAGTGGATGCAACGTCTTGATAAAAAAATCACAATTTTCTTACAATCGTATCTTACAGTTTTTTCACTTGGAAACTGTTCAGTTCAAATTTAAAATGTTATCTAATTCTCTGTTCAGCATTTTGGAGGTTTACTGGAATTTAGGGTCAATACATTTTACACAGATATAGGATTTAAATTAAAAAGAAGCAACAGAAAAGGTTCTGGAAACAACTTGTAGATTCACAACATTAAAAACCTACTAGGAGTCCCATTCATCCATAAGGAACATGTAGTGAATAGCAATAAAAGGAGTTTACAGCTGACCTTTGGCTTCATTCAGTTTATAGTTGTCCAATCTTCTGGCCAAATGACCAGGGAGTTCTTAAAAAAAAAAACAAGAGCTTTACAAAACAACAAAAAAACAGACTGCTTTAGTATTTTTTGTTAAATGTTACATGTTTAAATACTTACACAATGTCATTTTTCTATTTATTCACCAGTCTTCGCCACTAAATCAAAAGAGCCATACTGTGCTCAATGAGCCTATATATGACTCAAGATCCATTCGTTGGACATTCCTGGTTTACTGATAATTAATTATTCAAATAGGAATAAATTCCCTGAACAGCATCTACATCTTCCAAGTCTCCTGTGTTGGTAGCATTTCGAGAGAGGGAGAGAATGAGAGTTCCAGTGTCTAATTTTTGACTAAAATAAATCATTTTGGGCCCTATTTAGCAACGTTCACAAACCCCTTTGCAAATCACTCTCTCCTGAGGAGATCAGTCGGCGGACACTGCATGTCTTAAAACACGTTTGATTGGCTATTGCTAGGTAGCACATTGCTACTCTTAACCAATAGAATTTCAGTGCCATACAAACCGATATATTTAGAGCCAGCGATTGATACCTCTGCAGCAGTGTACTTTCAAAGTGTCCTGAAGCTAGATGAGTGCTGTGCGCTTGCAGCTAAGGCACGTTCTTGTGTAAAATCTGATGACAATTTGTAACACTACATAACCCGACCCAACCCGAACGTGTTTGTATTAAAACTAAACCCGACCCGACCCGACCCCGACACTTATAGTCGGGTCCCGTCAGGTAGTATGGGTTTCCTGGTGTCCTGGGAGCCATCGATTTCACACATGTGCAGCTACGCACACCAACACAGAATAGCCACTACTTAAATCGTAAGGGAAACTATTCTGTCAAAGTGCAAGTAGTGTGTGATGCCAACAACTACATCACAAATGTCCTGGCTTTGCTCATGACTCGTTTATCCTCGCTTATTCGCAGCTGTGTTTCAGCGGGATAACAGTCTGACAGGCTGGTTGATAGGGGACAACGGGTATACACTGAAACAGTGGCTACTGACACCAACGTTCAACCCTACGACCCCTGCCGAACAGAGGTATAACCGTACCTTTAAATTTTAAATGTGCTCGTACTGTAACTGAGCAAACATTTGGAATCCTCAAATTGGGGGAACACTACAGTGCACTCCTCAGAAGGTTAGCAAGGTTAGCAATATCATCCTGGCTGGTTGTGTTTTACATAACATAGCTCTCTGTAATGGATGTGATGTTGAACTTACAGAGGAAAGATTACAGGGTTTGAGGGAAGCAGATGCTGAACTTGAAGCCCCAGTGTTGGAGGTTGCAGATGCTGCAAGTGCCAGGCAGGGCAGACAAAGCCTTATAGATTACTTTTTTAAATTTCGTAGCCTTGCTTGAGGGGCTTGGTCATCCTCCTCACTTGGGCAGCTGCACATTTGTTATTTCTTTGCACTTTTGTCTCCTTCCTTATTTTTTTTTGGTTTGAAAATGCCCTCCATTCGCTATCGTAGATGCACAGGTGCTCTTAAAATGAATGTTGAATCCTTATTGGTTGTAATCTTACTCCCCCCATTGTGCTTTGATTGGCATGAGACCCGACTAAATCACGTTTTCGGGCGCTATCGCGGTGGTTCGCTAAACGCTGTCATTTTTGCCCGAGCAGAAGCGGCTGCACAGAAATTTGCTAAATAGGGCCCTTTGAGTGTGTTGCTGTCATGTCGTCAACAACTGCTTTCTGAGGACAGTATTTTAAATACCCCGACTTAAGATTGCTTTTATATTCAGAATCCTTAGTCATCTTACCACAGGCATGAGTGATACTCGTGTGGATTGCTTTGAAAGACTGACAAGGTAAATGGTTAAAGGAAGGTTTTAGTACATTTCTGTTTCAAGGCAACTATACACAGTATATAATTCAATATATTTTATGTAGATTCGATACCAATAATTTTACATAATATTGAAGAAGTGCACATTTCTTTACATCATTTAACATATGTTGAAACCACTAACTGCTGTGCAAACTTGAAGGCATTTTTTTTAGATGTTTAGAAAGGATTTCTAGATAAACAACATTCAATATACCATACCATACCATAAAATAAAATAAAAGTTTGTCTTGTGTCAACAGGAAGCCAGTATAAATGAGTTTGCACTTCAAAATTAGTAACGTAGTCTTATTAAAAAAACAAAAGTCAAAAAAGCCCACCCAGTAATTTTTTTAAACAACGTATTTACCTTCACTTGAAAGCTACCTACAGTTAACTTAAAAAAAGGTTACTGGTGAAGGTCATGAATGTATTTACCTTAGCATGCCTTGAAGTAGGCTAGCTATTTAAACTATTATAATTAATTTCAGGAGTAACAATTTTTGGAGAATGAAACATCTCATCTGTACAATTTCATGTGTTTTCTAATTTGTGATACTTGAGATAAGCTTTGAAATATTTGAAATATGGTTAAATAGAAAATCAGATACAGCAACACGCTGGGCACCCTTTTGATGGAGCTTCTGTTCATCAGGGCAACCACATGTGATGAACTTCAACAGAGGGACCTTGTAGAAAAGCCCTGTATGTTACTTACAATATAGAAATTACACAGAGCATGGGGTCTGTGTGTTTCATTAGGCAGACGTTTTCTTGTTATTACAGCACTAGCATATAGAGGGAGAGAACATTCAGCGGAACTGTGCTCATAAGGCTGCCAGATATTAAACAAGACGGTCTGATAACAAAGTGCATAAACAAAACTGCAGCCGCGACTAACCAGTGCAAACCAGGCAGAACTCTGAATTCGACTGTTAAGGCCTGCTTGTCCCAGTGGACCTCCTTTGATGCTTCCTCTAATATCCCTGTAAGCTGCTGTATGCCAGACATCAGTCATTGCTACTGTTGCTGCTGAGGCCTAGTCATACTTTTAGCTAAAGGAACCGCACATAAGGACTGTAACTTTTATGATTTTTTTTGGGGGAAAAAAAAGAAAGTAAAAATAAACTAATTGAAGCACTTAGCGATATCAGTGAGCATTAGCAGGTTTATAAATTACTGTGAATAATAACCTGTAAATTAAAACTAAGAAATGGTGCATCATATAGTGTTTGTCAGACCAAGGAAAAACAAATGACACAATTTTTAATTGTTATATGTTGTTCCCCCTATTCACCCACCCACCCCCAGAAACTGCTGTAATACTGAGAGGCTAGCTTTGCCAAATAAGATGGTTCACAGTTACAACAGCAAAGGACCACCAGAATTTTTTTTTTTCTTTGTATGTTCTCTTCAAAATTAACAGTTCATTTCCTAGAAGTGCTAACTATAGCTACATATTTATAATTTTATTTAAAAAAAAATATTTATTTCAGTTCACAATCACATTTAAAAATAGATATCCTATGTATTATGTTTTCTGATCTCTGTATGCTGCTGATCAAGCTTGAACCGGACTTTTTATTGTGTTGGTTGTATTTGTAATTTCTAAATTATTGCCCATAGTACATTTTGGTGGTGGTCTCGATGGGTAAATTTCCTGGTTAAATAAATACACAAATAAATCCATTTTAAACAATTTTATTTACAGTTAAGGATAATAAAAACAATAGCATCAGTAATAAAACAAATTTAAATTCAATGGCTATAGTAATTGTAACAATTTAATATGCAATTAAAACCGAGATTAACTGAGATTAATTTTTTTAATCATGAGACTAATCGCTTTTTTTTTTTAATCGCTTGACAGCCCTAGTTAAAACCAAAAATAATGACAACATTAGCACAGATGCAATATGGTTGTAATAGAAAAGCTTCAGGGTTACAAAAAAAAGTCCTAGTTTAATTTCATGAATTTGATCACTAAAGGAAGTGTTAGCCAGCCATACAAGTATTTTCAAAAAGAATGCTTTATTAGGTGAGGCCATCAGATAACTAAAAATCACAGGATAATCAAAGGATGCTGTGCCAAAGAAAATGTGTACCACATGTGCTGAACTTTTTGTTTGTGTTTGATTAACTGCAAATGAAATTATTGACACTAGGGTCATTCACAACGAGTAGTTGATGTTGCATCCTTAGTCATTTTACTCAACAATCACCTTTAGACATAACAAGCTGGTTTGTGATATTCTTATGCAACAGAACAGTAGTCAAGCTTTAATTGCTTAATTGATTTGACCTGGCTTGCCTTCGTACTCAAGGTTAAATACCAGAAGTACTGAATTCCCCAAAACTCATGGAATACTGAGCAGTTACAATCAATTGGGACATTAATGATCCACATCTGGAAGCATAAACCTAGCTTTAATTTGAATGGTTAACACAGGTGGCGTGGAAGTTTATTATATTTTAAAATGTCATCGTATGGAAATAAATATTCCATATATCAAAGCCAATCCAAGCACAATTTATGTTCATGCTGCAATAAAACATGCCTTTTTTTGTAAATAACTGTCAAGTTATGCAATCCTAAAGTTAAAACAAGAACAGTTCCAAGGCTGGAGAAAGCATAAACAAATAGGCTTTAACAACTTGAAATAAGGTGCTATTTGTAAACAGAGTGGTGCATTGGGAGAAAAAAAACCTCCTGCTTGTTTTTCACACACACAAATACACACAGTGTTCTGTTTTGAAATAAGTTCAAAGACAAAGGACAGGGTCTATAAGATTTTCCAATGCTATCACATCTCATAACCCTAAACAACATACTGAAGACTGAAGTTGTTTGAAGATGGCGCTCAAATAATAATAAAAAAAAAATGATGCAAAATAAGAACAAGTACCTTAAGCAATCTCAAAGACAGAGACAGCTTTAAAGAAAACACTCAGGACGATTGCAAAATCTTAAAACAATTAAAGGAATCTGAAATGTAAGCGATCATATTTTTTGCATAGAAGAATAAAACAGAAAACAAATCTAGTGGATACAGTGCAAGTCAATACCATGTGGCTACTGCACAGCTACAGTAATGTTTTTTATCATCAGAGTTTGTAACAAAATAACAAAGTATTGGGTCAGCCCAGCAAAAAGTTTCTATTTCTATATTGGGTAAGAGCGAGGAATCTAATCCTGACAATGCTGTATTGTATATGCTTTAAAACATCAGCACTGTGTTTCGTTGTGATCATACACAGAACACTCATTAATCTTGTGCGCTGGGCGATTCTGTACTGAAGTGCTCTTGTCAGCAACTTGGTAAGATAAACAACTTCATCATTTAAATTTGCGCTAAAAATTGTCATCATACTGGATACAATTCCATTTTAATTACTCTTAAATGTGGTACAATAAAGTTGGGGTATTTTTTTCAATGAAATTTGGATTAACTGTTTCTTCTTCTGACTAAAACACCTCTGGGAATGGTTGGGGGTGGATCTTAAAAGGCTCCCACAAGTAAGAGGCAAGAGTTAGGGGAGAATGGCTGCAAAATATTGCCTTCGCAACATTATAAATGTATGTGAGAGGTTCATAATGGATTGTAATCCAATTGCTGCCAAATCTTGCTGGCGCCAGAAGTCTTTTATATACCATGGAAATAAACAGCATTCTCTGGCCTGTTTATGAAAAGATCTCCACTGAAATTCAATAGAAGTAAAAATAAATACATGTATTTATTTGTTTATAGAATGCTGCCATTGTTCATATTCTAGAAGGCAAAGTAAATTGAATGGGGAAGAGTGTAAAAAGTGTCCTAGGCCCATGGTTCGTGTAAAACATCACCCATGGTGATCAGATTATATAAGAGTAATTTATAGAGTCATTTTACAAATTGTGCACTATCTGTATGCAAAACTGAAAAGACATAATGCCTTAAACAAAACAACACCCCTAAAAACTGTTTTCCTGCACCATGAACAGCACGCAAAAATAAATAAATAGACAGTACATAGCCATTGTTTTTCTTTGGATAACAAATGCTTCAGCTGAATTCAAAGGAGAAACTGTGGTAGCCATGGTGACAGCTAATAAGAAGCACCAAGCCCAGGGCTAAGCTAGGGTTAAAGACAACTGTGATTAACACAAAAAAAGTAATCGTGCAAAACATTTTGAATGGTTATTAATGTTAATGTCACATACAGTATGTGAACACTGCAACATTGAAGGCTTATTTTTCTGACAGAGCGGTCACTTTACAATTGTCTGATAGTTGGTAGGGTGAGGTACTTTTCTGTAACTGGAATTCTCACACAGCACAAAGGTCATGTCAAGTTGTGCGTGTAGAGCAGCATGTCGGCACAATAGCGAGAATGAGGATTCATTTAGTGTTTGTGATGCCATCTGAGGGCCAGGTGAATGTATTAGATTGGATATGGGCAGATTCTGGACTGTCTGGTCAGAGCAGGTCAGATCTGGGCTTCTTAGCAATGTAGGAACATTTAACAGAGATTAAGGTAGTCTTTTATGTAAGGAAATTGTGCAGATAAACCATGTTGTAACAAAATGTGACTTATTTGTTTATGATGAGTCCTACAGGACCAAATGAAATATAGCCAACAGTACTGCTCTGAATGTTTAAGGATCACTCACATAAATGGTGTTTGTGTAAAGACAATAACCCAAAACAATACATTGAGTCATCATCCTGTATTGAATAAATAAAGAACACAATGTAGTAAGTGTCAACACAGAACTGCGTAATAGACATGGACTTGTAATGTGTTCTTGTCTAATGATCCTCAAACAGCAAGTCAGTACTACGTATGTCAATCTGTCAACAGGATAACAGCCTCACATCTTTTCATTATACTCCTAATGTAATGAGTCATTGAACCTCCACTTCCCACTCCTCCACCAGAGAATTAGCCTGCTCCTGTCAGCTACTTGGCTGTAATGGTCAGTGTGATCTAACAGGTCCCAGCATACTTTTTATGAAGTAACCATTTAGAAGAAGAAAAAAAACACTATTCATTTGTATAAAGATGTAAAATACTACTACATCATGTAACTCAATCTGTAAGGCTCATACTTCACAGATAAATAAGATGTCATTTTGTGGTTAGCACATATTACATATTATAGTCAAATACAGTATTATAAATGAATAAATATAAATATAATTTTGGAACCTTGTGTCAACAGGGTTTCCGAACCACATTCCAAAAAGTGCAAAAACGAAACTAGACTACAAGGAAGCAATTTAAGTATGGTTGCATGTTGATGCAACACAGAATCTTGGAAAAATACAAAACCATACAACACAGTTAATACAAACATGGATGTTTATGAGGTAGTGTCACTCACCCCTGCAAGCAGCACACTGCATAGGGGCCTCCAGTTCAGGGAAACACAAAAGGGATTTTAAATTGCAAATTACTAATCCTGTTGTCTTCTATAACTGTGCAGCATCCCTTATGAAAATAATGTTTATTGAAGCTTTGAATATGGTGACTGCAGCCATGCAATCTTCTCCTAATATCAGTTCTAAAGAACATTGACAGAACTTTTAAGTTGGAATGACATGTGTACAACAACTTTCATCTCTGGGCAACTGCCTGGAGTGTTTATTGGAACCTAGTGCGTCATCTATATTTGTGACGTGAGTCACTGCTCTCTGAAGAAAGGTAGGTGTGTGAGTATGTATGTGTGTGTACGTATGTGTGTGTGGGAGGGGAGGTAGCCATACTTTGTCCCTGGTACCTTATACCCCTGTCTCCGTTCATTCAAGTTCATACATATGTCAACATTCAAATCCAACTGACAACAAACACATACCTCTTGGTGTAAATGAATCACTTCACCTATAGGTGTTAACACACTGGTTTCTGGATTTGATTAGCTGACAGAATATTATTTTTCACTTAAGTCCAAAAGTTGATGTTTCTTGGCAGATGTTATCTATCATTTGACCTGAGAGGCTATACCCAAGGGATGCTAAACTTGGCTCAAAAAAATGATAGCAAGCATGAAACTGTGCTTTACTGAATTCAGTAAAACAATATAAGAAATTTAAAAGACCAGTTAACAGGTTAATAAAAATGTGTAGGCCACCATGGGCAGCACCAGTAGGGGTTCATGACCTTTGTTTAATTAAAGAAAAGTCAGGGATGCAAAACATTTTCTTCAGAATGACCCAAAATATTCTGGAAATATGTTTTAGAACTCGTGTATGGTCCATGCAGCTGAGACATGCATATATTGAGCGTTATATACATAAGGTGGTATTGCAGTAATACAAAAAAATATATATGACAAAATGCCTAAAGAAAATATATCAGGGATGACATTTGCACAAATGAATCAGTTATTTGAGGGACAGTCCATTTCCATACTATATGTTTCACTGGTGTTTCAGGGTTCTTTGCCCAAACCCCATAATCCTTAACAGTAATCTAAATAATTCTCTAATAATAATAATAATAATAATAATAATAATAATAATAATAATAATAATAATAATAATAATAGGAAGTACTTGAAATAGTAAAATAACCTTCATTATAAACTTTGATAATTCACTTTGACTGAAAACAGGGGATCATTTCAAGAATTCAAAGCTTGTTTCAAGTACCAGTGCATTAGGATAAAACACTTCAATTGTAGTCTTCACAATAAATAAATACATACAATTGTTATATTACACTCAGTAGAATATACCTTTTCTGCTTGTGTATGTTGCCCTCTATCGGCCAGATCTTGGTACTGTTGATTTGAAACAATTTTTTATATGAAAACGTTACAACTTAAATAGCTTTCGTTCATTAAGTCAAAAGATAACAAGTCAACCTTGAACTATTTATTTTTTAAAGTATTATATATTAAAACTGTAGAACATTTACAATTACATAGACCCTTTAAAGTAATGCATGCCTATAGACATACAGTTTGGCCACATTAACAGGCATCTGTATTCACAGGAAAATAATTCCATCTAGGGTTTCTGTGACGTCATAAATTACAAGACCGATGATGGAATTGTTTTCCTGTAACTCACTGAAGTGGCCCATCTTTTATTTTTTATAATACATGGATACCCTTGTGATGCTATGCTAATATGGGTTTTGTTTAAACGTAGTGTTTCAGTGCTTTACAGATGTTCTATGTCATTATCCATTAGTGCTTCAGCTTTATTTTTGCTTTACCTTGTTTTAATTTTGCGTTCCTCTCCAATTTCTCTAAGTTACGAATGTATCAGCTTTAACGTATTCTCATTTTGTTGATCATTAATGAACATTTCTGTACTGTGGGTGTTGTCAAGTGATTAAAAACGAGACATTTTGTGTTTGAATTGAAAATGATGGTCTCGAGGAGTGAGGAGTCGAATGGGTCAAAGTTCAAGTATATTTTCCTCTAGTGGAATTTTTGACATCACTACTGTGGTATTTTGCCTTTTTTTCGAATGGCTCAGGATGCAAATATAACCTTCATCCAAATATATATATATATATATATATATATATATATATATATATACGCAACAGTCTAAGTTTTACATCAATAGCTCATTGGGCACATACATAATCTTATTTACATTTTAAATAGTAAGCAGATAGGTTTGTTAATTGTTTGAGTAGTATTGTTCCTTGGGATAACAAAATACTGAGCTCAAGTCATGTGATTTCATAAAAACACCAGGTATGTTTGGTATTTGAATTGAGTTAAAATTGCCAAAATGAGTTGATTAAAAAGCTGAATAAATAGCCATTCGAAAAGACATGATTTTAATTAACGCAAGAACAGCGAAAGATACAACTATGCCCCGCTTGAGTAATGAAGATGGTTGCTTGTTGCTATCGACATGATTGAAGTGAGAGAAGTTGCCCGGTGAATGAGACCGGCCCTTTGAGGGACAGGCCACGTCCTGGAAGGCAGAGGGTCACCACACCGGACAAGGACCGTCACATCAGACGGATCCATCTGCGTGTTCATTTTCAAACTGCAGTGGCTACAGTATGAGAAATTCCAGGAAGAAATAACCTGCGCATCAGCAGAATGACTGTAGCTCCCCATCTGTATGAAGATGATTTGCACGCTCGGAGGCCGTTCAGGGGTAACGTTGACAGCTGAGAGACAAAATCGCCGTCTTCTGTGGGCCACAGAACATCTGAGGTGGCAGAGAAAGTGGTGGAGTGTTTTATTCATCGATGAATACCGTTTTGCCCTTGATAGACCTGACAGAAGACAACGTGTGTGGAGACGTCGTGGTGAGCGTTATGCTGACTGTTGTGTTGTTCAAGCCAACCGGTGGGGTGGTGGAAGTGTAGTGATGTGGGGAGGAATCTCCTTTAACACAAGAATGCCTTTGGTGCAGATTGAGGGCACCCTTACTGCTCAGCGATACATTGACGAAGTCCTTGAGGCAACAGTTTTTCCGTTCCTGCAAGTCAATCCGGAAGTGTCGATTTTCCAGCAGGACAATGCAAGTCCACACAGTGCTAGGATTACAATTGCACGACTTCAAGAAAACAATGTTGAGGTCTTTTTTTTAAAATAAATTTAATCGTCGCCAATTTTTTTCGCCAATTTTTTACCCCGGTTTTCTCCCCAATTTAGTATGCCCAATTATTATCTGTATCCTCGGCTCACCGCTCGCAACCCCCCCGCCGACTCAGGAAACTGTGGCTGGAGCACGCTCCTGCCAAGCCGTAATTTTTCGCACTGCAGATCCACAGCGATGCCACCAGACCTATAGTGCCGGAGGACAACACAGATCTGGCGGCTCCACTGCAGAACCACAGGCGCCCTATCGGCCACAGGGGTCGCTGATGCACGGTGAGCCGTGGATTCCGACAGTGATGTGAACCAATCACATGTCAGAAGGGAGACTATTGCCCTGTGGTGTAGGGATGTTAGGGCAATAGTTCAATCTATTTTTGTTCCTATGATGAGGTTTTAACCAATCACAGGCCAGGATTTCCAACCACTGACTATATATTATTTCAAAATACTGAAATAGATTTCAAATAAAGAAAAAGTTGAAAAGGATACATTCAAGTACAAAGTTTACAGGATTTCAGAAATATGAATCTGTTGTAAATGTATTAAGCCACAATATTGGGCAGCCACTCTTATAAATTGTGTTAAAATCTGTTTTATAAATAAACCATTTGTACAGGGTACCCTGGTCTAATTTGTAGTTACGTTACATTACCAGTAAAAAAAACAAGGGAGAAAAGAGGGTTAATAAAGTTCAAGACCATATAATGGATATTTAATTTTTTGTAAAAACATATTGCGAACACTTCTTTTGTTGATTAAATCCACACATTGAAGGAATCTGAGGTTGCAGTTATACAATCATTTTTACAGTGTTTCAAATTAAGTTGTTCAGCTTGCAAGATGTGAAACTTAAGCTGTGCTAAAGAATGAATTAATTACAGGAAGGAGGTTTGGATTTAAAACAGAAACCTTAAATATCTGAACAGCATAGTTCATGTGGAACTGTAACAGAACAATAGCATGCGTTTATTAACTTCTATCGTTTCACATCACTGCGCCTTTTTCTGCTAAAAACTGCTTCAGAGAGCCTATCAAGGAATTTATTGTGGGGTGCTGAGGGATGTAATTTACCTTGAGTTGGACGACTGTATAAGCTATGGCCAAGAGCCTGCAAGTTTTAAGGGGGCAATTAGTTAAGATCTTAAACTATACCCTTTAGTCTAATTTTACTGTGTGTAATGAGCTGAACAAGTGCAGCACTGAGAAATTGAGCCAATTCTTTTTAAATGTACTGTTTAGGGGCAATTTTCTGCAGATTTTTTTTTTTTTTTTTTTGACAAATGAAGGGGTTGCTTCCAGTTTGATCCTGTGCAGTTTCTCAAATATTTACTTACTAGACTTAAACAAAACTTTGCATTAACTTTAGTACCATCTCTAATCATAGTGATGCACTGGGTGTGTAAATAGCTTAGCAGTGAAGAGGTTAGGATTGTAAAGGCTAGTGAGGAGATCTAAATGGCTTGTGGGTGATTTCTGTAACCCCACACTCCCTACTCTGTCCTCTAGTCTCTTTTAAACTGAGTTGGCTTGGTAAGGTGTCAGTGTGGTAGTGGTTAAACAGTTGAGGCCACCAGATCAGATTTCAATAGGGCCTGAGTTTGATTCCCTCGACCTGGGATGGGTTTGAACCTCAATCACACAGTTGAAAAATGGCAGATCTTACAGATAGAAGATTAAACTTGCTGGGACGTTTAGCCTTCCCATAGCTGACTGAGAAAATGACATTCTTGGAATGAAGAATGATTGCTTTTCTAAAATATAAACACTCTCCATAACTGACTTTCAAACACCATAGAATGTAGGCTTATGTAGGCTATGGAGATCCTTAATATACGGTAGTGTTTTGGTATTTGTGTACTCATTACTTGTTGGCAACTAGAGGAACTGTAAAATTATTTCAATTTGTTAGGTCTATGCCAAAATATTCTAAATGCTGAGACCACTGAATATTCTGCTTTGTTTCAAAGGGATGACTTAAACTCATGTTCTTGGAACATTTGAAAGGCTAAGGCTCAATGTCTGTGCCAAAAGCAATTAAGCTGGCTGATTAAGATGTCATAATGGCAGACTTACATCTAAAGGGAAACCAGGTTTGACTTCAGGCTGAAAGTTGTTAGGTGTTACTTTTACTTTATTTTATAAACTTTCGATAATGGCAACTGAAATGTTTGACTTTTACAACATCATAGTGTTTAGTAAAGGAAACCAGGGACATTCTAGAGCTTGTTTACTGAACTCTATTTTCTAGGTATTTATAGAATAAAAACAGCTATAATTATCATATAACTGTTTTTATTCTATATGTGTATCTCCTGCAATGCATTTTACTGTATTTATTTCGAGTGCTTTCATTACTCTGTGTTAAGGTGAGAACACAGAATAAAGACCCTGGTTTTATATCAAAATATAATTAATGCTTAACATTTATGGCAGTCTCATGGAAGCCAAAGATTAGATACAAGTGGTATCTAAATACCCTCCTGTCACCATAATGTAGTACCGTTTCAGAATCAACTCTTGAGTGTTAGTGCTCAAGTTAATGGCTCCTCACTCAAGAGTCTGTACTGTATATGGCCATAAATCTGTTGCAGTATTGGTTTGCTTGTGTTGTATTTGTACCTGCTAATTTAATCATAGTACTCTTTACTGTATATAACTTGTGTAGCCTTGCATTTTGATTTTAAATGTAGTTTCATCAACCGGCCATCCTTTACCTATGTCATTGAATTGGAATATTTAGACAAAGGACATTGCATTTTATTGTGCCTGTATTCACAATTCCATTGTCACTACTCCACATCTTCCAACAAGTGGTTATAAGATTCAAAATACATGACAGAAGTAATAATGCATAATTCACTGTTTTGTTCCATCAGGACAAAGGAAAACACTAATCAAGAAGAAGAAGAAAAGGAAGCTTCTAGATCGGGCCCAGAAGCAGCACACTGTTGTCTTGTCTACAGAGAGGACCAGCCAGTAAAACAACAAGACTCAACCTTTTACACAAAGAAAGTGCACACAAGCTGCTAGCTGCTCCTGTACCTAATAATGCACTGCGGTCCTGCTGCTTTGTCAGTATTGGTGGCAAATCCCTTGTGAAAACACCACAAAGCTTGTTTATTTTGTTTATACTTCATTATTTCAAGGAAGCACTGAAAGTACTTGATCAACTGAAGTTGATGTGGCTCAGTGAAAAGGGAGCTGATTGTGCGGTGAAGACTTTATCCAGTGCCCTGACTGAATAAGCCAAAAAATTGTGAAATGTCTGGGGGAAAAAAAGGACTTATATATTTATGTAAAAGCAGAATTTTTGTTGAAGGACAAGGACTGTTTCATGTATAGCCTTTATGTTTCTTATAATGTACATTTCAAGAGTAATGTATATGAATAACATGCAGAGTTGCAATTTATTTTATTCTCAGCACAATCTCAGTTTTTGTCAAGAAACCTGTTAATGTAAAACCGCTTTAAGCTGTAAATGTATACTACGAGTGAAAATAATATTTCTTGTTGTTCAACTAGCATGGCAGTCCTCATGTAAATAGTGCTGAGAGTCGACATCATAATAAAACATATTACTCTATTTTTTTCAGTATCTCATTCTTTTATCATTTTGACAAATTGATTACAATATTTTCAGATAATTTTGTGAATTTTAAGTAAATCAGGTCTTGACAGAGGAGTTTGCCCATTTAAGGGCCCCAATTATTTTTCCAACATAGTTATTATTTGGGCATAATGTAAGTTTTATGGTAAAATAAATGTGTGCAGTAGAGTATATATAATACGATGCACTATTACAACAAACACATAATCAGTATATATGTGTGTTCTTACCCATTTTACTTCCAAAAGGAAATTAAATTCCTTCAATAGCTTACAGAAGCTATTGAAACACTGGCACAGAATTCTACATTCATGCACAGTTTTCACTCTAAGTCTACCAGCTAAGCTAAAGTATAATTCACTAGTCATTACCTTCCCTCCATCCACAAAAGCAAATTCATTGTCAAAGAACACATCTGGGAATGGACCAAGGTGGGTTAGAAACGATAAATACAAGGCTAGTTAGTATCTTGAGAAATCATCAATTTTGAATGTATGAATACCCTTGTCGCTTATTGTAAATTCTTAACACGAAATTCGTGTTTGTTCGAATTATTTTAATATGAAAATAGGGGAGGGTATATTTAAATGTTTCTGTCTGAGTTCCAGTTTGGCATTGTGTGATGATTGATATCATGCAGCTTTCTTAAACTGGGTTTCCACTAAGTTTTTACATTCTGTACAAGCATCGCAAGTGCAGCCGGCCTCATTTGGCACCTTGCTTTTGCGGTTTAAAAATGCCTGTGATAAGAATGGGACATGCAGATTTCAAGTACAATTTATTTGAAACGTATATTTTTTAAAAGTTCACTAACAACCATATTTTCAATAAAATGAACAGTATTATATATATACTCTGTATAAATGCTTGCTTGAATAAGGGTATTCATATGTTCATAATTGAGATATACAGTCACAGACAAATGTATTTGGGCAGTTAAAAAAAAAACCACAAAGAAAGTGATTTCTATAAATCTATTGAAAGATATAAAGTAGAGATTCAGCTTTATAATAAAACAACAAATTATTACATAACATGCATAAAATGAAAAATAACATGCAAAAACTAATGTCATAGTACTAATGACAAAAATATTTGGGCAATCAATATATTTTGTATGAAACCCATTCATTGCTAATTATTGACAATAATCATGATTGAAAACCAACACCTGATGATAATTATAGAATAAATACATACATAATCATCAAGTGCTGAAAAATAAAATGGAAATTTATGATTAAAAAAAAAAAAAAATGGTTCAAACTAAGAGTACAGCAATGATCTCAAAATGGCAGTGATACAACTAAACTAAAAAGGAGAAACTATCAGAAAAATAGCAGAAAGACTTGGTTTACCGAAAAGCGCTGTGTGGGCTACTATTGACAAACACAGAACAGGAACTACTGCAACTAGCTCCAGGTGTGGAAGACCAAGAAAGATTTCTGCAATTGTTCGAGTTGCTGGCACAAGAACTGATAGAAGATGGTCAAGAAATTCACGAGCAAACAATTAAAGGACTTTTGTCAAACTATGAAATTAGTTTTTGCATGTTATTTTTCATTTTATGCATGTTATGTAATAATGTGTTGTTTCATTCTAAAGCTGAGTCTCTAATTTATATATTTCAATAGATTTATAGAAATCACTTTCTTTGTGTTTTTTTTCATTATTTTTAAACTGCTGAAATACCTTTGTTTGTGACACTATATATATATATATATATATATATATATAAACACACACAAACAAACTCCATTTAATTAATAACCATCTTTAAAATTTTAAAAATTCTAATAATTACTTATCAAATTCTAATAATATCTAATCAAAAAAATTACTAATTTGGAAAACATTTTAAGGAGACCACCAACACAATCCTTGTTATTATTCATAAAATGATGATTTGCAGGCACACATACGGGACATTTATTGCTCTCTCCCTCACAGTTAATGTGGTAAATATTTTGAACTGTTGTTATGCCATTTGTGACACTTTAATGTTGGTTAAATGTCAGATGTTTATCCACACATCAGAAGGCGCGGATCTACCCCCCTGCTGAGGGCACAAAATCAGTTATTCATTGAAAAACCACTTCTGTAATCCAGCTTCACTACTCGTCATTAGGGCTTCTACCGTACAGATGATGTTTTTATTTTAATTAACTGAATTCAGTAAAACCTTAAAAATAAGATTTGTATGTCCACAAAGGAGAAATACCTAACCACTACACATGTTTCTAGATATATACATCCAACTGTTTGTTTTACAATATAAGGCCTGCAATCTGGTACTGAAATCCTAAGGCAAAACAACATATAAGTGTTTGCCATCTCTAATAGCTGTATAGCTGAGTACTGCTAGCCTTCAGGGGATAAAATCTAAAATTATTACAAATCACATTCAAATATTACTTCCTGGCACGAATACTACCCCTACGGCACTGCAACAAAATCCTAATTTGCAATGTAAGCTTTCCATATGTCCTCTCTGTGAGAACCAACAGATCTAGCATTGTGTGAGTGAAAAATACAAAAGCATTTATTTTATCCTCTAAGCTTGACAAATTCCATCTTAACCACAAGTACTTAATGGAAACTATACTCCTTTTAAAATTGATTGGCTTCATTAGTAAAAAGCTGCTAAGTAACACATTTATTACACAGATAAATAAATACAACTATAAAAACGAATGGTCCATAAACCTAGTTTAAATGTTAAAGAATAAAGAAAAAAGCACTGTAAGGGGACTTGGATATGGTAATGGGAAGTGTGGCAAATGTGTCTAACTGATAACATATGCCAGTTTTTTGGAAGTCCATACTCTTTAAGTATTAATTCAGTCCATTTTGATTAGATCAGTTACAAAGGATCTTATCAGGGTATCAAAATAGTTTAAGAGGGAAAAGATTACGTGGGAAAGTAAGTGATACAGAGAATTAGTGACACATTAGTATAATGCAGTAATTCCTGATCTCAATAATCAGGTTTAAAAATGCAGTGTAGTATTTCCAGTAACAACAAAGCTGAACCTGAAAACAGTGCCAGGCATTTAGTGATGCTTTTAATACTTGGCTGCACAATGCTTTTTCTCAAGCAACTTTGCAAAGGAAAGTTCCCTTTCAATTCAAAGACGACCAACAGCATACTTATGGGATATGCCTGCCGATTGGTAGGTATTACTGAGCTCTTTATATCAGAGCTGCCGATAGGCCCCTTCCTGGGGTGACGTCCTCGGTCTCGCCTACTGAGGGATCAAAACAGTCCATCCACGGAAGCCATTTCTCTTTTTGCCTCTCAAGATGGTTAGGTAAGACATTTGTGTTTACAACTGAGTGTATTTTGAAAGAGCTTTTCCGAGTCGACTGCAGTTCCCCTGCATTCGTACTGAAAGCTGGCTTGCAGCTTTCCTAGAGTCACCGGCTCCATTCTAGCTCTTCTTGTGCTTTATGTGCTTTCTTCACAGCCTGCCTCGCTTGCGTTGCAGGTTGTCTTTACTGTTTACTCTCTGTCGTATGTGAGCGACTGCTTGTGCAGTATTATTTAAAAGTGTGTGTGTGTGTTGTCTTTTCAGCCTGCACTCTTGGGGAGAACACAGTTCCTCCGCTCTGCTGTATCCCCGCTGTTGAGTGATTTGTCGACTGCTGTGTGCGCAGTTGGGCGAAATATATATTTAAATTATTATACTGTTGTTGTTGCGTGTCTACTGACCTTGTCACACAACTTCGCTTTGCCTGTGTTGTGCTGTGAAATTTAGCTGCAGTGCAGTATATAAAAAACAAAACAAAACACAACAGCCAGTCAGCCGTGTAATTCCTCCACCGGGGCTGCGTTTTGACCTGCCCCGCTGTTGAGTAGATCTCGCCGGCTACGTTGGCCCGCCCACCCTGGTGTGTCGGGCCTATACATAAAAAGGTGTGTTTTTCACCTATTGTTTTTCTCTGGTCAGGGTAGGCACCGCTGCATTAGCTGCCCCCCAGTGTTTCGGTACTTCGGTGCCTCGGTGCGCACGGTACTCATTGTATGTGGTGCTCGGTGCACACAGTGCATGCGGTACCCAGTGCTCACAGTGCTCATTGCACTTGGTGCGCATGGTGCGCATGGTGCCTTGGTTGCATAAAAGGATTGTGCATGTTTTGTGATCGTAAAATGGGCGCGGAGGGTTCAAGGTTATAACGAAAGCCTTTAACTCTAGAGTGTCGGCATTATTATAAGAACGGTGGAGGAGATTAAGAAAAGATGGGACGATATTCCGAGACACACTAAAGAAAAAGTCTCATATACATGTAATACAATGAGGGCTCATCCTCCACCGTTATTTTAGTAATGCCTACAGAATTTATATTTTGTAATATGGCATTCTGGAATTTAACAATGCTGGTTCAGGCAGTATTGTTAAATTCGAGTTTGAAAGAAAATGGTAAAAAAAAAGGACAGAGGGACAGATGACGCAGTTAGTTTGTAGCTAGAGCAAATACAGTACAGCTGGTTGTAGGCACATCTGAATAATGTAGCTATATTATAGACCATACAGATATGCTTCAAAATCATACATAGTCAGAAATACGTAAGAAATAGGAGAATTGTAACTGCATAAGAATTTAAGAAGATATAAGTCATACTTAAACTGAAGACTGAAAACTGTATGGAGTTATTGTCAGGGTCCTGCGTTTTCGCGACCTGTTTTTTTCAATTGTAATTCAACTGCTATCCCCTAGATGTCCCTGCAGTCACTGCAGTTATAGTAGTCAAATTCACAATTAAGAAATAAACATATTACACTTTGACTAATTAGAAAAATAAAGGCTAATTATGATGAGTATAAATGGTAATTGAATAAATTGATGTGTTAAAAGAAAAATCGAGAGACCTAAACATGGAGTCAAAGACATTGCAATCAAAAAGCATTTCATTGAGTGAACGCAGCGAACACTATCCACCTGGTGTTCTGTACACCGATGGGTATCATTTATTTTGCACAACTTGCAATTTATCTTTAGACTGGAAAGTCAACAATAGACATACATTTATCATCAGAAAAACACAGAAAACAAAAGGCTGAGGTTGACAGCTATGAGACGACGTCCTCCAGTAAAAAACGTAAGGGGAACGGAAATTATGAACGCCGACCAGATGTTATTTTCGATTTGACAGAGGCATTTGTTTGTGCTAATATTCCCCTGGAAAAAACTGATAATCCCAAACTACGTGCATTTCTGAACAAACATGTAATAAATGCGGGAGCAATTCTTACAGCTGGTCAACTGAGAATATCTACCCCAAATTGATGAGTTGCACAAGATGGAAATTGTACAGCTGGTAAAGATGTCTGACAGTGTATCTGTAGTTACTGACGAGTCTAGAAATGCAAAAGATCAGTATGTTTTCACATTTTGTTTGTTCTCCAAGGACTATCGAATACCTTCAAACTGAAAGTAATATTAGCCGATACAGTTAATCTGCACTCTATCGGCGGCACAGGGTGTTGTGAAATGCTTAAACGTATTTTAAGTTAATTTTAATAATGTGACTGGATTTGTCTCTGATAATGCCAGTTACATGATCAAGGTATACAATGACATTCTTCGAGGTTTACTGCCAAATTCAGTACATTTGACTTGCAACGCCCACATAATAGCCCTTGCCAGCAATATCTGGGCAAATAATTTTCCGAAAGAAGACAGCTGGTTGTAACCATTAAAAAAATTGTTTAAACATTGCCCAAGCAGAAAACAACTACGTTTTAAAGACCACCTGACAGAAGCAATCCAACAAGAAGGCTGTACTTTACCCATAAAGTTGCCACCTGAGCCATGCATAGCACGATGGGGCACTTGGTATTCTGCTGCTGAATATCATTCCAAATACATCCCTTTTTACACAGGATTCGTGGAAAAGGAAATGCACATTTCACCAAAACACTGCAGTGTTAAAGGACCTCCAGAAATTGCTTAAAGATGTGCAAAGTTTAAAATCTCAGCTCTCCCTAATTGTGACGCATGCCAAGGGACTGGTGGATCTGATTCAGTGCTTTGAAAGCCGTGAAGTGAGAGTCCATCAAACATATAATAAAGTTGCAGAATTAGTAAATACATACCGAGCAATGGCAGAAGAGGTACACAGCACAGACACTGCAATAAACAAACTATGTGTAAAAACCTTCCATGACGTTTCTGAAAAACTGACAAATTACTACAACCCGGATCAATGCAAAATAGAAACCACGTTTTTTTCAACCAGCTCATAACTTTCTGATGGCAGTAAGGATATTTGACCCACAACAAGTGTGTAGTTTGGATGTAGAAGCCCTCCTATTATATTCTATTCCAGGATTTGATGCTGACTGTAAATCAGAAATGGACAAGTACCTACCATAGAAGAATTACTTTGAATGAATCTTGGATTAAAGCTGAATAATTATATCCTAATTTAACACGAAAGGCTAAAATATATTTGTCAGTTGTTACCAATTCTGTAGATGCTGAAAGAAGTGTTTCTTCTTATGGCCAAGCTTTACAGAACAACGTCAATCTATGAAAGAAGGCAGGGTTAACCAACTGATGATGCTTAAGTTTAATAGCAACATTTAATGCATGGGACATTTTCTTTCATGAAACTGTAAGTGACACTTAATGTGTTGCTTGCAAACAACCTTGCATTATTATTATTATTATGTTACATTTGTAATATATATGTTACAGCATTGATGTTATGATCTCAGTATTTTATATAAATTGTTCCGGGAATCAGTGCTGTTTTATTTAATATTTTGTTGACAAATTATGTGTTCCTACTAGTAAACTGAAACATTTCAATTATTTATTTACGCATTCTAAGAAATAACATTGAATAAGACGTATTAGTAATAAAGGGATGGATGATTAAATAAATGTCTGTAGCTGCTGCTGCCGCCTAATCAATGTGCCAATGCATGTTAATAGAATGACTAATTGAGATGATTAAAGGAATCAGGAGATTATTAATCAATAAGTGGTTTAATTAAGCAGACTACATGACCACCTTGCGGTGGGAGGAATGAAGTGCAGCCTAAGAAAGCAGGTTGTGTAAAACGCAGGGCCCTAGTTATTGTTGTTGAACATATTGCTGTACAATGGAAGGATTTTCCATCCGTTTGACTGCCATGGATCTAAGTAAATGTGACAGGGTGCCCGCTTCCCCCTATATATTTGTTTTATGATTTATTGTTGTTGATTGTATTTTGTGTATTCTTCTGTTTTGAAAAAACGGCTGTATATTGGTTCAAATGCAGTTGTAATAGTGTTTGGCTAGGATGGGGTTAATTCCCATCCAGGGATGATTGTTCAGGTGCAGGTGGTCAGGAGTTTATTGATTGTTAATTGTGCAATTAACTCCTAACCACCTGCTATATAAGCCCAGCTCCAGGCTCATTGTCTGGTTGGGAGTTAGGAAAAGGAACAGATACAGAGTTTGGAGAGTTTGAAGGAGATAGACAGCAGTGAGAGAAAACGACTGCTACCTTTGTTTTGTTAAGGTATTCGTTCTGTTTATTTCCGGTATTGCAGCTTTCTTGTGTTTGGCCCTTGTGCCCTTTTATTTGTGTTTTGAAAAGTTTATTTTGTTTAATAAAAAAACTGTGCAGCCACTCAGTGTTTTACCCCGCATTCTGCCTTTGGTGTACTGCTTTCCTGGAACCTGACGGCACACACATCACCACATCAGCCATCCTGCCACACGTGGTGTCATCGTGGGATCAAACAGCGTCTCGGAGGACTCAGGGCAGGAGCAGTACTGTGGGTGCCTTATTTTTGTTTTTTTTCTTTGAGAAGAAGTATTATTGTTTTTTTTTTAAAATATGGGAAGGAGCAGCCGCAAGAAGCAACAGCGGCAGCAGTAGCCACCTGTGACAGGATAGGCGTAGTGTGGTGTAAAATAACAGACTCCAGTCCTTTCCAGGTTAAGCGCTTGGGTTTTATTTCCTTTTAAAAACCAGTTACCAAACGCACTCAAAAATAATAGGGACAAATTAACAAATAGACACGCCGGGGTACACAACGATGTGTAACCCGACAACATAAAGAGAAACGGGGTTGCAGTCCCAAAATAAACAAACAACAAAACAGTCTGTCTTCCTTTTGTAAT
Source organism: Acipenser oxyrinchus oxyrinchus (assembly GCA_030684275.1). Lineage (NCBI taxonomy): Eukaryota > Metazoa > Chordata > Actinopteri > Acipenseriformes > Acipenseridae > Acipenser > Acipenser oxyrinchus. The sequence goes on along the minus strand of CM060249.1, from coordinate 18,564,395 downwards.
CCGAGAACGGGAAAACACGGGGGTAACAAAAGCCAGCACTTCTGGGTAGTCGCTCCGCCGTCGTAATCCTGGAGCCTCCCGTTAGTGCTCTAAAAATGCAAAGAACAGATGGGTTAGCAACAAAACCCACACAGCAAAGACGACCTGTCCTTAAAACCCCTTCCTCTGTTTCTCTGCTCTGCTCGATTCTCTATCTCTCTCTCTCTCTCACTCATACGCACTGTACCTTGCCAGAAGGAACAGAACCCTGGGCCACGCCCCCTCTTGTACGCTCCGTCCCGAACCCATTGGTCAGCGAGGGCAACCGCCGTCAGCCAATGCGTGATTGCCACCGCGCTTCCCGACCGGGTCGATGACATTGAGCACCGCGGCTCTGCCCCCTTTCCAGGTGGCTGACTTCCACCTCCCCTGGGGATGTCTGCTCCTCCTCCCTAACACGCTCACCGGTCGGGAGGGAGATCTAAAACAAGAGTTCATTCTCTCTTTGTCACACCACCCAAACAAGAAGAGCCATGGGTGGAACTGTGGGAAGTCTGGCCCGGGTGCACCTGGTGCGGCCACTTGGAGCACTGCTGGTTGGACTGCTCAGAGGTGCCTCCAGACTGGTGCGGTCGCTGTGAGGGTTCTGGACACAGCTGGAGGAAGTGCCCTTTTGTGGGACCGGCAATGCAACAGCCATTGCAGCCTGCACTGGAGGAAGAGTCCAGCGTGGCTTCACTGCTGTCTGCTGTCTGTCAGGTCTACCTGGTGGATGAAGAGTGTTCTGGTTGCAGCAAATTCGGGCACACAGTGGCCATTTGCCCCTCCCAATATCAAGGAGAGGTGTTGGCTGCTCAAATGAGCCAAAACAAGGCACCCCAAAGAACCCAGAAAGAGCCGTCTGGAGAAGGGCCACCAGCTCTGGTGCTACCAGAGCAGATTACTCGCGGGAGATTTGGGATTGGCTGGTGGACCTCGATGGGGACATGAAGAGGGACCTCCCAGTGGCGATTAACGTCCTGTGGGCTCGAGACAGGAAATGGTGGGAAGCTTGGGAGAAGCAGCACCACCCAGAGTCCTTCCAGGACATTGCAGCCATGGTGCTCGATTACCTGACTGCAGACATGGGAGGGGCTCCACCATTACCAGTTTCATCGGGCAGTGCCTTGCTTACTCCAGAGCCCATGAGGGAGTAGCGCAGGAACTGCCGCTCCCTCCATCACCACCAGAGGGTATAGCACAAGAACTGCTGCTCCCTCCATCTCCACCAGAGGGTATAGCACAAGAACTGCTGCTCCCTCCATCCCCACCAGAGAGAGTAGCACAGGAACTGCCGCTCCCTCCATCACCACCAGAGGGAGAAGCACAGGAACTGCCGCTCCCTCCATCACCACCAGAGGGAGTAGCACAGGAGCTGCCGCTCCCTCCACCCCCATCAGAGGGAGTAGCGCAGGAACTGCCGCTCCCTCCATCACCACCAGAGGGTATAGCACAGGAACTGCCGCTCCCTCCATCACCCCCAGAGAGAGTAGCGCAGGAGCTGCCACTCCCTCCTCCCCCACCAGAGGGAGTAGCGCAGGAGCTGCTGCTCCCTCCACATCCACCAGAGGGAGCAGAGCTGGAGCTACTACTTCCTCCACCTCCAGTAGAAGGAGATGTTTGGCAGTCCCCACCTGTGAAGGAAGACAACGGGCTAGTCAAAGTCTCAGCTGAGGAAGATAGCCCGCTGGATGAAGTTGCACCGCCCGGGGATGCCTGCCTCACACCACCCGGGGATGCCTGCCTCGCACCGCCCGGGGATGCCTGCCTCACACCTCCCAAGGATGCCTGCCTCGCACCGCCCAAGGATGCCACAGCCGCTCCGCTCAGGGATACCACGTCTGGATCGCCTGGGGTTGCCTGCTGCTCGGCATCGCTTGGGGTTGCCTACTGCTCGGCAACGCCTGGGGTTGCCTGCTGCTCGGCATCGCCTGGGGTTGCCTGCTGCTCGGCAGCGCCTGGGGTTGCCTGCTGCTCCGCATCGCCTGGGGTTGCCTGCTGCTCCGCATCGCCTGGGATTGCCTGCTGCTCCGCATCGCCTGGAGTTGCTGTGTCTTTTGCTTCTCCTGGGGTCGCAGAGGGTCCTGCTTCGCCTGGGGTCGCCGAGGGTCCTGCTTCGCCTGGGGTCGCCGAGGGTTCTGCTTCGCCTGGGGTCGCCAAGGGTCCTTCTTCGCCTGGGGTCGCCGAGGGTCCTGCTTCGCCTGGGGTCGCAGAGGGTCCTGCTTCGCCTGGGGGTCGCAAAGGGTCCTGCTTTGCCTGGGGTCGCCGAGGGTCCTGCTTCGACTGGGGTTGCCTGGTGCTCCGCATCGCCTGGGGAGCCACCGGTTACAAAGTACGAGGGAGAAGTGGAGCTCCTGCTGCCACCTTCATGGCCAGGGGCTCCCCTTGGGAGTGCGCCTCCCAAGGGTCCGCTGCCGCCGTCACCTCCTGAGAGCTCTGCATCAACTGGGGTCGCTAAGAGCATCGCCTGGAGATGCCGCCTGCGCGCCACCGCCACCTGGGGATGCCGTCTGCGAGCCACCACTTTGGGGAGCTGCCTGCTCCGCACCATCTCCCGGAGTTGCTGGCTGCCTTGCATCAATGTCCAGGGATGTTGCTGGCCTGCCTTTGCCCGGAATCACCGGATTGTCACTGCCCGGGATTGCCAGGTTGTCATTGCCCGAGGCAGCTGAACTATCTTTGCTTGGGACCACCGGACTGCTTGTGGGCCCAAGGCAGCCTCCGTCCCCACCTCAGGAGTTTGACAAGGACATTTGGGACTTTAGGGGGAGGTGGCCAGGGCCATGTGTGCTGCGACAAGGGGGACAAATCTGACGGGGTGCCCGCTTCCCCCTATATATTTGTTTTATGATTTACTGTTGTTGATTGTATTTTGTATATTCTTCTGTTTTGAAAAAACGGCTGTGTATTGGTTCAAATGCAGTTGTAATAGTGTTTGGCTAGGATGGGGTTAATTCCCATCCAGGGATGATTGTTCAGGTGCAGGTGGTCCTAACTACCTGCTATATAAGCCCAGCTCCAGGCTCATTGTCTGGTTGGGAGTTAGGAAAAGGAACAGATACAGAGTTTGGAGAGTTTGAAGGAGATAGACAGCAGTGAGAGAAAACGACTGCTACCTTTGTTTTGTTAAGGTATTCGTTCTGTTTATTTCCGGTATTGCAGCTTTCTTGTGTTTGGCCCTTGTGCCCTTTTATTTGTGTTTTGAAAAGTTTATTTTGTTTAATAAAAAAACTGTGCAGCCATGCAGTGTTTTGCCCCACATTCTGCCTTTGATGTACTGCTTTCCTGGAACCTGACGGCACACACATCACCCATCCTGCCACAGTAAATAAAACTTATTGTTTCTGAAGTTTGAAAAGTCTGTATGCCTGGAATTATTCAATAAGAAATAAGAAGTTGAACTAATATGCGAAGCACAGTAACTGGATAATGCGTCGTAATGTATAAGCATCCTAGACTACAAACTCTGGAGTGGTACATTTGTTTATTAAGAAGCCACCACACATTCCATATTGTATTCATTTGTCCTGGTGATGTATTTCAAGCTCGTAACACATCTTCATGTGTTACAAATACTGCTTGTACCAAAATCTCCACTTCCATATTGGTATATTTCAGTTTTTGCTTCCGAGCATCCTGCAATGCAGCACTTAGTTTATCTAGTCGGGTCGTCACACAGACTAGCCTGCAGATGCAGACATGCCTGTGAACATGTAAGAAAAACACCAGGTTATTTTGACAGTTTTTTGTTTTGTTCATAAAGTTATATTTTAATGTCCATTTTTTCGAAATGTCTGCGCATATTAAACCTGACAAATTGGATATGTGGCAGTTTCTCAAATATTTGTACAGGACTGAGACCCTTTCAAATGGCAGCTGTGTGTTTCCCCCCAAAGCATGTTAAAGTTTTTAGAACCCTAATAACACTTTTCCAAGAAGCATTTCTAATCAGTAAAAAAACCTCGCCAAACTAGTTTCTTATTTCTTATTGTTCATGTTTTTTTTTTTTACCATTTCAAACATGATTAACTTAAGGCCAAAGCATTATTTGTAAAGTTTAATAACATAAAAAAATATAGTTCGGACAGTTTGTTGTCGTGTACCAAGTGACAGCACATCAACACATCATTAATAAAGGTTATAAACCCACGCCTACTGCAATCAAATGCAACTTACAAGATGGCCAATGCTGGTTAAAGGTATGTAAAAACTACAAACTACATCTAAACAAAGTAAAATCAGAAAAGGTATCTTTTTTTCTATTTAATAAACTACAGTACTGTAGTATTCAATCAGCTAACCTGATGACATAGTTCCCAGAAAACCAGGGGCGTGTGTGTGTCATCATTTTATTGCTACAAGTTTGCAAGTAAAGACACATTCATTTTCATATCTCGTTTTGAGAATACCGGCTTCACGCTTCTTTCTAGCTAAAATGCTACAATATGTTATATATGTTTATGCTTGTACACAACAATGTATCTGCATATTGAAACCCTGTAGTTGTAAAGGGTAAAATGCAGATGCTGTACTGTATGTGTTGTATTAAGCATGTATTGCAGTGAAATACATGATTATTATTTTACACATACAGCCTACATTAAACTATTTAACAGAGAGGGTTTATTTCTAGGGTCTAGGGTGTGTGAACAATGCATCAACTGCAGAGTCACTTGCAACAATGTCTCACCCGATAGACGGAGTACAGGGAGGTTAAGTGACTTGCTCATGGTCACACAGTGAGTGAGTCTGGATTTGAACCAGGGACCTCCTGGTTACAAGCCCTTTTCTTTAACCACTGGACCACACAGCCGCCCTCACAAGTTGCTTTTTTATTGTTTGTTCAGTAGATACTCTGTGATAGCATTTTCTGTTGAAAAGACCTACTTTGAGGATATTTGAATCACAAAGGCAAACCTTAACCCCATCTTAAAAGTCCCTTTAGTGAAAATGATAAGGAAGCTACTCCCCCAATTTTTGGCTGACACCTGGCGAAGTGCAGGCATCAAAACATGGTACCAAAATCACTTCACATTTGATTGCCCTCTTTTGCTCCTACCTAATGCCCCGTAATCAGACGCTAACAACCTTTGCCTTAGCATTAGTGCTTAGCCCTGTGATCAAAATTGGTCCCTTAATGTTTCCCTCCTCCTCCACTACACTTAAAAATAAATTATGCTTAACTAGATGCACATGGTCAGTAGTGGATGAAATGATGATCCTAAAACATATTTTTCAATTACACAAAACAAAAATATATAAAAAAAGGAGGCAGTTACAAAAGAAAAAAAACATTTAGAAAGGTGCCAAGTCAAATGAATGTTACAGAAATTTGGTGAACTTCAAAGCCCTTATTATGTACCTAAATATGATTTATTGTTCACGTCGCTTTGGCTTTAGAACCAAGAGACCAAATTTAACGCTTTGATTTTTCTTACTCTTTTGGGGGCAAAGGTTTATAGAGAGGGGAGGTTATGTAAACATTTATCAGAGTTTTTGTGGATGTCATTTTGGATCGACTGCCAGCCTGCAAAACAACCACTAAATGTTCTTACATTCAACCACATAACAACAGTTTGATCCAAAATGGTAGCCAATGAAGAAAACAAAAACAAAAAAAAAACAAGCAGGGTAAAGTTTCTGTAAACCTCACCAAGCAGACATCTTAGCAAACTATGCATTGATTGAGTCCTACACAACCGGTTAGATTTATGCAATCATATCATTAGCTTGTGTATAACCACTTTGAGGTAGAGAAGGTGTCCAGCTCAAAGGTATATATGCTATGATCAGTAAATATTAAGATAGTGTAATGCTAATGCATTTGTTTTTCTGTAGCTTTCACAGTAAAGTTTCTTCAAAAAAAAAAGTACTGTATACACCTTTATACAAGTTCACTACAGTATAGTGTAGTAAAGGCAAGTATAGTTAAATAAATTATAAGAATGGGAAAAGCATGGTACTTTGTAAAATGATGTGCAAATATACTGCATTAAACAAGAGTGCTGTATGGATTGGAAGGGCATATACTGCCATCGAACATCCGACGGGATCTTGGAAAATCCAGATCTCCCTTTGCACACCGACATCAAATCCCCGCCACCCTCCTGTATGAAGTCGAGACGGCCATTCATGGCACATGCCTCGAATCCTCGATCAGCTGGAAAGTACCCCGCCACCTAATGGTGCGAGATGTGGGAAAACACTGTTGTCCCAAACAAGGACCTTATGGAAGATTCTACGAAGGAACAGCCTGGTTTCTCCTTGCCCCGATGACAGTGGACCGCACTCAACCGTGTCTGAACAACGCATGGGAGGTGTGGATATTTCTTCCATAAATGGAAGACTAAGCTGTGAATGTGGTGATGTGCAAACCATCAGGCACATCACTGATGATTGCCCAATACACGCGTATTCTAACAGAACAAGTGGACTCCACGCAGCTACCCCGGATACCGTGGAACGGCTTACAGACATCTCAATAACATGTGGGTTTGTGCAAAACAGCAACCACCTTCAACATTTTTCTTTTTCAAGATTGATTAATATATAAATAACATATTTTATAGATAATGTGTTAAAAGTTTAGAATTTTTGGACAATTACTTTCCAGGGCACCACATCAACAAGGAACAAGACCGTACAATCACCATATAGAAAACCTTTGCTGACATTCCTATAATTAACCGATACATAACTATCCTATCATTGGCGAGACCCAGCAAATTCATTACATTTCTCTAGTGGAACTCGACCCTATCCTCGACAATTCTATACAGTGCATCCTCAAGAATGATGGTAAGGAATAGAAACATAATTTATTCAGATAGCAGGCAGTATATACAGTGCCGTGAAAAAGTATTTGCCCCCTGTCTGATTTTCTGCATTTTTGCACATTTTTCACATTGTATTTGGTCAGATTTTTTTGTGGGTTGTATTAGTATATAGAGGGAGTCTGAGAGAAAAAATGACACTGAAGTTTGGTGCTTCTTTCATTTGTTTGCAAGGTAAAGACTTATGTATACATACAATGTTTTTTTTTCAAATGTATTTATTTTGGTGGTGCCAGTTAATGATGATGTTTTAATATTGATCACTGTCCTCTGGCTGACATTTATACGGTTACAGTGCTATTCGAAGTATAGCCCTTCAGATGAGACACAAAACCAAGGACCTGTCTGTTTTGGGGAAGCCAAAAAAGAAAAATGGATATTTATGTGGAGACTTGTTATCTGTTCTCTGTCTCAGACTGGCCAACAAACGCTTGGTCACTTCAGTTAATAGTGACCGAATTACATTGATCGTAAGGATGACTGTGAGATGGATTACGCCTGGGTCTGGATGGTAACTATGGTCGTCTGGAGCCACAGTGGAGTCTGATTAATACTACAGTAGATAATGCACATTATAATCTTCGACTGTAAATCATATCTCCCTAAAGAGAAGATGCATGACAAGTAAAATATTGAAACAAAATATATTTGAGGCAGACATAAGAAGCAACTGTCTGCATGTTAAGTGACAGTAAACACAATAACACAGTCTTTTGATGTGTGCCCCATCACAAACAGTGCCTCATTTAGTGATGTCTTTTAATCTGCTGTTCTGTTTTTGTTGTTTTCTTCCCCCAATTGATTTAGATACTGTTGTCTCCTTAGTATGTGGCTTAAGGCATATGTTCCTGAAGTGAATGCTTACATTAAAGGGTTTATGAGCTCTATTTTTAACAGATTAATGAGACACTGTTGGTCATGAATTAGGGCACTAACTGTATATGCATAAAAGAGAGTAAAAAACAAACATCCCAGCAATGTAAAATAGTCTATTCTTAGACTATACTGTAAGTAGGTATTTCATTTCTATACTGAGCATCAAAAGAAACTTATCACTTATATTTGAGCATCAAAAGAAACGTATCACTTATATTTGAGCATCAAAAGAAACTTATTACTTATATTTGGATAAAATTCACTAGATGTGATAAAAAATGACAAACTCTGTTTTAGAGCAGGTGCAGTGACTTTTTTTTGTCCTGATTAACAACTGACATCACGAAGATGCTGCAAAATGATCTGTCGATCTTGGGCAGGTGTTGTGACTCTTGGTCTCCCAGTTCGTGGCCTGTCATTGTTTCTGGTTATACCATCTCTCCAGGTTTGAAATTGCTGGGTGTGAGCACCCAAGATGGCGAGCCACAGTACGCTGCCCTAGTCCAGCCTCCAACATGCCGATTGCACGAAGGCTCTGCTCTCTTGACAGACATGGCATATTGTTTTTTTTCTTTGATTTTCTTTATTGCTTTTATTCAAGCTTACAATTTAACAGCTGAAATCACTCCATATCCAGTGTCCAATCAACTCACCAATTAGGTGATTAAGTGCATATGCTTCAGTCATAGTCACTCAAGCGTGTCTGGTCAATTATGAATGATCGAGTGATTAAAAAGAAACCAAAAACATTTAGTCAATGTCCATAATTTATTTACCTTTTTTAAAAATAAAAAAAGTGTTATAATAGTGATAAGTTTCTTTTGATGCTCGGTATATAAACAGCATAACTTCTCAGGGTTGAATTAAAGTTGTCCACTTGCTTCTAATTGACGCTGTATTGAATTGTCAAGAGAGAAAGGAAGTAGCATTTAATTATTTTTAAAAAACATAGTGGTTGAATGGCAAATTTTTCACCAACAAACTAATTCTTACCCATACTTATAAGCGTCTTTGAGATAAATAAGTCTGTTCCCCAGGGACACTATTTCATTTATCTGATATGCTAGTTAGTAGTTAGTAATTATATTTTTTCTACTAGATAAAATAAACCACATACAACCACTAACATATATGCTTCTTTTATATTATATCTTCTTGTGTGGTTTTGCTGGGGACAGATTATTTAAAGGCATGTGTTGCAGTATGCAGTTACATGTCAAATTGCCTTTTTATTCTTTGCAAGTTTCTTGAGATTTCCTCTCAGATGACTTGCTGTTTGAGGTTTGGTGGCTGTCTGTAAACTAATACTGGGGTTCTAAAAAATCGTCTCTATACTGGTTGACATCCTGGGGCTTGGATGGTAGTCCGTAATTTTCTCAAGTGGTTTAGGCACTTTGAAAAATTAAATGACAACCCTCTTAACATGCATGTATATTGAACAAATGAAGAACAAAAAGTGTAAAGATGGGTCATAATATGAACATAAGAAGAACATAAGAAAGTTTACAAATGAGAGGAGGCCATTCGGCCCATCTTGCTTGTTTGGTTGTTAGTAGCTTATTGATCCCAGAATCTCATCAAGCAGCTTCTTGAAGGATCCCAGGGTGTCAGCTTCAACAACATTACGGATAAATCTGAAGTTAAGCTACTGGGCTCACAGAACCAGTTGGATCCAGAATCCTACAATTCTCTGTGTGAAAAAGTGCCTCCTATTTTCTGTTCTGAATGCCCCTTTATCTAATCTCCATTTGTGACCTCTGGTCCTTGTTTCTTTTTTCAGGTCGAAAAAGTCAGTTTGGTCGACATTGTCAATACCTTTTAGAATTTTGAATGCTTGAATCAGATCGTCGCATAGTCTTCTTTGTTCAAGACTGAATAGATTAAATTCTTTTAGCCTGTCTGCATATGACATGCCTTTTAAACCCAGGATAATTCCGGTCACTCTTCTTTGCACTCTTTCTAGAGCAGCAATATCCTTTTTGTAGCGAGGTGACCAGAACTGAACATAATATTCTAGATACTAATGCATTGTAAAGTTTAAATTCAACACTTTATATATCCAAGCATTTTGTTGGCCTTTTTTTTATAGCTTCCCCACATTGTCTAGATAAGGACATTTCTGAGTCAACATAAACTCCTAGATCAGCATTTCTCAAACTGAGGGTCCTGACCCAAAAGGGGATCGCATGGCTATTGCAGGAGGGTTGCGTGATCACAAAATACTGTCCTAACCTTAAAATCCTTAGCATTTCATTACAGCACTGTGGCAAAGTGCCCCCTGTGTATTATATGTTACGTGTTGTGTGTTAATGTTGGTGTATAGTCATTGGTACACGGGATATAAGCGGGTCTGTGTTTCACGTGTATTTAAAAATGTAGATTTGCATTTAGGCACGAGGATGGCACAAATCACTTCATGTGCTGGTTAAAATGTAATGTGTGGTCACGGGAGTGCACTTAATTAATTCACGTGCAGTTGTACCGAGATTCCAATTGAGTGATTGACTAACAATCGAGTCTCGGTACAACTGCATAAAAACAGCATGTTTTCACTCACTCGGGGTTGGGTGTTCGTGAGTGGAGAACGGGTGAGAGAGAGAGGAGAAAGAAAGAAAGAAAGAAAGAAAGAAAGATTTGCGTTGCTTCACTCACCGTTTGTCTGTCTGTTTACTGTTTAGTCCGTTTTGTTTATATATTTATTTTGGCGAAAGTGCCGTGTCCTGTTTCTGTTTTGTGTACAAACCTTTTATTTTCTGTTTAATTATTAAATGCTGAGCGCGATCACGCGCTCAGCGTCATCAAAACCCCAAGTCTTTGTTTATTTATTTCCTGGCTCTGGTCTGACGTCACCCACTCTGGCCGTCTTTGTGACACGTGGTGTCAGAAGTGGGATAACAGCGCCTCCAGGACTCAGGCCAGAGCAGGAACCGCAATTTGTTGTTTTAAAAAAACAACAACAAACAACAACAACAACAACAACAACAACAAAAAAAAAAAAAATGGAAGGCTGGAACTGGAGAGATGGCTGCCAGGATCTGGAGGTCCTCCTCGGTGGTCTAGAGGACCAAGGCTGGTGCCTTACCTGTGGGGAGTTCGGGCACCCGGTGGTGCGCTGCCGCTACCAAGAGGGAGAGGAGGAACAGGCCCAGGAGAGGAAGGTGAGGAGGAGGAGGCAGAGAAGGGGAAAGGGGAAGAGGAAGGCAGAGCCTCCACCGCCCAAGTCTCCACCAGCAGAGGAAGAATGCCTGCTGGTTTTGTCTCCAGAGCCCAGGAGGGAGGAAACAGAGCCTTTCCCGTCCTCTGAGGAGATGTTAGACTTGGTGTCGGACCCGGAGTGGAGCGGGGAGGACCTCCCACTGGTTGTTGACCTGCTGTGGGCCAGAGATGGGGAACGTTGGGAGCGCTGGGAACAACATTTCTATCCAGTGCCCTTCGTGAACCCGGCAGCCGTGGTGATTAACTACTTGGCTGCCGATATGGGACTGCCCCAGCAGGTTGCATTCCAAGTGGGAGGAGCCACGCCTACCTGCCTCCTCAATGGGCTGAAGGGAGACGACATGCAGCTCCCATCTCCACCAGCAGAGGAAGAATGCCTGCTGGTTTCGCCTCCGGAGCCGGAGGGAGAGGAGCCTGAGCGTCCACAGCCCAAGCGGGAGGAGCCTGAGCATCCACAGCCCAAGCGGGAGGAGCCTGAGCGTCCACAGCCCAAGCGGGAGGAGCCTGAGCGTCCACAGCCCAAGCGGGAGGAGCCTGAGCATCCACAGCCCAAGCGGGAGGAGCCCGAGCGTCCACGGCCCAAGAGGGAGGAGTCGGTGCGTCCACGGCCCAAAAGGGAGGAGTCGGTGCGTCCACGGCCCAAAAGGGAGGAGTCGGTGCGTCCACAGCCCAAAGAGAGGGAAGTCGGGGCTTCCACAGCCCTAGGACCCAAGCTGCCAGCAGAGGGAGAATGCCTGCTGGTTCCACCTCCACCAGCAGAGGAAGAATGCCTGCTGTCCCCATGTCCACCAGCAGAGGGAAAATGCCTGCTGTCCCCATCTCCACCAGCAGAGGAAGAATGCCTGCTGGTTTCCCCTTCAGAGGCAGAGCCGCACCAGTCCCCTGCAAGAAAGACAGAGCTGCACCAGTCCCCTGCAAGAGAGGCAGAGCTGCACCAGTCCCCTGCAAGAGAGGCAGAGCAGCACCACGGTGGCCGGAGCCCCACGGAGGGGAGCTGGCGGCACAAAGAAGGGGGAGGTCAGGAGACCAGCTTCCCCAGCAGTTTCGCTGCCGGTGATTGTGTGGTCGGAGCCCCACGGAGGGGAAATGCCGGCCATGAAGAAGGGGGAGGTCAGCAGTCCAGCTCCCCAGCTGCACTTGTGCGGCAGGAGATGTGGCTGAAGCCCGGAAGAGGGAGCTGCCAGCCCGCGAAGAATTGGGGTGCCAGACATTCCACCACCCCCCAGAAACAACTTGCTTCCCCTCTTCCGGGACTTTAAGACTGAGGGGGAGGTGGCCATTGAGGCCATGTGCTTGCACAGGGGGTATGTGCAAAGTGCCCCTGTGTATTATATGTTACGTGTTGTGTGTTAATGTTGGTGTATAGTCATTGGTACCACGGATATAAGCGGGTCTGTGTTTCACGTATTTAAAATGTAGATTTGTATTTAGGCACGAGGATGGTACAAATCACTTCACGTGCTGGTTAAAATGTAATGTGTGGTCGGGAGTGCACTTAATTAATTCACGTGTAGTTGTACCGAGATTCCAATTGAATGATTGACTAGCAATCGAGTCTCGCACAACTGCATAAAAACAGCATGTTTTCACTCACCGGGTTGGGTGTTCGTGAGTGGAGAACGGGTGAGAGAGAGGAGAAAGAAAGAAAGAAAGAAAGATTTGCGTTGCTTCACTCACCGTTTGTCTGTCTGTTTACTGTTTAGTCCGTTTTGTTTATATATTTATTTTGGCGAAAGTGCCGTGTCCAGTTTCTGTTTTGTGTACAAACCTTTTATTTTCTGTTTAATTATTAAATGCCTAGCGCGATCACGCGCTCAGCGTCATCAAAACCCCAAGTCTTTGTTTATTTATTTCCTGGCTCTGGTCTGACGTCACCCACTCTGGCCGTCTTTGTAACAAGCGCATATACACTTTTTTGTACTACCCTCTCCTGTGTCGAATTATTATACATGGAAGGAGCTACTGTACAAAGTATACAATATATATATGTATGAAATATTTTTTTATTTACCGACAGTTTAATTCAAGTAGCATATGCTATGACGCATATAGAAAAGAATTTGGGGTCCGTTCTATTCTTGCTCACAATATATTACATTTGTGGTTTATTAAGAGAAAAATATGGTTGACGATCATTTTAAATCATTAATTATGTGTTGACAGCGTTCTTATTTGTTGTACTTCTGTAGTTAGTTAGCTTCTTAAATCAGATCCAATCTCATCCAGCATTTATTGTCAGCGTTAAAGTATTTTTTTATGTTATTTATATATTTATTCTACTCTATACCAGTGTTATTAACCATCATCAAAAAATCTCCATCCACCCCCAAAACAAAATCCTAGTTCCGCCACTGGTCCAGGTTAATACTAAAGCTATGAGGGGTTCAAGGCACTTCAGAATTCACTAAGTTGCAGGAAGGTACACAATTGTGTGTGTGTGGTTTTTCCACTTCATTTAAATGCAGATTTGCTTCAGATTATGCCATTGCAGATTTCTTATTTTTAAGCAACACAGTTGTTTTTGTGGGGCATTTTATTAGAGGTGAAAACACTGTAGAACCCCCAAAGTGCCCCACCATAATTAAATTGGGTTCCCCCCTGTGTGCTATACTCTAGAGTCGTCACTGTCTGAGATGGAGGTCCTATATTTTATTTTACACAGATAAATGTTTCCTTAGGCTGAGGGAGAGCAATCTTGTCTCTTATATTGTGCTTGCCACAAATACATGTTTCTTCAGGACTATAGGTAGAGCAAAGTATGATGTTGCCCACGGTGCATTACTTGTTCAGTGTTGTTGCCTATGGGCAAGCAAAGGTTGGGGACCACTGATGTACAGTAATTTCATATAATATCACACCGCGGAGTCGGGGTTGGGGTGGGGGTGGAGGGTCGTCACAGCCTGAAACATTTCCAAATGGGGGCCCAGCAAAAAAAGTTTGAAAACCACTGTCCTAAATCTTTTTCATAGGTTCCATCTTCAATTTCAGTATCTCCCATATGGTATTTATAATGCACATTTTTATTGCCTGCGTGCAATACTTTACACTTTTCTCTATTAAATGTTATTTGCCACGTGTCTGTCCAGTTCTGGATGCTGTCAAGATCATTTTGAATGACCTTTGCTGCTGCAACAGTGTCTGCCACTACTATTTTTGTGTCGTCTACAAATTTAACAAGTTGCATACTACACCAGAATCTAAATCATTAATGTAGATTAGGAAGAGCAGAGGACCTAATACTGATCCCTGTGGTACTCTACTGGTTACCTCGCTCCATTTTGAGGTTTCTCCTCTAATCAATACTTTCTGTTTTCTACATGTTAACCACTCCCTAATCCATGTGCATGCATTTCCTTGAATCCCTACTGCGTTCAGTTTGAGAATTAATCTTTTATGTGGGACTTTGTCAAAAGCTTTCTGGAAATCTAAATAAACCATGTCATATGCTTTGCAATTATCCATTTTCGATGTTACATCCTCAAAGAAATTAAGCAGGTTAGTTAGACATGATCTCCCTTTCCTAAAACCATGCTGACTGTCTCCCAGGATACTGTTACCATATAGGTAATTTAGTGTATAGTTTCCATAAGTTTACATATAATAGGTCAGGCTTATTGGTCTGTAGTTACCTGGTTCGGTTTTGTCTTTAATCAATCTAATTAAAAGACAAAAGGCAGCAGTGTGGAGTCGTGGTTAGAGCTCTGGACTCTTGACCGGAGGGTCGTGGGTTCAATCCCAGGTGGGGGACACTGCTGTTGTATCCTTGAGCAAGGTACTTTACCTAGATTGCGCCAGTAATAGCCCAACTGTATAAATAGGTAATTGCATGTAAAAAATAATATGATATCTGTATAATGTGAAATAATGTATAATGTGATATCTTGTAACAATTCACCCTGGATAAGGGTGTCTGCTAAGAAATAAATAATAAATAATGTGAGGATGAAACTTGGAAAAGCATGTTGCCAAATCAGCTCTCTTTCCTAAATGTGTAATTATTGCACCCATTTTGTCAGTGTTGCAGCTATATACTGTACATGTACTGTAAGTGCTTGCAATATAATTTTATAAACTTCAAATCTGATGTCTTTAGAAATCTGGCAACCTTTATTTTCGTGTTGCAGTGACCACCAAAGTTCTGGCAATCTTTTTGGAGCCCAATGTATTTCTTAAACTCAGACAACTCAAGTCTTAACCATTAAACTACAATACAATATTTATTTATATAGCACCTTTCATCAAAGGACCTCAGAGCGCTTTAACACAGTTAACACAACAAAACAGTAGTGAAAATAAATAAATATGAATATTATAAAAATTAGTTTTTAATCTAGATTTAAAAACAGTTAAAGTCTCAGCTTCCCTGACAAAAATGGGCAAATCATTCCATAAGATTGCAATTAGGAATATATGGAGTCAGCAGTTCCTGTAAATAAATATGCATTAGGTCATTCAGTGCCTTGTAAGTTAAAAGCAGAATCCTGAAAAAAAAAACTAGATTGCACAGGGAACAAGTGCAAGGAGGCCAACACAGGGGTGATATGTTCACTTTTCTTAGTTCTAGTCAGAAGTCTCGCAGCAGCATTCTAAACGAGCTGCAAGCGAGACAAAACACGGTTTGGAACACCAGAAAGCAGCATTACAATAATCAATCCTAGATGACACACAGACATGCACTAGTCTTTCAGCATCAGGTACAGAGATAATAGGTCTCAGTTTTGCAATATTTCTCAGATGATAAAAAGATGATTTACTAATGTTCCTAATATGAGTCTCAAAGGAAAGATAAGGGTCAAATACGACACCCACATTTCTCATTTCTAGTTTTAATTCTGAAGGGAGACAGCTAATGTCCAGCCCAAGTGAGTCAGCATTACTTAGCTGGTTCTGTGAGCCCAGTAGCAAAATGCAAGTCCAGTATTTCCAATAACTCACCGTCATAGCTTATGTTAAGATGGTAGAAGACCGTGACTACGACCATGGATAGACAAACAGTGGCTACTGAAGTACAGAGCAAGGTAAGATTATTATTATTATTATTATTATTATTATTATTATTATTATTATTATTATTATTATTATTTTATTTTATTTTTTACAAAAGGATTTCATAGTTTAGTCAAGTTCAAAGCAAAGCGTTGTTCTGTTACTCCTATGTGAAAGGTCAAAGAAAAACAATTAGGACCTTGATTGTACCCCTATGTTGCAGGTCCTGAAAGATGTAATTCTAATCATACAGTATATGGAAATACACACTTTTTTCTACATGGTGTAGTAACATGAATGCTCAAAAAGGAAGGGGGTGGCAAACTATATGAGATATTATGCGATTACTTGGGGTGACAACATTTTTGTGAAAATCCTCTTTTTTTTAAATTGTTACTTTCCTGTTTGTTTTGTGGTATGTGATGGTAGCACTTTCACACTGTGGCCTTGGTCAAAGAAACAAAAAAGCTAGTTTATCAGCCAATCAGTGTCGCCTGTCACTGTTTCCAAGTGCTTTTCACAGGTTTCCGAACTATTTCTATGTGCTGTCTTGATGTGGATACGTTTTAAAATTACAACATTTTGGTGAACAACATATGTTTCTAAAAATACCCTGTTACATTTGTACAAAAATGCTCCAAGCCTAGTACACATTTGTAAAACAGTACCTTTGTAAAATGTACCACTGCAAATTTGAATCCCAGTGCACAACTGTAATCTTATTCTGCTAGGCAAATGTTATTATTACTAATGTGATTAAATATAGTCATATGTTTTTGCCATAACTGTATTTAATTTCCTTAAGAATTGTTATGTTTTATGTATATTTTTAAAAATGGCATCCAATAGTGAGTGCGTAAGACTTTAAAAAAAAGTGAACTCTCTTTCTTTATTGTGTGTGTTTTTTTCTTCTTTGATTTCCATAAAATATGGCAAACATGTTTGTTCTGGGGTTTTTTTCTCCAGATTTTAGTAATGTGATTTAATAAAAAAAATGAATTTAACTAACTGTGACTTACTTTTTCTTATTTATTTATACTCATTAATACTGTTTTTACTTAAAAAGCCATTGCCGCAAAATGTTGCAGAACACACTGTTTTCTCGTTGCAGATTTTGGTAAATTTTACCGCGGATTTCTGTGGGGAATAAATCATAAAAGCTTTTCTCAGGTTTACTTTCCTTCTTTGTTCTCAATCCAACTTTTGACATTTAGGCTTTATTATACCACCTACTTATATGAATTGATGATTTCTAGTTAATTTAATTCAGCCCACCTCAAAATGTCTTCCTTCCATCACCTTAAAGGGAATATTTATAAGTCTTGATTAACCAAAAAAAAGTTTACCATCACTGTGTGCAAGTTTCCCCTTACTCTGATACATTGCATTGCTTTTTGGCTGCAGTTTGAACATTAATGCATCACCCTGTTGGTGCAATGCAACAGTTTCTCAGCTTCAGAACATTAGAAGACTGGGCAGGGCCAACACAAATTACCTCTGATGCATTACACCCACCATAGAGTAAAAAAACAAAACAACCAGAAATTAGCACAGCAAGAAGAGCAATGAATGTTATGCCCATTCGTGTCCATGTATATATATATATATATATATATATATATATATATATATATATATATATATATATATATATAAAACATGCTAATGTCTTGTTGTTTAAAATGAGTACAAGTCAAGAATTTACAAGACATGACTGAAATTACATTGCAAACGTTTTCATAAAGCTTTTCCAGATGCAGGGACCCGGGATGAAAATGTTATAGTACCTAAACCTTGAATACATACAGAAATAGCTGCCATTGTTAAATGCCACACATTCTGGTATGTATTAGTGTACATACTAGTATGCTGCTGAAGTAAGTTACCACTACCATGTACAATATATATGTTTTACATATTCACTGAAACTACAGAGAGAACACTAGAGTGCTGCTATATGGTCTACTGAGCTGAAATGTCTAAGGGAATGCAAAGCTTCTTTTCACATCACTGTCCTGACACAGACTCAAATTAGTTGCGGTCTTGCAGAGCTTGGCCTGTGACTCTAGTCTGCACAGAATGTGCTCTTTGATAAAAGCCCTGTTTCTTCAGGGGACCGTTTTTGGTACACCTGGAAGTTACATCAGAGGTAAAAATCACAGTTTTTAAAACATAAAAAAAAGCTTTCAGTAAGAATACTGGGGTGGTTGGATTCTAGGGAGTTACATCATTATTTCAATGCTTAAACAGCCAATAATAAACTAAACAATACATCCGAGAAAAGTTGAAACATGCACAAAACAAAGTCAAGCAAAGCATTTAAACTTTCATACTAATCAACATTTACTTTAACATTTTCTGCACAGATGCCCAACCCAATGCAACGTAATCTACTGTGTGTTGTCTGAAATGGTCTTCTCCAGGACTGTTATTCAGCTTATTTGTTGGATTGTGGGAACTATCATGCTCCACTGTGTATTTTATAGCCCTATTACAGGTAACGCTTAGCTAATCAGACTATCTATCTACATCTGGTAAACAACTGCTAGAAAACCTCAAGTGGAGCATGCAAGAGAACCTCTTCAATCAGCTGATTAATGGACTACAGGGCTTTGACTTGAGATCATGTGTTAGACATTCTATGAAATGTTATGGAATTATATGGAACAGAATGAACAAGCAGTAAAACCCATCTTTACTGTAGCATGGACCATGACCAACCCGACTATATTTTGTGAATACAGTCTGTTTCAGTGCCCCAGAGCTGAATGTCCATATTGACACATAACTCACCTTGAACCCTCAGACTTGTTTAATCTCTAGGGGTCACAGATGCAGAGACTATTCTGTGCCTCATGTCATCACAGGTAATACAAATTGGATCTCTATTGCTCAGAGTATTTAGTATATTTTGAACGATAGTTTTCATTGGAGAAAACTGACTCCTTTGTAGATAAAAGGACAATTTTGCATTACAGTAAGCAGCCTTACATTTGTAACATAAAATAAGCCACACTTATTTAAATAAATTACACTTTATGAAAATAAGTAAATCATTACAGGAAGAGACACATGGGCTGGTCTTTGATGGTTCTTGGTTATTTCAATTAAATACTAGTATATATCATTATAAACCATACAAGATTCTTTGCCTTCCCTCTTCAGGTTTTTAAATCTGTTTGTACTTTTTTCAGTTACTATTGGGTTATTTTAGTTTATCATTATGGTGTATCAACACTCAGTCTTTAAAAACATCTTGATATCATCTATGTTTGATTCAGTCATGAATAATGAAGATGGTTGAAGTCTAAAATTTTTTTGTGTATTTAAGGTCACATCCATAATCATTATCATGTTAAATACCAATGATAGCCTTTAATACATTTACTGTGTTAAAGGATTAAATCTGGATGTATCAAAACAACCACACAACTCGTGGTTGCCTCGAAGGCAATGGACATTTTTGCTTCTGAAAACATCTGGGTGAATTACTGAATCCAATAAAAGTTATTTAGTTTTATTGCTTGTTTGTGAAAGATTCCAAAACAGAAACAGAAATGGAATCATAACTTATACCATTTTTTTAGAATGTATCTGTATTTCACTAACAAAGTGTTTTATGCAGTTTCAGGACACAGATTTGGAGCTCTTAAATTAGGAGCTCTTAAACAAATCCCCTGGGCCAGATGAGATCCTCCCAATAGTACTCAAAGAAATGAAAGAAGTTATTTACAAACCGCTAACCAAGATCATGCAATTGACACAGGGGTTGTACCAACAGACGGGATCATTGCAAACGTAATACCAATCCACAAAAAGGGAGACAAAACCGAACCAGGTAACTACAGACCAATAAGCCTGACTTCTATGATATGTAAACTTATGGAAACTATAATAAGATCCAAAATGGAAAATTACCTATATGGTAACAGTATCCTGGGAGACAGTCAGCATGGCTTTAGGAAAGGGAGATTGTGTCTAACTAACCTGCTTGATTTTTTTGAGGATGCAACATCGACAATGGATAATTGCAAAGCATATGACATGGTTTATTTAGATTTCCAGAAAGCTTTTGACAAAGTTCCGCATAAAAGATTAATTCTCAAAATGAATTCAGGGATTCAAGGAAATGCATGCACATGGATTAGGGAGTGGTTAACATGTAAAAAAAAGAAAGTACTGATTAGAGGAGAAACCTCAAAATGGAGCGAGGTAACCAGTGGAGTACCACAGGGATCAGTATTAGGTCCTCTGCTATTCTTAATCTACATTAATGACTTAGATTCTGGTATAGCAAGCAAAATTGTTAAATTTGCAGACGACACAAAAATAGGAGGAGTGGCAAACACCGTTGCAGCAGCACAGGTCATTCAAAATGATCTAGACAGCATTCAGAACTGGGCAGACACGTGGCAAATTACATTTAATAGAGAAAAGTGTAAGGTACTGCACACAGGCAATAAAAAATGTGCATTATAAATATCATATGGGAGATACTGAAATTGTAGAAGGAATCTATGAAAAATACCTAGGAGTTTATGTTGACTCAGAAATGTTTTCATCTAGACAATGTGGGGAAGCTATAAAAAAAGGCCAACAGGATGCTTGGATATATAGTGAAAAGTGTTGAATTTAAATCAAGGGAAGTACTGTTAAAACTTTACAATGCATTAGTAAGACCTCATCTAGAATATTGTGTTCAGTTCTGGTCACCTCACTACAAAAAGGATATTACTGCTCTAGAAAGAGTGCAAAGAAGAGCGACCAGAATTATTCTGGGTTTAAAAAGCATGGTATATGCAGACAGGCTAAAATAATTGAATCTATTCAGTCTTGAACAAAGAAGACTACATAGCGATCTGATTCAGGCATTCAAAATTCTAAAAGGTATTGACAATGTCGACCCAACGGACGTTTTCGACCTGAAAAAAGAAACAAGGACCAGGGGTAGATAAAAGGGCATTCAGAACAGAAAATAGGAACGACTTTTTTACAGAATTGTGAGAGTCTGGAACCAACTTCCCAGTAATGTTGTTGAAGCTGACACCCTGGGATCCTTCAAGAAGCTGCTTGATGAGATTTTGGGATCAATAAGCTACTAACAACCAAACGAGCAAGATGGGCCACATGGCCTCCTCTCATTTGCAAACTTTCTTATGCTCTTATGTTCTTAAGGCTAAATGCAATCCCAGGAGGACCCATTCAGTACTTTATCATTTCAGACAAAAGTGTGAAAAAAATCTAGGACTCGACTTTGGCTCATTGTTTGAGTCTGCGAATGGATAGTGTCAGGAATGAGAGTTAAGGAAAGATGCAGTTCAACTGCATATGCACATATTTATTACACAAACAGGAACAAACAAAACAGACACAAGGGCCAAAATAAAAGGTTAAACGATGCGATCAGCGCCTTTTGCCTTTTGCCTTTTGCCTTTCGCCTTTCGCCTTTCGCCTTTCGCCTTCAATCCAGACTCCCAAAACACTGATCCAAACAACAAAGGATTTCTGGCTCCTTTTATACATGTGGCCACTCCCCATATTAGCACCAATTGCCTAATTGGGGAATGGCCACACCTGTGATTTCTGGCAGGGACAGATTTAACCCCATTCCTGCCAACCTTACATTCCTACACACACACAGTATTTACAGCAGCAAGGCTTCTTCCCTGCCACAGAGTCTCACAGCCTTTTTTTTTTTCTTTGTCCCCAGTGCTCACATTGAACTGTAGTTTGTAAATAGAATATGTTTGTAAATACAAATATTTAAACAGAAAAAATACCACACCAGTGGGAGGGTTGTGCCTTCTTCCTCATTCTAGCCTCACCTTCATTCTTGTGATATCAGGCTGATAGGTTAGAGCTGAAGTGTAGGGATTCTGCATTCATCATTGTTTTTTCAGTGGTGCTGTTATAGACTAATCTTTCTTCTGTAACTGTACACAACACTACTGTAGGCAACCTGCTGTAATATAATCAATTCTAGTGTTTTTGTAAAACACAGGCATAACATCCACATTTATTCTTGAATATAACTAAATAACAATAAGTTGTTGTACATCGCCCTTTAATTTCTAATACAACACAATTCCAAAATATAGAAAACTATAGTAAGATAGCGGTATGATGATACTTTTTTATGATGATACATAATGATTTAAACAAGTAAACTTTATTTGAAAACACTACGGATGCAGCACTGCATTCACCACTGCATCCCACACAGGAGAAAAATACTTTGGTGTGTGGGGAATACACATCCTGTCTAGAATTGATTAGGTGACCAGCAATTATCCTGGCAATTTGAATGTTTCCTTTATAAATACAATTCACCTTTAGGTACAGCTGAAGCAAAAGCTGCATTTGGTTTCCAAATCAAATCACATAATGTGCTGTTGAGAAAAAAAAAAACCCTGTAACGAATATGAAGTAATGTGTATCTTTCAAACTGTCTAAATTACATTAGAGTTTCTTCATTTATACATTTATTCATAATCTACCATTGCCATTTTGGACTTATTTTTAAACAATTGCAAACAGTTTCCTCCTATTCAACCTCATTACTGATTCAAATACTGTTGTGGACACAGAATATGAGGTTTAGACTTTGTAGCAAATGGTATATGTATACATATGATTGCAAGAGGATAACACTTTTACATATTCACCACAGTAACCTACAACAAATGGCCAATTGACCAATTGTCTTGCAAAAAAAAGTAATCAATAATTTTGCTTAAAATTTGGTTCAAATTGGGACAAAATATAACTTTGGTTTATATGTAATTAAACAAGACCAATATCTATGTTATACTGTATATTTAATATTTAGCAGTCTCTCAATGTGAATCATATATTTTTAAAAATATTTTGGGGCTTCTGACATGCTACTAAAATGTATGCCCCACTAAATACATATTCGATCCCAAAACTATGTGCATAGTCTGGAAAATAAAACAACTTTCTGAATTCAATTCAACCTCTAAAGTCATCAGGCAGCCTTTAATTTTAACTAAATGGCCAGCAGCTGATTTCAATTGTATTTGTATACAGAATTATTTGAATGGGCGTATTGCATACACCTCCAAAGTTCTTTGTGCATCAAAACAGACCATCACACCAATTATTACCAATCCAACAATAACTTGAAAACAAACAACCCCGCAAACAAACAAGCTTGTCAGTGAGATGCATGCCCTGCCATTATAAATTCAAAGCTAGAGCCTCACATAAAGATCTAGATGGCCAGAATCTACAGTACATCCACTGTATGTTTTACAGACAGACAGATGCCTTCATATACCCCCAGATTTTGATACTCCCAAAAGCTTGATCCTGATGTAATGGTCCAAGTTTCACCCCAACTGAATACGCGATTCTCTAGAGTAAGTGTGACAGACAGTTGGATGGACAGACAAAAAAACCCCAGAGATCATACACTCAATAACTTGTTCTAAAGAAGTTCTTGGCAACGCTCATCATACTGAAATACTGTTAAGCTATACAACTTTACAAATTTAGTGGGACTTAAGATCAGACCACGTTTGCAGTATAATACATGCTTGATGGCACTTGGTAATCTCTTTGCACTGTAAAACCATTAATTGTGCAGCTGACATAGATTAAATAACTTCTAGTGAAATTGGCATGAACTTCTTGTGCTTTTGATTTTAATGATACCTTATTTCAAATACATATAGTAACACTGAGCAGCTGCATAACCTTACCTTCAGAGTACTCTTTGTTTAAGCAGGCATGAAGAAAACATTCACATGCAAACATTTACACAGCGATTTCTTTAATTGCATTCTGCTTCTTAATTTGCTTTCGACTAATGCTTTTAAAAGCAGCCTGTAGGTTTATTGAAGTCATGCCTAGTGTTACTGATTACTATTACCTTGGTTTCAGCTTTTCAATTTTTGCCTGACAACCTGAATTATACTTTCATTTCTGATGTCAAACATGTCCCGTAAAATGTAGTTAAGATATTTGCAAGTGGCTTTGAGATACAAATGCAATACCTATTAATTGGTTTTAGTTATCTCAATTGAATTGAATTTACAGATGCTGGACAGTATGGCTTTTGTAATAGAGTGGGAAAAGTAGTCAACAACCACTGGCCAATGTTCTAAAAACATATATTTATATTCACAGACATGGTGGTCTATTTTACTGATTTGACCCAAAGCAACCCCAATAAGAAAGCAAAACACAGGGGATTCAATTTAGACCCAACCCAGATTGCATGAACTGAAGAGCAACTCCCTCTGCTGGACTGTGACAGGGTAGCATCATGGCCCAGGCTGGCTACTGGCAGGAAATAGACCCAGAGACAGAAAGCTTCAGTTTTAAAGCGCTATTGCACACTTTATTAAACAAAATAACACAAAACACAGGAACAAACAACACACAGCAGGAGACCAAAATAAAGGCTCCAACCAAAGAATACCACGCTACCAAGTTGAAACAGCACAAACACTCACCCCCCAAACTCCTCCAACAAACAAAGAATTTTGCTTCCTTTTTATACATGTGGCCACTCCCCAGTTAGCACTCAATGACATAATTGGGGAATGGCCACACCTGTGATTACTGGCAGGGACAGATTTAACCCCATCCCTGCCAACCTTACATTCCCCCAAAAACGATTTATACCAGCAGGGCTTCTGCCATGCCACATACCTCCCTCCTTTTGCAATGCACACATGGCCACAATCGGACAACTCCCCCTTAAAACACCAACCCCCTCCCCCTTTGTCCAGGTTGTGGGAGGGTTGGCGGGCAGGTTGGTCAGGGTTGTGGGGTGGAGGTGGTCCCCTTCTCTCCTCTTTCGGCCATAGTGGTCCTGGTTCTTCTGTCAGGGGTGCCCGTTTAACCACTTTTGTGACCCCTGGGCCTTTGTAAGGGGGTGCCCGTTTAACCCCGTTTGTGACCACTGGGCTTCTGTGAGGAGGTGCCCATTTAATCCCCTTTCTACTCCACTTCTTTCCCAACTTGGGGCTTTTCAATAGAGGGTGGTCCCAATGCTGGTAGTGGTGCTGGGCCCTCCGGCAGTGGCGAATTCGTGAGACACTCTGGCAGTAGTGACGCTGGCAGCTGTGATGCTGGGCACTCCAGCAGAGACGCTGGCAGCAGTGTGGGCGCTGAGCCCTCTGGACATGGATGTGAAGAGACAGAAATAGACCCAGAGACAGAAAGCTGCAGTTTTAAAGCGCTGTTGCACACTTTATTAAACAAAATAACACAAATCACAGGAACAAACAAAACACAACACAAGGGCCAAAATAAAGGTTTAAACAAAATAATAACACACTTGTAGGCTCAGCATTAATCTTCACTACCAAGCTGAAACAGTACAAAAATCACAGCACAAACAGTCAAAGGATTCTATAATATGTTTATGTTCTCTGGCTACCTGTAATATTAAACACAAAAAACTAAGTTTTACTTGACAGTAAGAGCTGACAATTCCAAAAAAGATGGGAAATTACCACTGCGCCCTTACCTGACCCATGTTCTGACAAGGCTTTCCAGCACACACTGCATAACTGGTACAGTAGGTGGGTTCACTTCAGACAACATGTGTAGAGACCTGTGGGCAGATGAGGTCGGGTCTAAAATCAGAACAAGCATGGCTGTCATGTTCAGGGCTTGAATTTCATTTTTGTGTGCTGGGTGGATTTCCCCCCTATGCTGCAGTCAATGGGGATTCCAAAATTTTAGGGGGGAATGGCAAAAAAAAAGGCACTTTTACATATAAAAAACTGTATATATTTTACTGCATCATCATTCACACTAGTGTTGCTTTAAAATAAGCTGCTTTCAGGAGACCTACAGCTGTTCATCACTGTGAGACAGAGCACTCTCCATTGCTTTTGCCATTGCCTGACATGAAGTTTTTGCAGCAGAAGAACAAGGTGCTTTTCTTTTTAACCAACGCTCCATTTCTTTTTTTTTTAACTCTTTAAACTCAACCCTATGTCCACCTGTTTTTCACTGTTTTCATTTATGTATGTTTAACTACTGGATAGTTTGTACTGCATGCATGTAACATATCAAATGAAAGGCCACAGAATGTCCTTTCATATTACGTAAGTTGCAACATGATCAGACATACTATATGTGGTAGGGATGAGAATATATGTTAAAAAAAATAAAAAAATAATCATGTTTGGTCACTGCTATATATATTGTAATCATAGATGTCTTGGCTCAAAAAAAAAAACACAACAACAACAACAAAAAAACACTGCACCATTGAACCTCAATATGAAATGGGGAGCCGAGCTTCTAAGCTTTCCAACGATATCACCCCTTTCTGTCTAGCTGCTACGGAGCAATAGGCTCAAAACTAAACCTAAGCTGTGAAATCTAAGCTGTGAAAAGTAACCTTCATAGAGACAATTCAGTTTCACTGACTTTACCAAAGAAACAAAAATCAAGAAATGCAATGTTTACAACCTGCATCAATGCTACTGTTCTCTACAACATGTTCGGTGCATACTGAAATGGGATGGGTGGTGGTATTGCTTGGCAAAGTATTTCCACTACACTGCAGATGGTTAGGACGTTATAAAGAAACTGAGGCAAGCTTGAAGTCCTGAGTTTTGTTTATATCCGGTGTTGGGGTTTTGGTGAAAATTTTAAAAATTGTCCATTGAGAATTAAGTATTTTCTATTAGTTTTAAAAACATATTTTGTATATTTATAGTTCATTTTTTTTGTGTATTAGTTGGAAAACAGCTTAGCTCTTTGATGTTTTTGTTGTTGTTGTCATGTGGTGTTTGAAGAGCTCAATAAAATGCACCCCTTTGAAATAGAAGCATGTTTTGTTGGATACATGTATTGCAAAGAGCTGTTCTACTTTTAACAATGCATATTGTACTGGATAATGTAAATGTGGTTCTATATAAGAAAGAACATAAGAAAGTTTAGTTGTTAGCAGCTTATTGATCCCAGAATCTCATCAAGCAGCTTCTTGAAGGATCCCAGGGTGTCAACTTCAACAACATTACTGGGGAGTTGGTTCCAGACCCTCACAATTCTCTGTGTAAGAAAGTGCCTCCTATTTTCTCCTATATGGGCATGAAACTGGTAGAGCTCATTAGAGACTGGGAGCAAACATGTCCTAGTTTTTTTTTTTTTTTAATTATTATTGTTGTATGATTCAAACTGGCATAAACATAAGGACAGATCCCGAATAGGTGGAAAAGTAACCCTTAAAAGTCCAATTCACTTTTAAACTCTTCATAATAATGTGCATAAAGTAATGCACCAATTTGGCCTGGTAGTGTTTGTCCCTCTTTACCTTACTTAAACCTGTGAATCTTAACTGAAACAAATAATATTATACCTTTTAATAACATTAACATAAAGTAGTTGTGGGTGTATAAATATAAGCCCGATTTTACAAAATAGACTAGAAACACTTGTTCAGCTCTGGCTCGTCAGCTCTGTGATCAAGATGTCACTAATTGCAAACATGTTTACGATATAAATTGGCATATTTCTTAACATCTGAAGTGACAGTGTCACCCTTCATTACTTCCTTGTGGCTGCTGTTTAATTTGAATATATATATATAAATCCAACACCCTGTGACGTTTTTTTTATTTCATATTAGCTCCGTTACTTCTTTACCGTATGTTAACTAATATGATTTTTTCTTGAGTAAAGGAAGACAAATTTACACTAACTTCTTATGGCTTGACCTTATACATATAAATCTGATTGAACGCACGCACACGCTTACATGCACTAAAATTCACTGTCTAATGTGTCTGTCTCTGTCAACATTTAGTGCGTTTTACATTAGTTCAAGTTTTCTGAAAACTAAATCAGTTTTAGAATAAAGTTTTCTGAAAATATTTTTTTTTGTGTGTTGACATTTCTTGGAACAGGTAATCCAATAAAAAAATATTCTGACAGGGTTTCAGGAAATTACTTTTCAAAGTTTATTTACAAAACTACTGTAATTCTCGTGTGTATGTAAACACATGGGATGGCTACATCTGTTTTTAACCCCTTTTTTTAAACTGATGATATCACAGGAGTAGTCACTGTCTAGTCTTTGAGTGCGCAGAGCTGGGTCACATTTCACTCCTGTACCACTGCCCATGTAAAGAGACCAGGCATCCCGGTTTAGCCAGGACAGTCCCGGTTTTCCATCAGAAAACATTTTGCTCAAAATCTTTCAAAAAGTCCCAGTTTTCAGCCACTTATTATTTTTAGAAAGTGATTAACACAGGTGTAAGTGCTTATTCCTCAGTGTGTTGTGCGTTCTAATTTAGTTTATATTCAATATGAATCTACAATTGTGTGTAATACGGTCATTTTGTAGCTGTTCAGTTCTTACGGAATTTAGCCCAGACAGAGCAGCGAGAGGTTACAAGCATCCGAATCCACCAGGTTAAACAACAACAAAAATGTCATTTAATAGAGCCTGACACAGTGAATAAAAAAGAAAGAAAGAAAGATGCCAAAACATAAATGTATTTTAATGATTTAATGTATTATTATTATTATTATTATTATTATTATTATTATTATTATTATTATTATTATTATTATCAAGTCCCATATGAATATGTTTCAAAATATTGTTAGATCTAAATAGTCCTGGTAATGAAGCCGATGGTCATGAAGTCAGATGATTCCAGTTTTGGAGGCTGGATGAAGGTGCTCAAAAAGTTGAGAAATATAAATATAGTTATGAAAAGTATTGTATCTGGAAAAGAAGAGCTTGCTAGGTATGAGAGCAAGCTGTGAGCCCAAAAGAGATGGAATTAGACAGACAGTTGTTGTATGGCTTATTTAATGTCATGTATATTAGATCTAATGTATTACTGGTATGCACTAGACAACCATCTGCCTCAGATCAAATATCACTTTTCCTTTAGTAGTCCACATTTTCAGATTTTATCCCAATTTCAGTTGTAACACATACTCTTTTCATGTCTGAAATACAGCATTTGATGTGTACTGCATCTGCTGGCTAGTAGACTGTACTGTATATTAAATGCTCTGCTGTATCACATGCTGGCTTAGTACTACTCTGGAAGTTATAGGTTGCAATCAAACAAGACCATGTTTAATGAAATCAATTGCATACTTCAGATCTATGTAATTCATTCCGACCTGATTCATTTTATTATAAGCGCATAAGCACATCCACACAGAAATGTGTTTGTGTCGGGTTTAATATGTGTAGACATTCCGAAAAATGACATTCAAACAATAACTTTATTAACAAAATTTCACGAGGCAGGAGCCAGGCCTGTGTAAGGGGACTTCTAGAATAAAGACTAAGTGCTTTAGCAACAGAATAGGGGTTTCCCCTTGACTACTCGGAGAACTGCCCTCGCTGAGGTGAGGCCAAATCGATCAACCCCCAAGGGGAAACTAAGGAAGGACAGAGGACAAACTAAGGTCTCCCTGGCTTACTGAGATGTCTAATAGATAGAGGTCAGACTCAGCTGATGCTCCGAGGCCACATGGAGAGCCTCGCGATCTATGCAGGGAGAACAAAAGCGCCACCTTCGATAAGCAGAGTCAATGACTAGCTTGAAAGTTGGGAGAAAGCTTTGCTCTCCAAAGGGGGAGACTGGCACAGCTGCAAATTAATAGATTTAAGCAGGAGAATTGAAAACAAAATGTGGTTAAAGTTTTTGGCAGGGGTCTCCTCTGCATCCAAAACAGGACCCTGCAACTGCGCCACCAATGCAAAGAAAAGAGAAAATTGTTAGTTAGAAATGATAGTGATTAATTACAGTTATTATTATTATATAGGCTTCCTCCCTTTTTTTGTGGGAGGAAACCTCTGGTGGTCCTGGCGGAGAAATGGCCCCCACTCCAGGGACGCTAGCAATATTTTGTTTAGTGGAATAATATCGAGGAGAGAAGAGTGAATGTAAGATTCCACCACAGAGGAAGGACTGGTTGATTTTAACTTTGGCTGCTGATGTTGCTGCACCTGTACGGAATGAATGGGAGAATATGATTGGGGAGGAAGACCGGCTTTAGTAATAAGCTGAAGACAGAAGATTGCAAATGTAAATTTAGTTGAAAACAAGTTCTCTGAATGGAGAAATGGGTAGAGGGAAAGGTTGAGCTGAGGGAGCCAGACATCTGAATTGAGCGATCTCAAGTAAGGCTGTGGATTTAACCCTTTGCGGACTGAGAATTCTACCATTTTGCGGGCCGACTGAGATGACTTAACTTTAGAGCATGTATTAGACCAAATATCTGCTTAAAGCATAAATTATTATACATTTCTAAAAAGCTGTTACTCTGCAGATTACTAAATAAATAATGATTTCATTCTATGATCAAGTATACCCACACTGACCTAGTTTGAATGTGACAAAAAAGTTTAAAAATCCACTTGAAAATGTATTTTTCTTTAGAAATGTCCTCATAAGTGTAATTTACTGATCTCCTACTTAAAATATGTAAAGTTACCAGTGATATCCACACACTGCAGGAACTAGAATCTGAAATATATATATTTTTATATAATGTATGGGCTTGATTTTATACAACATTGTTTGACATTGTGCGTTTTTACGTTTTTGAGAAGTGATTGGCAGGGTTTTAGCTTATTATGTGAGTTAATGTATATATCTTTGTAATTCAGGGGGTTATTAATTCCATCAACATCTTACATAAAAATGTCTTCTACCATATTGGATCAGTAAGCGTTCTCGGTCTTGCAAAACGATTTAGAAACCTCTCCGGTAAAGAATTGCTCTTTGATGGCATGGTCTATAGTAATCTCGAGTAAACACTGCAACCATAGATACTGAAATATGCTGCACTACTTCCTAAAACTCAAATCTATCGGTTAGGGGCTTTAGTGAAAAACATTTTGCTTGATTTGTCATGCCTGAAGTTTGTCACACAGATATTTCACTACAGAAAATGTTTTGTTTGTTTATAAACATTTTGGGCTATTTAGTATGCTGTCAGGTAAATCTTTGTACTTGTAGAATGCATTGTGGTCACTTAATCACTCGGCAGAAAAAACATAACTGTTGTTTTTTTGATTGTCTGAAGTCTGACAAAGGTTTTTATGCTAATTTGAAAAAAAAAAAATAACTTGTCACAGTGCTGTGTGCAATTACATCATCAGATGAATTTGTCTGAAATTATATATGGGGCCCTCTGCAAAGGGTTAAGCAGAGGAGGAAGATTTTTGATTTCTGGAGGCCAGACATCTGAGAACCATTGATTAAGAAAAAATTCCACCAAAACTGATAGAAGAAGCTCCGTATTGAGTGAGAAGTCGTGGGGGGGCAGAAATGAAGTCATCGTAAAACAGAGAAAGGCCCTTCCAGTGCTGTAGGAGAGAGGACCACATCCTAATGTCTTTCTGGGCTTCAGCTTGAGGAATGTCCAAAATTGAAATGTCCCAGGAGTGAAAGAAGGTTCTGTTTATAAATGGAATGGTTATCTCAAAGGATT
Organism: Acipenser oxyrinchus oxyrinchus; assembly: GCA_030684275.1. Taxonomy (NCBI): domain Eukaryota; kingdom Metazoa; phylum Chordata; class Actinopteri; order Acipenseriformes; family Acipenseridae; genus Acipenser; species Acipenser oxyrinchus. The sequence continues at coordinate 18,533,007 of CM060249.1, read as the reverse complement.
GAATGAGAGAGCGAATGCGTTCCAGTTTATTGGGAGGCAGTCAGGCTTCAAATTGAATAGTATCCAAAGTTATTCCTAGGAACTCAAGAGAGTGAACTGGACCAATGGTTTTCTCCTCTGAGAGGGGGGCGCCAACTGCTGAGAAGATAGACCTTCGTTCTAAGTGCTTCAGCTGGATGGGCTGATGGAGACATATATGGAGAAAGTCGTCCAATAAATGCAGCAGAAAGAGGATGTGATTAATATTTAGTAGAATCCAGCAGAGGGCTTCGGAGAGTTAATCAAAGATCTTAGGGCTGCTGCAGCATCCGAAAGTTAGTTTAATAGCGAAGTAAAATTGCCCCTTCCAACAGATACCAAAAAGATGACGGAGAGAATGGAGTATAGGCATGACTTTGAAGGCGTCAGAAATGTCTGCTTTAGCTAACCAGGAACCCCGTCCAGATATTTTGATGGAATGGATAGCATCAGATATGGGGATGCAATGAAGATAAAACTGATCCGAAGGAATGAGAGAATTAATGCTGCTGATAGAAGAGCTGTGAGGGGCAGAGAGATCAATGATGAGGTGATTCTTGCGGGAAGGGAGGGGCTGAAAACGGGCCCTCCATGAATCCCTTTGAGATCTCGGAATTGATGAGAGAATCGACAACTTCTGGTGTACCTTTATAGCAGGCTGGAGGTTTTTATAAGTAATAGAGGAAGAAGGGATGGATTTTAAAACAGTAGAAAAACCATTAGTAAGGCCAGAAAATAGATCATTAACAAACAAAAAAAACTATCACGGTGATACTGAAGAGCCGGGATGTTGATGGGGGTAGAGGCGATTAGTAATGATGAATGTCATTTAGATGAAAGAGGGCAGATGGAATGTGAATGAGTATCGTCACAGAAACTGCACATACTGTATGTAAAAAACGGCATCCTTTGGAAATGCAGAATGAGATATTGAAATTATTACTGGAGCAATCTAGGTAAAGTACCTTGCTCAAGGGTACAGCAGCAGTGTCCCCCACCTGTGATTGAACCCACGACCCTCCGGTCAAGAGTCCAGAGCCCTAACCACTACTCCACACTGCTGTTTGATGGGTCTTTGTGATAGAGAATGAATGAATCCTAGTCAACAATCTCCCTCCCGACCTGTGAGAGCGCTGTATAAGTGTGCCTTGTACTGGATGATATGGCAGTTAATTCCAGGGTCAGTCAGAAACCAGCCATCCAGGAAGGAGGCAGAGTCACAATGCCCAAAGTGATCGTCCTAATGCCGCATGCGATGTGTCAGTCAAGGCTTGGAGGAGACATAATTATAATAGCTATTGCAGGGGGCGTGACTAAGGGTATAACAGGGGGTGTGACAATGTAATCTGTTCTTTTGATGTGGTTACTGAAAGGACACGTTTAGGAAACGGAAGTAATTAATTATCGTGAGTGTTTTGTGTTTTGTTTGTTTGATTGTGCTAACTGTTTGTCTTTTGTCACTGTTAGACGGCTAACACAAACTGGGAGCTGTCGCTACTAGCCAGCACCAAAACCCGGAACTACACCGCACCACTGTTTCACGAACTGTTGTATTTCACCCCACCTGCACTCAAGCATTCACTGTCTGGAGTAGTGATCGTGTCTGTGTTTGTTGTTGTTATATTAGTGTCAAATTATTTTGGGACTGAAACCCTTGTTTTGCACAAAGTGATACTCATGGCTGTGTACAGTGCTTATTATTTAAGTGTTGTTGACACGCAACCCAGCCAAATAAATGTGCTGTTTTATTGAACTTTCACTGTCTTGTGTGTGTTATTCCTGAGCACTGCAACAACTACATCTGCTCACAGCAAGCCACTTTGTCACAGTTTTCCATGAGAATCTTTGCTTGTTGATAAAGCAGGCGGAGCTGAAGAATGAAAAGGAGAAACTGCAGAAGCACAATTCCTAAAAAAAAGAGTGTTGTCGAAAGCAGGGGAAGAATAATTTGAGTTTTTCTGGTGGATTATTTGTTGAAGGAAGACAGCCAGAAGGAGAGAAAGTCAGACGGAAACGAAAGTAGTCATTTTAAACTGATTGAAAACAAAGTTTAGTTTTAAGATTGGGTCTGCAAGTCTGCGTTGTAAATGCAAACTGAAAAGCAAGACAAGAATTAGGAAGCTGGCTACAGTTTAAATAGGGTGACTGACAGGTTATTAAAGGGTGACTGACTGTATTTTAGCGGGATGACACAAGGGAGGAGCCCCAGAATATACCATGGTTCGACTAAAAAGCTTTGCAATAAATTACTTCAAGTAATTATGAAGTATGCAGTGCATTTATTTCTAAAAAAAATGTTACGTTTCACACAAGTCTATATTTTTCATAGCAACAAAATACTTTATCAAGTCACTGTGACAGGGTACTGGTTTAGTTAAATGTATCCAGATGTGTATCATTCAGTGACCCAGTTGGGCATCTTTTTGCTTTGTGATTCCCTAAACCAAAAACCCTCATTCACAGGGCTTAGAGCAGCACCATGCTCTCCCACCCTCGAATGGGAGGTTGCCTCACCCTTTGATACAGCTGAGGTTGTTCAATGAGGCAATTAAGCACTTGATTAGGCCATGCCATATTTCCTACCAACTAGACTGGACTGTCCAATCAGTGCCCAATCACGCTATTGGTTGTCCACATTCTTACCTGGCAGTGAAACTATGGATAATTGTTGATACAGGGCAGGAGTCAGCTGTGAAGAAATCATTGGCTAGTGGGATTATGCGGGGTGAATGAATGAATAAAAGGGCACTGTTTTGTATCCTCTCTGGCTCATACAGGAAGTATAGTGGAGCGTGACTTCACAGTGGAATCCTGAGACTCGGAAGGGAAACTGGAAACTCTGGAGCAGCGAGTCGGGGAGACAGTGCGGCAACTCCAGTGTGAGACACACAGACCCGGTGGTGCAAGCAAGCCACGCACCGGTTATTTTCTTTATCACTCTCGTTGATAGTTAGCTTGGCGGGACTGAGCCTGGTGTCTGCCTTGTGTTTTCCCATACCCTTCCACACTGCCTGATACCATTATAAACAAAAACTATATTCATCTGTGGCAGAGCAAGACCTCTGCCTGTAAATAGTGTAGTGTTTTATGGTGTTTTGGTGGTGGTTGGCAGGGATAGGGTTAATTCCTGTCCTTACTATAAAACATGTGAGAATGTGGCTGCTCCTTAATTGAATGATTAAGTGCTAATTGGGAGCAGCCACATCACATAAAAGGAGAGATCAGGGCTCCATTTGGGAAGAGTTTGGTGAGTGTGCACTGTGTTTGTTACAGTGTTTCTGCACAATTTGGGTTTTGTAAAGTAACGAAGGCACAAGCCCAGCCTATGTTTTTGTTTAAACTTTTATTTTGGCCTTTGTGTCCTTTTTGTTTGTTTTTGGTGTTATTTTATTTATTAAATGTGCGCTTTGGTGCTCAAACTGTAGTTTCCTGGCTTCTGAGTCTGTCTTGCTGCTATTCTGTCACAACATCATTGTGATATTTACACAAGTCACAAACCGTAAAAATCATTTTATAGGTCGCAATGGCATAAAAGTCGCTAACTCCTTTTTTGGAACTTCAATTTTAGGAAAACACCTTTTTTGTGTTTAAAATACTTTTTTACACCAATAAATAAAGATACGTTTAGTTTCGAAATAACGCATATTTGCAACATATTATTCCATTAATAATTTTACAGTGTTTTTTGTTTTTAGTTAAACTGCTAGAAACTATTCGTTTTTTAAAATTTAAAATTAATAATTAACAAAGCATAAAATCAAGATATACATCGCACATCACATCTGTATTAAACTATCAGTATTTTATTTTAGCTTATCAAGTACCCAAACAAGTTCAAGAACATATCTTCTTTGCTTTACTGAACATATCTTTCCAAAACCATACTTGGACAATAGTTCTTGCTGCATTGGCTTTTACAAATTTGTTGTATTAATTCAAATTTAAATGAAAAGTATTAAACAGTGCTGCTTAATCAATTAAAAAAAGCAAAAAAACAATAAACTAAACAGTGCACCATCTAATAAAAAGTAAACAAAACATTTTAAAGTTGCATATGGTGCAGTACAATTGCATTACATTTCCAGCTGTACAAATACATAGATTTTGTTTTGTTAATCAGAACCATAATCATACACATACATTACAAGTGTACCACTGTGTTGCACTAACATGTAGAACAAGTTACAGTATGTATTAAAGCCATTCAAAATATTCCATTCAAACAAAATGTTTTCTAGAATCGGGCCATAAACACTTTCCTCCTATCAGCTAGATTTCTTTGGCCATTTTAAGTTTGTCTTTGTTTCTTCTCCAGTCACGTATTTTCAGCATTGTGATTAACATGTATTTCAGCAAATTCAACAACACGCAATTTCAAACCTGTTGAGTAGCATTTTCGTTTTTTGTCTGACTGTCCTACTTTATCCAGCCTCAAAGTCACCTGCATTATTATAGCATTGCAGTTACAACGAACGGAAGACTTGAAAAGATTACTACTCAGCTTTCTAACCAATAACTGTTTGGTACGGATCCCAGCGGCGGGTTCAGTTTTAATGTTGACAAATCAATTGGGAGGGTGGGAATAAGGAAATTCATGGAGACTGACAGCTATTGTGTTAACACTAAGTGAAGCAGTATAGCTGTGACGTTTTCGAGAGGAGGTCAGTCAAGAGTCTGAAAGCTTGCGTTTAACATTCAAAATGACTAAGGGTATTGAGTGTATGAAATTAAAACTTTTAATTAAAACAGTGTTTTTGTGTTTCTACCTAGTAACATGACCTGAATGCTGTAGATCCTGAACAAATAAATGGGGTTGTTGACAGTTATATTTGTGTGAGACATAACCGTGGCTGTAGTAATCCCATTGTGGCACTGGTATGTCGCTATCCCCTTTTAAGGGCCCTGCAGAAATGCCTGGAAAATCGACTTTTGGTTACTGCATTGTGCTAAAGAACATTTATTATTGTGTTTGTTTTAATTGGCATATAAAATAAATTACAGTGTTTGCTACTTTTGACCCCCTTGATGTAGATACAGCATCACACAAGGCAGGACTAGTCTACTTATGCACCTTACTTACAGCTTTTATAAATTACAAGACCATCAGAAAGTCACCCCATCTTCACACCATAATCACACCTTAGCTAAAAAAATGAAAAACTGTCTGGTTATAATCGCAAAACAATGTTTAGCCATAACACTGACCCAAGGATTATTTTCTTTATACTATCATTCATTATACCTATATTTAAATCAATCAGTATTATCTTTGCTTCTGCATATTTTCTCTTTTTAGAACAGCAATTAAGCACTCGCATGGCATGCAACCATGTGTCTTAAACTTCTCCATTGATTACTGTACTTGCATGGGAAAGTGGTAAAACCAAGATCTTCTGGATTCTATTGTTCAGCTCTTACCATAATGCCACACTGCCTTATCTACTGCAAGGGTGAAAAAGAAATGATGTCATGCTTAACACTGGCAACTCTGGGCTGGAAGGATGTGGCGATGACCCCCTGCCAGCCCAGATTAATCCAAATGGATTATTCTGCCTTTCTGCTCGTCTGGACAATATTACCAACAATATAAAGAGCAAACAACTCATGCCCATATATTTTCTACTGTGATACAAATGGACACAAAGGATATCAGTGTACTGGGGCTGCTCATTTCCAGCCTGCTGATATACAGTGGTATATATATATATATATATATATATATATATATATATATATATATATATATATATATATATATATATATATATATACAGTATATGCTTTGATATTGAAATTTAAAGTTGATTAACCCATGTTTTATATCCCAACAATAATCTCAAACACAGCATGGTGGTACTGAATCAAAATGTAAAGTATGCCACTGATAAAAATAGATAAATTATAAAGTGGATTCTGTATTTGAAACTTTATTCTCACACTGTTCATAAAGTCAAGAGAGCCACCTTGTGGAAAAAAAGTGCTGGAGTTGTAGTGACACTTTTAAGTAACACAAGGTTGTGTTGGAGGTTACCGTAGTTTTAGAACATATTTCACAAAACTGTTCTACAGTACATTGACCTGTAAACCATTATACCCATAAATGTTTAAGCTAAAAGTAATTTGTATTTTTTTGTATTATGAAGATATAACGTCTGATAATTAAGTTTTTTTTTCTTCAAAACATACATTAAGTGTTGCACTAAAGTTATGTAGCAAAAGTGAAGACACGGTCCCTCTTCCATGATTAAAGAGTAAGTAGTGGGGTTCTGAAAAATATAGCGTTATACATCCCCACATGTTGCTACAACTGTTTATATAACATACATGTATTTTTTCTTTTTTATTGTTAACATCCTGACAACTTTTTACACTTATGACTTTACTCTGTTTCAAAGCTCTTTTCAAAATGTCTGCTCTAGTGCACTGATAGAGTAAATGTAACGGGGGGGAGGCAACTAAGCCCAAATCAGTACAGGAGCGTGGGTGCACAGCTACCTCGGGGGCAACTACACTCAGGCTAAGCCATCACCGTGCCGTGCAGTAATCCGACTACGCCAACTCTATAAAGAAAGAGCAACTAAAATGTAAGGGTTGCCAATTTTGCTCTAGTTTAACAGTACAGGTTCTTTTATTGGGAAAGAGGAATGCATGAACCACAAGGAAAGAAGAGGACATGCAAAATGGAGTTCAATGTTTTTATTTACAAGGTAAAATATGCTTTTCACATTTACAAAAATAGAATATATCAAACTGATCCTTTTTTCCAGGGCTTCATAAAAATAGAGACATTTATTATCAGCTACACAAATTAGACACCATCGTTCACAAGTCAGCATCACAGATTATAAAGCACTGAAGGGCACCTATAAGCAGAATAACAATCTAGAGTTAATTGCATTGGTGAATTGGAGATGTGTATTAAAATCAAAATAACTCGGTGATCCAACTAAACAAAACCTAGCGAGTCCTCAATCTCACCTCCAATGGAGTACAGATACCGAGCATCAGGCAAGTATTCCATTGACTAAATAATCCCATTCTCACAGCTATCAAAGAAAGGAACTGGATTTTCATTTTACAGGCTAAATAATCTGATAGGAGCCATTCTAGATCTCCCCCTCCCCCTCTCACTAGTCAGAGCCAGTGCCAGGCTAAGAATGTAGCAGCAGCGGCAACACATGAGCTACCACCGCCAGTATACTCTACAGTTCATAAACTCCACACACAAAGTAGCACTTTCTCAAAAAACCCTACTGCCGCTCCTTCTTCCCTCACACAAACTGCTCGTTATCCTCAACGTCCTCCCACCTCTCTCCTCGTTCTTCTTTAATGAAGCTTTATAAAGTATTCAGCTACAAATAATTGGACCATTTAATCAATTGCAACATGATTTCCTTACACACATTCACACATTGTGCTTAAAAAAAACATATCAATATAAAATTTATCAAAGTGCAATAGAAAAACGACACATCTTAAATTATAAATACAAAATAAAGAACAAAGAAAGCTTAACCCTGTTACATCAGGATTATTGCCCACATTGTCAAACAGGTAACACAGCAATAACGATCCATGATGTGGTACGGAACAGAAAAGCCAGAGCACTTGTTTTTTTATCACTTCCTGCAGTGATTAAGAGGACAGATCTCAAACCCAAGTGCACTAGAGCGGCCATTTTGAAAAGAGCTTTGAAACAGAGTTTAAAATGATGTGTAAAAAGTTGTCAAGATGTTAACAATGAAAAGAAGAATTACAGGTACGTTATTTAAACAGCTGTAGCAACATGTGGGGACGTGTATAACACTATATTTTTCGGAACCCCGCTGCTTATTCTTTAAGTGACTGCTCAAAAAACTAATTATAAAAAAGTAGGCTTTTGTTTAGCCAGTAAGGGGCCTCCACCAATAATGCTGGATTCCCAGGCAACGTCGTAACCAGAGATAGTATTCTACCTAGGTCAAACATATGTTTCAAGCTATAACTGGAAGTATTTATATAACTGCTTGGTATTTACTATTCAACCTCCAAATCTATGTTACACAGCAAACCAACAGAGAAAATTAAGGTAAAGTATCTTTTGTACTTTACCAGAATTTTTACATGTGCTTCAGCATTGACAATTCAAAAAACAACTGAGGACACGACCTTGGTGTCCTCATAGCTAGTTACGGCCATGTTCCCAGGTACACAATCAATTAGGTAGTTGACCCCTATATGAAACGGAAGCATCTGTGAATAGCTGTTCAGAGGCCAAACGTGTGTGAAGCTCATAGATCCACAAAGAAAAATCTGATCTACATATTGCCATCTGCTGTGGGCTACAGGTTGTGGCTGTAGTAGTTACTGTCTTTGATTTATTGGCCTACTTGTGACTTTTCATTTTTTTATGTGAAACTTTCTCTTAACACAAGATAAAGGAACCCTAAGAAACATGCCTCCTTGAAACACGCTGACTTGTTTTCAAAAGACTGCGGGAATCAAGATTTTCTTGCTCACTGCAATAGAATGAACCTGTCATTTAAATACTGACACCTTATCAGTGGAGGAGAACAACACTCAAGTTAGCCTTTTCCTGTTCATTCAAACAGCGCACAGGGGAGTAAAGAATTTAAAAGCATGGAGAGTCAACGAAGTCCAGTTATTTTCCTTGTTTAAAACATTTCTTGGGCCTTTCTGAGAAATGTGTTTATCAGTAAAATGATCATTTGAACGGAATGATATACAGTACCACTTAACATTAAATGAAAATACTTATTATTCAATGGCGGAAACATATGTTTTTATTTGTTATACTGTATTTCCCCAATATGCAAATACACGAATAATTCATTCACGTAAATACAATAATATTATAAAACAATCTAAATAGGATTCAGAAAGGAGATATCTACCAAAGATTTATTTGAACGATTCTTTATTGCGTTTGACAGAAGGACCAAGAGAAACATAATATACTTTTTGGCCCGAGGCCTTGTCCATTACATCACAATTGAGCTGACTGAATTGTGATGTAATAATTATTGACAGGCCAGCTATAGCCAGCGCAGCAAGAGGCCCCCTGGACAAGGCACGCTGCAAGGTGGAGGCAGGGAAGGAGAAGGACCAAACAAAGAAACAACAAGGAGGCATGGGCAAAGGGCTCTTTATAGGAACGTTTTGATTGCAGGAACACAACATAGTTTCCAACAGTGCACGAAATGATGACTGAACACTGGATCTGTCCTCAGCTCACAACCAGATAAGACCGGTCTTGGTATTTAATTTACTGTTTACAATCATCGTTGCAGTAGGCATTTTACACAAATTAAAAAATGACATTCTAATGGTGTCTAAAAATAAAACATGTCTAAATCTGATAGGCCATTGAGTTAATTCATCATAAAGGACACTGCAGCACGTGACACTAGGCAGACCATATCTTAGCAACCTGGGCAGCTGTCTGTATAGATTGGGGGAACTCTCGAATGTAAATAATAGGTGCATCTACAAACTTTTATTGTGGTGCACCTGCTACTAGCTGGCCAGAAAGAATGAAGACACTAATCCTGGGACTGCAGCCACAAATGTATACACCTTTGGTATAGATCGCAGTTGCCTAAATCAGTTCATAATGCCGAAAAATTAGTGAAAAATATGTGATAGGAAACAGCACAGCAGGGTCCAATACATTGCAGGTATTGTTATACCGTATTATATGAACATGTTACTGGCTCTTTAAATATACACCAAAAGTTAGTAGCACCAATTACTAATTACTAATTAGAAGAAAAAATTTAAGTGGATGCCAGTTTTATTGTTAGCAAAGAGATTGATGTGCTGCCAAACCTTTTTCAGATGTTGAATTTGTTAAAAGGTGCATGCTTAAAACAGCTGGTGTAGTTTGCCCTGAAAAATAGAAAATATGTCTAACGTCTTGTAACACGGTCGCTGAGCGTATTACTGAAATGGCAGGTAATATTAACTTTTAAGGTTAAGCATGAACAACACAACCACAGCAAAGGATTTGTTTTAACTTCAAGAAACCATGGAAAGTGCAAAATTACCTCGGAAGAAACTAACTAAGAAATAAGATTACAACAGATCGTGCACCATTTATGACTGGGCAAAAGAGTGGACTGGCTAGCAGAGTGCTGGAAAAAATGTAAGAAAGAAATGCAGACGTACCCATTTTCTTACATTGGATTCTACATCAACAGGCATTATGTGGAAAAGATGCAGAATTAGAACGCGTAATCAGCATTGTTATCAAGTGGGTGAGAGAAAAGTGCCAAGTGTCCGGAGAGAAGTCATAAAAAGGTACATTCATAGTGGTACTGTTTACTATTTCACATTTTCACAGCTTGTCAGCATCTTTTTTTCAGTGCTGTTATATTTTGGAATATAAGTTAAATATTGAGTCTTAGCATTATGTACTCTGACATTTTTTTTTTTTTTACTGTTTGAGATTTCCATTGAAATAAAATACTCTTCTCTTTCCCATTATATTACATTTGTGGTATTGAGGTTTTTTTTGGTCAGTGTTCTAGGAAAGCTGCGTCTAGTTATATCTGCCTATTTCTGTACTATAAAATACATTAAGTAATATGTTGATTAATTGATTGAAACCGTGCCTGCATACTTATTGACTAGGAATCGTACAGAGGGGGTAATGTGTTTTGTGTACGTAGTATATTTTAGTATATTGGCCTACAATTTATATGTGCATTAGATGTATATACTGTATATATATATATATATATATATATATATATATATATATATATATATATATATATATATATATATATATATATATATATATATATATATATATATATATATATATATATATATACAGTATATATATATATATATATATATACTGTATATATATATTTTTACGGTGCGGCCAACCAAGTGAACAGTCTTAACTTAAATGGCCCTTGCTGCCAGATTGTTTCGTTCAAACAAATTTTCATAACCAAGTAATTCAAGATGTATCTGTATTTATTTCGTGCTGTTAGTGAATCAGTGAATCAAATGAACAAATCATTCACTAAACTGAATGAATCAAACTAATCAAGTCAGTAAAAATAAATCGAACAGCACATCACTAGTTTTCAGGCCAGAAAAACAGCGCGCCTATCAGTGGTTAAAGCCTGGTTTCCATACGCACTAATAAATGATCACTTTAATAGGCGCACTAAAATTAACGTACTTTAGTAAATACCATGTGACTACAGCTCATCTCATTATTCTGAGCTGGATGCTCATTTAAATACATCAGCATGCATTACTATTAAAATCACATATTCATTCTGATTACCACAGTGTGAAGCACTGCATTTAGTGCACACCACAATATGCCAAGTATCGCACACGATAATGAATAAAATTGCAATAGTAAATACGGAAATCATTAACATGCACACTAATTTCAATTATTGCGCACCATAAAGTTTAGCGCCCTTTTGTAAATGAAGCCCTTTGAATTAATAATACTCACAGCAGTGTCACATCCGATTAATTTAGTATTTCCTCTAATGCTGTATGTGCAGTATCTCGTTGGATCGTTAAGTGAGTCACAAATGTTTGAATGGAGAGAAATGTTTTATTCTAGCTCATTTAATAGTTAAATAAATAATAGCACTTAAAAATAATTATGGGTCATGGGCCATGACACAAATGATATCACTAATTGTGGATTAGATATTATTTAATGTGGCATTGTGGGTACAGACATTATAACAATTAATTGTGTCACATAATAAAATGCATTTGTGGACAATATAAATTATATTATTTATTACCTATGTTCTCAGTTAGATTTTATTTCTCCTTCAGTTGTTCAGTACAGTATGTAGGCGAATAGCTTATGAAAGAAAGGTATTGTCAGAATGAGAAAATGTAGAGATATTTCTCCACAAATGGGTTGGCTTTCAGCCCTGTGTCTCACCCCTGTACACCACATCCCTTTCCTAGGAAGGGGATATTTTGGCCCCTTATTCCCCCTGCTGCCTATTGCGACAGTTATGCTAAATTGTGCGGTGAGTTTGGTGTACAGACTATAAATCACTAGGGACAGCTAAGGCCGCCAAGCCCATATCACTTATCATTGAAACCAGATCTCTGGTAGTGAAAGCCAGGGCACTGGACCATTGCACCACCCAATTTCTTCATGCTTTCTGCAAAATGGAGGTTCTCAAGTTTGCTACATATTTGGAAGGTGAATGTCGTGATTAACTAAAAACAGGATTCTACCCATAGCAACTCACAAAACCAGATTTTGTAAACGTATGTTTTTGTGTTTTTTTTCATTCAAAAACTAAATTAAATTATCTGTCAGTCTACATATACATAAAAGGGAATAACTGACTGACTAAACAGACTGGCACAGATAGGCAACTCTGTCAGAAGAGACAAACAATGCTCAAGCAAATTTCAATGGAACGATTTCATCTTGGACAACTGGCAAATGATGTCAGATTAAAATACTCTTACAGCAAGTAACATGTTTTCTGGAGATGCCATGGCAAGTAACAATAGCTACAATCTGAAAAAGTGGCCTAGCTTTTGAAATGGGTCAACTCCTTCTAAATCATGATTGAATAATGTTTACTTTATCCATGTTCGATGAGAAAATAAACTGGCTGGTATATGGCACCACTACAATTTATAGTAAGATAAAACCTTTATATTATGTTTATTTTCTCACCATCCATGGTCAAAACATGTCTCAAGCATTGTTTAAAAATGATAGCTCATGTTCTGGTAATAAACACAAAACAGGGGTTGACCTGCAGTAATTGTGTAAATACAGTCACAGACAAAAGTATTGGCACACTACACTTAATTTGAGATCATTCAAGAAAACATGTTAAATACACACATTTAGTGAACACTAGCCACTAATCAATATGACAAAAGACCAAAATACACAATTTCAGGTTGTTTAACAAAAGCACTTAAACAATTTCAAATACCGCTATTTGTTGATGACAAAAGTATTGGCACTCCTGCCTTAGTATTTTGTGACCTCCTTTTGCTTTTATTATGGCTTTCAGGCATTTAGGATCATTCTTAACCAGTATGTTACATCTTGTTGGTGAAATCTGGGCCCATTCTGCCTTGCACATTTCCTTAAGCTCAGACAGATTGGATACACAGTGCTTGGCTACAGCTTTTTTCAAATCAGTCCAGAGCAACGACTATTCCAGCAAAGACTATTCCAGAAATGTTATCTTCATTTTGTTCAAGAATTCCAGAGTTGATTTAGCCGTATGCTTTGGGTCATTGCTGTATGCTGCCCTTCACATCTGAATATAGTATTGGACAAATTTTCCTGTCAGTTCTAGAAGTTTTTATTCCCACAAGTCACCTAGAAGTATACAAGCATCAAAAATAAAACCCTGTAGTAACTTACCCAGTTGTGATGGGCTAAAATACAGATAATCTACAGTAGACAGTATAGTATGTCTCATGATTTTTACAGTAAATGTGTCCTGGTTTTTTAACTTTGATCTTATAAATTAAATGTTGTATTAATGATTTTACTTTTGCTATTTCAAACTCAAGTGCTGAAGCTTTTAGAATGTACAGCACTTCTGAAAAGTAAATGCTCTTAATGGTTCAAAAATACAACGTCAGACTTTTCAAAGTTTTAAATAAAAGCATATTACAATTTTATATCTGAGGTTGTATCGCTACACATTTCCTACAATTCTGACCACATCATAAACTAGATATTATTTATTTAGATATTATCACTCCAATTGTTCATATTACAATTTCTTCTTGTTTTCTTTCATTATACAGTCACAGGCAACGCAATCAGCTGAAGGGGTACATAAAGTCTGCACGCTATACAAGGGATGTAACCCAAGGCTGCTCTGGGTTTTGGCTCATAATACACAGGGGTGTATTTTATTCTGAAAGTTATTGTATCATTCAAGGAATGCTCAGCTGCTTTATTTTCTGTTCATGATCAATGGAGGCTGTCATCTTTTTTCATTGTCTAGTGCATGTTACTGCAGTTTACTGAGAATATACAGCTTTCCTCAGTTGGTTTTCAGTGAATATATGCAGCTTGTAAGCCAATAGTACTTGGAATCAACACATTTCCTTCAAATAAGATGGATTACCACTGAATAATCAACTTCAAACAAACACAAAAGTCTAAGTCAAACATATCGCCCAGATTTCTAAATAACCTTGAATGGAATAACACCCCATACTGTGGGAAGAGTAGATGCCTTGTTACAATGGGGTCAGTCTGATTCAGATTGAGTAAATCCAGTCCAGATGGGGTTCAGCATTTGAATTCAGATTAGTGCTCAACAACAACCCGGTAAAGATCCTGGTCGATTACTGCAGTGCGCTGTTTAATAAATATCTTGGCTCACTGTGGTTAAGTATGAAGCTGAATAAATACATACTCTTTTTTTTGTGTCACCATGAATGACACAATTAGCTGTGCTCATAAATCATCTTAATACATTGGCAAACTTGATCTTTAACTTGGCACACAGGAAAGTATCACGGCTTATGAAAAGACATTTGATACTGCAAGTATAAGTACTGGCTGGTTGATGTGCTTGATAAACAATAGTTTTGCTAATTTCTCCTGGAATGGCAACATTTAAGTAATAGAACCCAAAGAAGAGGGCTTTACTGTCTGGTAAGGCCTGCCTCATGCTGTTAAATGTCCAGAGCCAAAGGTGAGGGCATTTAACATAACGAGAAGGGCCTTACGAGATGGTAAAGATCTCTTAAGAGGGTTCTATTGCTATTAGAAAATGGATACGTAAAAGAAAACAAATTACATTTAAAGTTTTTTTCTATTCGTGATTTTATGCAGCATTATTTTTTTTTCCTCATGAATATGAACATTTTCCTCATTATTCCATGAGTAATGGTTTACTCAGAATTCCGTCTGTGGTCTGATAGCCTTCAGTCAGGCTTCATTTTCCCAGCGGTGGACTATGTCGCATTGCTGGTGTTTCCAAAAGCCTAAATAATACCTCAGTACTAAAAAAACAAAATCTTCTTCTTACATATAGCTGTTCTATGAGTTCAGGTACCTCATACAGAAAGGTGAACACGGTTTGTGAATTGTTTGTAAAACATGTAAAAGAATAAAAGTACAGCTAACTTGTGTATTCTTTAATTGGGATTTGAGTACAGGTTCATGTATTTGTGTAAGTTTCAGTAATTTATTTGCGAAATAAAAAAAAAAAGTTTTAGTAATTCAAAAAGATCTAGTAGTCTATGTGTTAATGTTGATCATGTTGTTTGTTCAGTAACGTGTTCACAGTGTTCATAAAGTTTATTCAAAGCCTCCTTCCTGGCTTTGTTAGAGAAGAGAGCACAGTCCTGTGTTGTTACTGTGATATGCTGAAATAATGTTGCTGAAAGTAATCAGATTGCATCCCATTGTTTGATTTCTTCAACTCGTCATTCAAACCAGAGACTAGTTGCTATTGTGGTTACTGTATTGCAATAACAGAAAATACCAGTCTCGATTTATTTGCTATACTAAACTTAAATAGACAGATTGAATGTGCAGGACAGCGAGAAAGCAGACTTAGGCTGGGACCAAATCAAAACTTCGACAACCCGCTGATCGCACTTAACAAAACTGTATTTAATAGTGTTTTCTTTTTATGAGTAGAAGAAATAAGATACTAACAAAAAAAAAAAAGAAAACGCTATTAAATACAGTTTTGTTAAGTGCGATCAACGGGTTGTCAAAGTTTTGATTTGGTCCCAGCCTTACTCCACATTGACAGACAACATTCAGAGGGTGTGTACTACAACAGAGATTTTCTTTCGTTAAGTAGAAAAAAAGGCAAGTTACACGAATATTGTATTTACATTTTTTTTTCCGGCAGATTGATTTGTTACAGTGATTAAACATAGTTTGAAAGATAACATTCAAGGCCCTTTACTAGAGATTAAGGCCCTTGTACTGACCAATCAGGTTGAAGTAAATAATTTTCTAATTCACAATAATTATACAAATTTCAATTAGGAATGCCAATGGCAACAATGGGCTCTACTGGAGTTTCCTGCTGAACTAATCAAAAGGGAAAGGAACAAATTGTTCTTGTTCAAATGTTACAAACATGTAGGGCTTTACACTGTTAGCCGGAGGTCTAAACCCTGACATTGGTTTCTTTCAGTACCTTATAAACCAGGTTGACAGTAGAAGTAAACATGTTCTTCAGAATACTTGTCAGTAGACATTACTCTCATTTCTTTAGTTCACCAATATCGACACTGTGGCACCTACAGCAAAGAGTAACCTTTGGTAGAAAGATATCCTTGTCGTCTTTATTTACATACCTTGCTTTTCATGTTTTCCATTTGTAAGGATATTATACAAAGAATGTAACCCACTTCTGATGAATAAGATACTCTAATCTCAACAGTATTTAATCACAAGCCTACAATACTTGCTGCTCTGTGTGATTTCACCCGAAAGGAAATCTTTTTAAAATCCACTCTTGAGGAATTATCAATGCAACCCACAGTCTGTAGTCATCACACAATCTAGGAAGTCATTGCAAATCCTACTTTGGGTACAAAGAGCCAAGTAAGCTTTGTGGTAAGTAGGACACGATTGTTTAAACAGGAATATATCAATCCAGAATGTTTTGGTAAACTTTACTGTTCTTTTGACTATAGCCCTTTGCAACCTATTTATTTTATTTATTTATTTATTTAGCTTTATCTAATCTGCTTATGGGGACTACAGTAAAACAAATCAGTGTGCTGTGACTTTGTGTGAGAATCTTGTCATCTGACAGCATATCTTTTCTGAGCCAGACAGTTTTGAAATGAATGTTGTCATTGCTGCTCAGTGGGTTTAGGATTACTGTGATGCCCTCTCAGCTAAATGTTTTAATGAACAGCAGAGACAGTTCACATTTAATGTCTAGATATACTGTATGTGGTGGGTGAGAAGATCCAGGTCAGGTATTTCAATGATAAGCACTGGTGAGACATATCTTTAACAGTCCTTTAATGTCATTGAAGTGTGGTGTGCCGAATTCAACTCTGGATTGGACTCAGTGATTTTCACTTTAAAAATAATGTCCCTTTCTCTTTTTTGGTTTTAAACTTAATGGTTGATTATTAAAGATAATCTAACATGAAATACTGTACTACTATTATGGCTTCCAGTAGACTTTTGCAATATCATTTTGTAATTTCTTTGATTACATGATGTTAAATAAAAAGATTAAAATTTTGTTCATATAGTTTTTCTTTTTCCTTTTTTTTTGTTTTGTATGCCTCAATCCTAATATTCTAGGTGATGCAAAGCTTTTGGCCATAGCTGTAAAACCTCACAACAGCAAGAAACAGAAAATATGTTTCAAGAAACCACAAATATTAAAAAAAAAAAACAGCTGTAATAATATAATTATCTAACAATCAAATCATTGTATTTCTTCATTTTGGACCAGGATCCTGCAAATGAGGTGTGTATTGGCATGTACAGGAACATTTTTATTCAGCCTCTGCCAATACCACACACAGATTCTTACTAGTGTTTCCGAAGTGTACGTCCCATTATTCATAATCATTACATTTCCACTGCAAAAACAACATTTAAATAACAACCAAAAGGTAATGCTGTAATAAGGTCAGACATTAATATTCCCCTCTTAACCACACGTGAGAGCACTGAAACCCCCAAATTGGTCATTATTTTTAAATAATTCACTCATAATGAATATTTATGGAACTACAATACACTTTATTTCTGCCAACAAGGGAACTGGAAGGCATTTTAAATAGATCATTAAATATATTGTACAGACTGAAATTATCTTCTGTATTAAGAATGTACTGGCAGATTCACCATACAGTAAGTGACATAGTAGTTCAGACAATGCAGACACAGAGTCTTAGCTGGGATCCCACAAGGATTGCTGCATTGACCTTTGAGTCCCTGTAGGTTTAAGGAGGAAAATCGACCAGGGATAGTTTGCCTTAAAGTGCGTCAATGCTCCCTACTGATCAGACGCCAAATTGTCCAGACTGAGACTTCCCTGGGTGGACAGCTTGGTAACATCTATTGCTTGATTCTGTGAATGTAAAAAGTAAAGACAGAAGGAACAGAGGTCGTTCATTCATCTTGAGTCGTCCTGATTGGTTCCGGTAAGTAGATTTCAGAGATGAGGAGACATTCAAATTGGGCATTTTAAATTGATAGAACACTGGTTTATGGACTGCCTAAACCTCCTTTTGATTATCCACTCAATTTTTTGACTAAACATCAAGTGCCATTATTGTAGGCAGTGTTTAATTATAGCAGAATGTTTTGTAAACAGTTAAGGTGTTATATGAATATAACCTTTAAAAAAAGTTAAATTGTCCTTAAATTGTCCTGTTTTAGAAGTTTCTTGATCACAGTAATCAACCATTATTTTGAGTTCTGTACATGTGAACTTGAGAAGATCCATGTTAACTTGTATACATTTTAACTCACTATAATTGTTCAATGTTCTGTTTTTTTATAGTGATAATTATTCAGGCAGTCACCATGCATTTCAGTATCCATAGATCTATATAATAGATTTTCTTACACAATTCAACCTTATTGTACTATATTATATTACAATTTCCAGATCAATGCAAGAAGGCATTCAGAAATAATAAGCCTCAAAAAATAATCAGACTTATATCCAAAAAATAAAATGTATAAAACAGTATGGTGCCCTTTAAGCTTGTGCACATAATAAATACAGTACAGCTTTCTTTGAACAAAATATTACAGTACTTTCATTTTTTAGAGACAGATTGTATCCTAAGTACGGGATAAACAACGATAAGTGAAAATTAAACTAATTAGTATAAACTGAATATTATTTAAAGGTTTTTGTAAGACTACATTAATTTGATTATTGCTTTGAATATTAACATTACCAGTGGAAAGTCAAGGAACTTAAAGAGCATTTTCACCAGCAGAGGGAGTAGTGAATCATTTTACAAGATCCAAGGAGAGATTCTACCTGAAAACCAACAGACTGTGGCAATGATTTAGTGTCACTGATGAAGGCATTAGCCAAAATGTCAATCTGCTTTCATATCTGCCACCATGCTCTCACTGAAGTTCATTAATACATCAATAAATAGCCTGTTTCTAAGCATCTTTAAAAAAGAAAAGAAAAAATAATTGGAGTTAATACATTCTGAGAAAACGTGTCAGTGAGGCTGTCTCTGAAAAAATAATAACGCTGGCTTGGTAAATAAGCCATCTTGTGTTGTCATGCCCAACTCACCTGCACTTGTGATGTAACTAGTTGTCACATCATTTACTGACTAACACTGTTAATGGCATGGGTGTTAAAGCTTACATGAAACCCACAATAGACCGTTATCAGACCTGCAGCCTTTTATAACCATGTTGAGTGTACTTGGCTTCCTCTTCCACTATCTGTGGGAATGCTCTTTACATCCTCTGTAAGTAGTGATTAGAGTGTATGCACAGTGTGAAGGACATCTACAAGTTTCTGTCTAAAATTAACACTTTAGTTGTGGTGTTTTAAAATGCAAGCAACGTGTACAGACTGCATGATAGGACAGACAGTCAAAAAGACAGTTACATTTATTCATTTATATTTTGTTCTGTTATGGATCAGGATTTAGAATTATTGGATAACCTGAGTTACTGTAAATTCATTTTATTGGTATGCTAAATGTTAATGGCACAGTTTCCAGTTTTTGTTTGGCAAAAAGAAAATATAAAATGTTAAATTGTGTAAAGAAAAATAGCATTCAGCTGTGTGAATTTGACTGTAGCCTCCTATCTATAAATGTTATTTAATAGTAATAATCAAGGCTTTGCTTTTCAACTATTTGCTTTCTAGATGTTTTCACTTTAGATTAGGTGAGGGTGATTTATCCTGCAGAACACTGTAATTTTAATTGATGCACTTGGTTTCCTATCCCTGTTAACATCCTGCAATACAGATAACAGAACCCCAGAAGAAGCCACTTCAAAGTGACAAGAAAGTCAAACAATGACTTTATTGTTATTACAGAGACTTGTGTGAATTTTGTTATGCTAAAGGATGTTCTTTTGTAAAAGGTCTGGTACTTGATATAAAAACAACATCTAAATATATTACTTTAATCTTAAGAAACTGCAACAAACGTTTGTTGAATTTGAAAGAACTGAGGTCCGTTTCTTCAAAGTTGGGTGCCATTGATTTCAACAAGGTTTAGGTGTATTATTTCTTTTTTTAAAAGCTCTCTGCTGAACACTAATACAGGTATTTGTATCAAAGTAATTAAAGGCAAACTATGAACATCATTAACTTTAAATGTTAACTATATGTTGTTCCACTTTTACATTGGCATTTTTCAAACAAAAAACGGGAGTTGCATTGTACAGAAAATACAGTAGATGGCAGTAAAACATTGCTCGAGATGCAACATTTTCCATCCACTCTGACAGAAATGAAAGAGACTGGATTTTAGAAGCAGTATAGTTCTAGCCCTCTGGATATGTGCTTGCTGTTTACCAGGAACCCTTTTGTTCAGCATTTTAATGGTTATACTTTATTAATAATGCTCATTATCTCGGGGAATAGAGAGCTCCTGAACGCTAAAACTACATAGGTCATGTTAAACTTGACAAGAAAGGATGACTGAGCCAACATATATAGACCATTTGTGAGAAGGCACATAAGCAACAGCAATGCAGTGTCATGATCTCTTCAAGCTAACAGGCACAGTAATCTTGCTATCAGTGCTAATTTATTGTTTTTTCAGCAGTGGTACAAAATGGATTTGGTAGAAGGTCCAACCATGAACCAACAAACAGCTAACTATTGCCGTGGCAATATATTGCAACTGCAATCAAACTTTAGTTCTAATCTTAGTCATGTTTCGAGGAAACAATACGTGAGTTCTGGCTTAAATGTTTCCTGAAAAAGCACAAAGTAACCAAATGCCTCGATTCATTAAAAGACTGAGACCTAAACTTAAAAGGAAAATAAACACAGTTAAGAGTCAGTGTGCAGTTCCTCTGAAACTGATATAATTATATGGGAAATGTACTTACGCGTTTGCAGAATATAGTATGTAATCTTTGACTAAGTCTTTAAAATCCCTTTTTTGGTACAGAAATATTTGGCCTTTTCAGTTTTAATTAAAAATCAAAATTTGTTTACCTGTTATCATTGGAACAGCAAGTTTGACAATGCCCCAAGAGGTCAGCCGAGAAATAAGTGAGGCTTAGGTTTCTGCAATGTTTAACTTGGCTAACTTAAAACTTTTGTGAATTATTTGGTATAGAGACACATACTATACTGAGATGATAAACAAATTCAATATAAAAGAAATATGAGAACTGTGCCACACACTTCAGAAGACATCTCCTTGTAGCATTTATGTTCAATTTGTTTTTAATATCAGCGTATTAAAAAAAATGTCTTTGATTCTAAGGAGTCAGTGCTAAACAAACCTCCAATAAATTAATGGTTATGAAGCACCATACTTCATGAAAAACGTATTGATTTATTTGAAGAATATATATATATATATATATATATATATATATATATATATATATATATATATATATATATATATATATATATATATATAAGATGTTGTTTCATATTTTTCTAGAATTATGGAAGAGATGTGTAATCATGTGCTTTATAGTGTGTCCAATTTTACCACTTTTTAGGACACGGACCGGTACACAGGAAGGTTGGTTAGGGTTAGAAAATAACTATTGTTGACTAGAAACAGGAGTGGCTTGAGATACTTTAACATGAAAATGTATAAATGTAAGTACAAGTTGTTATTTCAAACTGTTTTTCTTAAATGCGAATGCTTTGAGTTGTGCAGATTTCATCATAGTTGCAATCTGCTTACATAATGAAAGTTGACTTAAATTAAATACATGAAGATTGCTCAAAAGGCAGTCTCTGCAATGTTCTGCTCAGCAATATTATCCTCCTCCTCCTCCTTCTCCTCCTCATCGTCACAGGGAAGAAAGATGACAACACTCGTCCACAGTGAAGAGCCCTGTTTTCCCATCACTCTCTCACATGTGCAATTCTCTTGCCAATACTTCAATGCTATTAAAATATCCACACATCAACTATGCTTTGATATTTTGCCACTGATGTTCCTTTCTAACATTGACAGAACTTGCATTTCTCCACAGCCTTGGGCGATGTGTTGACACACTGACTCGTACATGAATACTGACGTCTGACTATAAGGCACAGAAAAAAATTTAAGAAGTTTGAAAAGGAACAGTTATCAACAATAGACAAGAGAGCTTTATTAAAATGGTCATACCATACTAACAGTATGAAACTTGTTTTTGTCAGAATTAGACCATTTGCATGTAATGTACTAATGACAGTTTTTTTCATTTATAAATTTGCCATTTTTTTTCTAGTCATGCCGTATAGGGTGAGAACTGGCTTATTTCACAATCACGACTCTGTCCTTAACTTACAAAAAGAAACAATCCCTTTACTAGACAATCCAACAGTATATGAAATGAAAGCCATAACTATAAGTGGAGGTTTTGAGTCAATATTATTTCCACAGTGAACAGCAGGCAAATTGCCAGGAAAAGCAGCCTCATATCAAACACTGTAGGAAGTGCAAAGACGAAGGCAAGGAAAGTAAATAAAGCATTTTAACAGTATGAAACAACTTAGTTGTTAAAAGGGCTGTTTATTTTATTTATTTTTTCTCTTAGAAGTTGCCTTGCTTTTGTAAATGCTTCAATATAGGAATGTTCTTCATTAATACATGCTCTAAAGAACGTGAATGGTACAGGTAGTGGGCTATGATCATCGCGCTATTCCTGAAAAAAACAACTTTTTACCCTGTCCTTTTTTATTTTGACAAAGGTTTACAACAAATTTCTAAGTGGCACACCAGTGGGTATAGTTTTATGCTAATTAAAGAGGGACTATGCTAATATTTAATTGAGCACGCATCATAAGAACGGACCAATAATTAAACGTAGGCTTCATTAAAAAAGGTGTTTACAATTACTTTTTAAGATTTTAGAATATTACAGAAATGTTACAATTGTACTTATCTAATCGTGGCCATCTGGGTTTACAACAGATGTAACTGGAGCGTTGTATTGGTTATTTCCATTTTTTTTTTATATCTCCAAGGATGGTTAAATGTAATTTAGTTAAATGTTTCTTTTAAGATTCCCTCATAGCACAAAAGGGATTCCTTAATGTGTTGTGCTAAAGCTGTGCCAACGTGCTACCGCTACTACTAACTAAATGAAGTTTATTTTTTTAAACTATATAAGTTAATATGTTCTTTGTTTTTTGGATACTCAGCATTGCAACTAACAGAATCACTACACCTGTAAGGCCAGAGACACATAAGCAATTCTTACTGTAGTTGACAACAAAAAACTGACCACTGAATTGCTGTTGCTAAATGTATCACAGGCAGACTAGACAATTTACAATTATTTGAAGCAATTTTAAGATGGAGTCTGTTTGCAGTAAACATGTTTCAACAGCTGCTATAGTAATTGGAATAATTTTGAAAAGACGCTGAGGTAAAAAAACTTGAGTGTGGACCAGAAAGATATTATTAACCCAGTAGACAAATATTGTCCTTCTCCCGGCAAAATACTGAGTTGGGCGGTTCATCAAAATATTTGGAAATTCATTATATTCGTCTTCTTTATTTTGCGGCCTTTATATTCCTCACATCTAACATGCCTTAAACATTTTCTATCATGAAAAAAATCAGTTGCAAAGTTTCCTCATGTGTCCACTTGTCTGATGCCATACTTCCTATTTAGCAAAATTGAGAGTGAAATCAGGTGATTAGAAAATGCAATATCATTGGCTGAACACACACAGACACGTAGAAAAATTGTCAACTGAATTGCTGAAAATCGAGCAGTGGTCTATTCTAGCAACTCGATTGCCAATTAATGGTTTGTATGCTACTAAACATGTCTGCGATATACCATAGTTGCCTGTTGTTTAACGTGCTTTCACTAAGCATATGTCATATGACATATGTGCATATTTTTTGGGCAACACAATGCATGTTGAGTAAAAATGTATTTTACAGGAAGACTAACAGTACAGTTTACTGTTTATTGCTGTGTCTCTCAAATGAATGGTTTATTTAACATTGCAAGCTATCTATTTCATGCAGATGCTTTAAACATATTGTATGAATGTCATTATTTTGGACATAAAGCAGATGTAGTCCTTCACATAACACATAGAAATGCAGCATATCTTAAGAACATTCCTGATAGCGGACATGGAAGACAATTAAACATGGTTATGGAGGGCTGTGGGTCTGATAACTGGCTATATAGTGTATAAGACATGCTTTAACAGCTCTGTTATTAAAAGTCTTACTCAGTAAATGAGGTGACAACTGCGACTGCATAATCTGTGTATAGTAAGTGTGTAGGACATGATTACATATTTGTGAAGCCAGCCTTATCATAGTTACAAAGGCCGGATCACAGCTCACATCTCTTCTCTCAACTCAATTTGGGGACAATAGCTGCTGTATCTTAAAAAGATGAGTATGAAGCATCTGTGCAAAAAAAAAAAAAAATCTAAAATGTATTGCAAAAGTAAATATCAGTACCCGACTGAGCTTACTAACAATATGTCGGTGTCCAGTCCATGTATATAACTTCTATGTATATATCAAACTTGAATGTGTATTATATATACAGTATATATATATATATATATATATATATATACAGTATATATATATATATATATATATATATATATATATATATATATATATATATATATATATATCGAGAGAGAGAGAGAGAGATACCGGTACATGATAAAAATGATCTCAATTGCAACAAACCCAAAATAACTACTGCTGCCCTCTAGAGGATACTAAGTATGGGACTAAGTTTGTCTAACCCTTTTGTGATAGAGAGAGAAAGGATCGATGCTGTAAATCTCCCTCCCGATTAGAAAGGGCACTGTGTAAGGGGGAAGGTAAGCTGCCTCCTAGATCTGCCACCTCGGTGGTAGGTGGAAACCGGAAGGTGACCATATTAGGACGGGCGCGTAGCTGCAAGTACTCCATTGCAGTCAGCTGCGGGGCAGCACTCTATTGGAGAAACCATGGCGGAGGAATTTGCTGGGTACAAGGGGAAGCAGCTCACGTCAAAACCCGCTTGCTGAGAAACTGAGCCACCAGCCGGGCGTTGTGTTTTCTGGATTACGTGTTGTT
Source organism: Acipenser oxyrinchus oxyrinchus (assembly GCA_030684275.1). Lineage (NCBI taxonomy): Eukaryota > Metazoa > Chordata > Actinopteri > Acipenseriformes > Acipenseridae > Acipenser > Acipenser oxyrinchus. The sequence continues at coordinate 18,507,750 of CM060249.1, read as the reverse complement.
TGTTGTGTGTTTTCAGAGGCGGAGTAGGAGCGCGGGACTGCAGCCACGGAGCCAGTTCCAGTTCCAGATCACAGAGCACTACCTTCCCTTCACCAACATCAGCACACCCCGTGTGGATTACAAAGCACTTTCATGCACAGGACACTCGGGATTTCATTGTGGACACTTTCTGTTTGTTTTGTATTTTTGTTTGTCAGCCAGCTGTGTTCCCCAATACCTTCAGCAGGTAAGGGAGGTTTATTTTAATAAACGCAGTTGTTTTTGTGGGAGAAATACTGTTTCAGGACTGTTATTTATTCACACACCACTCGCATCCGTCACACCTTTCTATAGACTAACGATTTATAGTACTGTACTATGTGGAACAAATGTGAAAAATCCCAAAATGTATTGACAACTTTTCAACTGAACTATTCATAGCCACAAATCCAGCTATAGTTTACCTATATTTTACGTATGAAAAACATATTTACACATAGCCTATAATAGACAGGTAGTGGACAAAAAATGTAAACACCTGGGTAAATGAGGGACACCAAGTATATTGCAAGCAAGGGCTTCCACACAGGTGTGGCTCATGCGTTAATTAAGCAAATAACATCCCAGCATGCTTAGGGTCATGTATAAAAATGCTGGACATGCCTGGTTGCCTATAATTATGGCTAACATGGCTGCAAGAGGAGACATCAGTGACTTTGAAAGAGGGGTGATTGTTGGGGCGCGTTTGGCAGGAGCTTCAGTGACCAAGGCAGATCAACTTGCTGATGTTTCACGAGCAATGGTGTCTAAGGTGATGTCGGCATGAAACTCCGAGGGAAAGACATCATCAGCAAAGGGCAACAGTGGGCGGAAGCGCATACTCCAGGATCATGATATCCGTGATTAATTCGAAGTGCAAGGCAAAACAGGCGAGCAATTGCAGATCAATTGACTGCAAATTTCAACCTGGGGCGCGAGCAGCCAGTTTCATCAAAAACAGTCTGCTGAGAACTCCACAGAGCGGGATACCATAGTGACCCAACACCCTAGTAATTGACTGTACATTGGTGTTTCCATTTTTTTGTCCACCACCTGTATATAGTCTAATGTAACTTGAAAATAGCCTAGGCCGTAATTGTATGGTGGTCTGTTTTAAACGAGTAGGCTATTTTAAGACAGTTACCATAACCATCTGTTCCCCTTTACAACGTGGCCTCAATAAACCCACTCTCGAGATCTGTAAAGATGTTAAGGCATTACCAGAGTTTTGTATGCGCGGCGAATACGATCTGCCCGAATAATATCCAGGTGTTATCGCTGTTTGCTTGACCCGTTCATTAGATACAATGAACAGGAATTTAGAATGAGGTATCGCTTTTCAAAAAATGGTGCCAGAAAATTAGTTGAGATACTGGGACCATGGCTGCGTTCCAGGGGAAGAGGGGGTCATTCCATTGACCCCACACTGCAGGGGCGATTTAATCAATGCACACGAGAGCACCGTTTGCCGTACAGTTCATAAGGTCACTAAACTCATTGCAACGCTACACAAATCGTATATTGCCATGCCAAATGAAGAGGAGCAGCAGGACATCTGTACTAACTCTGCAAGTTCGTTGCAATTGACCCACTGGGTTTGAAGCTTTGGAACACTGTTTATCCATAAACAGACAGCAGCACCCAAAAAAGCAGGCAACAGCTCCTCAAATGGAAAACATTCACTCCGGAGCGAGCCACTCCCCCTCTCCTGCAGACTTTCTACTGCTGATGGTGATATCACATAAATCCAGGAACAACACTGAGTAACACACAACACTTTGCAATAACAACACTCGATATAACAACAACAATAACCAATAACAGTAACACAATAATTAACAGCAATTTAACAGACAATAGACATTTTCCCCACAACCCTGCAGTCCCAGTGTCCTTTGTGCCTCTATATACCGTATATCTTTGAATTACCGCTGCCCTTGAATAAGCGCCGCACTCAGATATCATATTTGTAATAGATGCTGCTCTCAATAATGAAACATGTACATTTTTTCCCCTACCCCATCTCAAATAAATGCAGCACTTTAATAAAGAAATGCACAAAAAACACAGTATACCGGTATTGTACTGTAAAGTTTATGGAACCCAAACAAAAAAAGAATACTGTTGGTACACAGCACTATGTACTGATACTAGTGTAGGAGCAAATAAAGCAGCATTAATTTCTGACTGAATTTGGAGGTCTGCTATCTATAATTACAGTGAAATATGATAGGATTCTTTTATTGGGTGATTTTAACCTGCATGTTGACAGTGATTCTGATTCTAACTCCTTGGAATTTTTGAGGCTACTGGATTCCTTAGATTACATCCTGCATGTCAAAGATCCTACGCTTAATCGTGGCCATACTTTAGATCTGGTCATAACCCTAGATCTTACTATTTCTCATCATCTTGCCATTCTTTTTGAGGTGAATCTGCCAGTATCTACAAAGAATGTGGACCGCTATTAAGCTTTCTGATGTATTGAGCTCATTACCACTCTCTTAGATACTGTAGCGCCAATCAAAACTTGGCGCTACAGTATGCCGCATAAAGGTGTCTTTTAAAAAAAGCTCACTGTGGTTTAATGATTTAAGGCAAACTATGAAGGAATGAAACAGAGACTTAACAGAAGTAGATTAGAGTAAAATAGAGAAAACATCCACAGAGAAAAGATGGCTATTTTTCAAAAATGTAGTACAAGAGGCGCAAAACAAATACATCCCAAAAGTAGACAAATCAAAATCTAAAACAAAATGGCCAAAATGATTTAATACATAAATTTAAAAAAATATTTAGAGAAAAAACACACTTTACAGAGAGTTTGAAAGGGACCAAGAATAAAGTACACAGAAAGAGTACTTGAAACTGCAAGTGCAAGTCAAAAAGGAATTAGAAAGGCCAAGAGAGACATAGAAATGAACACAGCCAAGGGGGTTAAAACCAATTCCAAAAAGTTTTTCCAATATTACAAGAGCAAAAGAACATTCAAGGAGCAAGTAAAACATCTAAGAGATACAAATGGCAATATAGATGAAGAGAAAAAAATAGCAAATATATTTAATGATTACTTTTTACAAGTTTTTACAAAGGAGTGTACGGACAACACGCCCCACATGTCAACCTGTTCCTATCCAGTTTTAAATAACTTTAGCATAACAGTGGCAGACGTGTTAAAGGGACAAGGAGCACTTAAAATAAACAAATCCCCAGGGCCGGATGAGATCTTCCCAATAGTACTCAAAGAAATTGAAGAAGTTTTTTTACAAACCGCTAACTAAGATCATGCAATAGTCTCTTGAGACCGACAGACTGGAGAATTGCAAACATAATACAGATCCACAAAAAGGGAGACAAAATCGAACCAGGTAACTACAGACCAATAAGCCTGACTTCTATTATATGTAAACTTATGGAAACTATAATAAGATCCAAAAGGGAAAAATACCTACAGTATATGGTAACAGAATCATGGGAAACAGTCAGCATGGTTTTAGACAAGGGAGATCATGTCTAACTAACCTGCTTGATGTTTTTGAGGATGCAACATCGGCAATGGATAATTGCAAAGCATATGACATGGTTTATTTAGATTTCCAGAAAACTTTTGACAAAGTCCTGCATAAAAGATTAATTCTCAAACTGAATGCAGTAGGGATTCAAGGAAATGGTTGCACATGGATTAGGGAGTGGTTAACATGTAGAAAACAGAAAGTATTGATTATAGGAGAAACCTCAAAATGGAGGGATCAGTATTAGGTCCTCTGCTCTTCCTAATCTACATTAATGACTTAGATTCTGGTATAGTAAGCAAACTTGTTAAATTTGCAGACGGCACAAAAATAGGAGGGGTGGCAAACACTGTTGCAGCAGCAAAGGTCATTCAAAATGATCTAGACAGCATTCAAAACTGGGCAGACACATGGCAAATTACATGTAATAAAGAAAAGTGTAAGGTACTGCACGCAGGCAATAAAAATGTCCATTACGATATGGGAGATACTGAAATTGAAGAAGGAATCTATGAAAAAGATCTAGGAGTTTATGTTGACTCAGAAATGTCTTCATCTAGGCAATGTGGGGAAAATATAAAAAAGGCCAACAAAATGCTCGGATATATAGTGAAAAGTGTTGAATTTAAATCAAGGGAAGTAATGCTAAAACTTTACAATGCATTAGTAAGACCTCATCTTGAATATTGTGTTCAGTTCTAGTCACCTCGCTACAAAAAAGAATATTGCTGCTCTAGAAAGAGTGTAAAAAAGAGCGACCAGAATTATTCCTGGTTTAAAAGGCATGTCATAGAACAAAGAATACTATGCGGCGATCTGATTCAAGCATTCAAAATTCTAAAAATTATTGACAATGTCGACCCAGGGGACTTTTTCAACCTGAAAAAAGAAACAAGGACTAGGGGTCACAAATGGAAATTAGATAAAGGGGCATTCAGAACAGAAAATAGGAAGCACTTTTTTACACAGAGAATTATGAGGGTATGGAACCAACTCCCCAGTAATGTTGTTGAAGCTGACACCCTGGGATCCTTCAAGAAGCTGCTTGATGAGATTCTGGGATCAATAAGCTACTAACAACCAAACATATCACCAGTCAGAAACATTCTTTGTTGGAACTATAGCCAGCGAATCCCTTAACAGCATGTGGCAAATTTAAAGATGTAAACACAGAACAGGAGCACAATGCATGGTTTAGTTCAAGCCTACTTTCACAATATAATTGTTCATACTGTAGATAATTTAGATATTGGTATTTTAAACCTGTGAAAATATATCTTATAGTAAACTGAGTGGTTTAATAATTAAAATGTATAAAACACTATAAAATGGTATATTATTATTAGCAGTTCTGCTCTTATGTGTGAAGTTATAGCTAGAGCTGCTGGAATCAGGTTAGTCTGGAACTCGAACAGCCTCCAACAAGCCCTTTGTGCAAAGTTTTTGAGCTTTTAGCACTGTTAATGAAAAAGGCTCATATGGAGCTTGCATCACGTATTCGAACCTGAAGCTCTATAAACTGCAGAGCTCGACTACTTTCTATTTCCTGCATCCTCAGTCTGTCTGCATTCAGGAAGTTTGAGATGCACTCAACGGCTACTGGCTTGTTTTGAGAAAGACAGTAATCAATATAAGCTCTAAAATACTGTAACATAAATAGGCTTCCAAACTTAATAGGTACGTTTGCAACTTTGCTTTCTTGCACTGCAGTTTAAATAAATAAAAAAAAGTTGCCATGTCAAATTTAATCAATTACATCAGTGCTGTTTATAAAGATATTTAGAGTGAAATGAATGACAACTGATCATGTAGACAAAAAGGTATTGTAGCACTTTTTTAAAAACTCAGTTTCTTTCATGTGTATATACAGTATATGTTAGGACCTTTTCGTGTTTTGGCATGGGGTTGTTTTGCGAATTGTCAAACCCTCTGTCCTGTAAAGACAGATTCAAATCATTCAGCTGATCGAATATATCTGCCAGACATGCAACGTGAGCTCGCTGGCCATGTGTCGTTTCTGAAGTGCTCTGCCAAGTGAGACTCTTTCTGTTCAAGAAAAGCTGCCAGCACACTTTTCAGTTTGTATAAATGAGACAAAACCTGACAGCCAACGAACCTCAGCATGGTCAAAACTACAGACACGCTTTCATTTGATCAAAAATGGAGTTGTATACGAAATATACATAAAACATCAATGGACATCCTCTGAGCACCATGCAATCAGTGGCAGGTTTATATTATGTTATGAATGCTTTATTTGTTTGAATACACAAGTCTAAGCCTCTGCAGTAGGTATTGCAGAGACCAGAATAAACATATCCTTTCAGGGAGGACTAAACTTCATAGTCGTGGTATGTGGAGTGTTGAAGTTGAAATCAGCAGAGAGATTTCTGAGTTTAATATTCCACAGCTGGGAAGACGATTGCTTAATTAAAGACTGGCAGGATTGAGGCCTGTCCTGTAAATAAATGTGATTTGTTATTTATTTAAGTTTGGCAGGGATGGAGTTAAAACCCATCCCTGCCAACTCAATGTGTGGCTGTGTGGTGTTGATTGAATGATTAATGATCAATCAACACCTCAGCCACATGCTCTACAAAGCCTAGCTTCTCCTCATTAGGGGGAGGTGTGGAGGGAAGACAGAAAAAGTGAGTGTGTGTTTGTTTGTGCTATTTTGTTTGTCCAAGTAAAGTTCAGTGAAGGCTCTGCCCAGCCTGAACAGTTGTGTAGTGATGGGAAAAGTGAAGCCTCCTGAACCACTGAACCCTCTGAATCATTTGGTTGGCAAAAATATTCACTGAGACAAAGCACAGGAAGCGCTTCATGTTCTTTAGTGCCATCTCTTGGTAGATCTGCACAACTTGATACATAGAGAGTAAAAACAGCCCCCTATCTCCAGAAAAGGCATTTAGTAAAGTGGACAATTGCACCAATGCTCAGAGAATGTGTTATAAAGTGACATTTCATACACTCTTGACAGTATCAAACAATTTCATTTTTAATTTTCTCGGTTAATTGGGCATCTATAATTTCTTGGTTAATTGCCTGGAATATTTATTTTACATATCAACCACACATACGATTAACCAGTAAAACCTTCTTAAATAATCATACTAGAAATATAAAATTGTTGTCTAATTGAAAACAAGCTCTTGTTGCTTGAAATAAAAGACAGCGTAATTTGATGAGACTTTAGCAACCGTAGAGTGTAAGATAGTCTGGTAAGTAGGATATTTTGATTCATGCTTACAACAGATTCTTTGGTGGAACATGTAGTATAGGTCTAGCTATAAAGTAGAGAGGTGGAAAATAGTGGGTTTAAATCCCTGCCATTTCCATTTTTAAAGAAATTGTGTACTCTGTATCCTTTATTCACTTATAATAGATCAGATGATTTTTTTTACAAATAATGTTCATAAAGAGCTCTGTTTGTACATATTGCTTTTTTGTTTGTTGTTAATTTGAAAAATATTTAAATGTTTATGAATATGAAACAAAAAGCAGCATCTTGATTTAAAAAAAAAAAAAAAAGTTCCTTTCAGCTTGACTGAAACACCACACTGTGAGCACTGTTGACAAAAAGAGTATCCATTGGGTAAAAAAAATGAGTTTCCTTCCTGTCGGCTCCTGCTAAACACTGTTCATGGGTCACACGACCTAGTGGTTCAAATTAACTGCATGAACCTTTGCTTCGTAACACTGTTGGCTTCAATTGGTTCATGTGGGGTCGAATCAGCTGAGGCTTCAGTCCCATCACTACAGTTTTGTTAAACTGTTTATTTTGGCCATTGTGCCTATTCTTTTGTTCCTGTGGTTTATTTTGTTAATAAATATGCACACCAGTGCTTTAAACTGCAGCTTCCAAGCCTCTGAGGCGCTATCCTGACACAAAAATAAATAAAGACACATTTTATCTCCTTTCATGAAGGTTTCTGTAATATTGTTGTTAACCCACATGGTAAAATTATTCCTAGTGACACTAAATTAACTATAATATTGTGCAACAGTTCTGTACCCTGAAACCATTCTGTAAAATTCAATCTCACCTTGTTCCAATATCAAACTGGGGTTGTTGCCGGTTCCATTTGCAGTCTACACTCAAATCTGCTTGTGGACATTACACAAAAGTCAAAGATCACCTGTATGTTTATGTTTTTGTATAATTGATATTTGTTAATGTATTCACTAATTCAATATTTCCCTGACTATCATATATTCCCAGCCTTCATGTTTAGCCTGCATATTTTTTGGAGGTGTGTGGGCATAGGCCTCTGTTCGGACGGCAGCACCCTCGAAGGTTAGTCAGGTGATATCTTTACAATTGGAACATGCAGATCTATCACTATTTTAATGAAACAATAATTAAACAATAAAAGTTCCATTAAACAGTGTTTGAACCTACCCAACCCTCCACAATCATGAAAGAATGTGAACATTTCACTTGCTCAAATCTTTCACTTCTTTTCCAATCAGTTTGCCTTTTCTGAAGTAAGATTTTATGTATCTCACTAATCCCTCACAGTGTATTTACCTCCCTACAACAAAGTCAAGGGCACATGTGTAGGGTATATTGGGTTGGCAGGGAGCCTGGAGCCATGTTTGCCTCTCAACAACTCTCAATCTAAAGATGCCTGCCTTCTGAAATTTCATGATGTTCTAGACATTACTACTCTGTATTCTGAAGAATCCATTCTCCTAGCTTCATAGATCATGATATGACATAAACTTGAAAGTGCCATTTTGTTCATAAAAACAGAATTTGATGATCACAGAGCACTTAAAATGGCCATACAGTGAGAAAAAATTACTTTTAGTGGATTGTAAAGGTTTGGTATATCTAGACAATTTAGCTATTACACAGCAGGTGCCTAAAATTAGCAATTTTCCCCAATTACTTACAGGTACTGTACTTATTTCCAATTATACCGTTGTAGGTTTAGTACTAAGGTCCAAACACAAGATTGAAAGGAACATAAAATCATCAATATTATTGAAGGATGCACATAACAAAGTGTTTACAGATTATGAAATTGTATTCAAAACAAGATGACTGTATACTGTGAACTGGTCCTGGTTGTTTGGAGGCAATTTCGGGATCTTTTTTAAGACCAGGACACAAAGTTTGAAGGCGAAACGCCGAAGCGCGTGTTTATTTACCAACAAAGAAAATACACAGCAAACACAACTTACTGCCCAACATGCTGCGTGCTTTCTCTGTCTCACACTCTCCACTCCTACTCCCTTCTCTCTCCCTCTCTCCACTCTGTGCACCCGGTCCCCTTTTAAACCAGTGCAAACAATTAACTAGACAATAAAACAATTACCCTCACCACCATCCGCACATGGAATAATTAATTAAACACCAACATTTATAATCCCATCACCACAACACACACACACCTATATACACAACTCTCACAATACCGGTACACAGAGATAGCTGACGTTGGACTAGGTAAATACAATAAAAATAAAGAAAGGAAAAATCTTTCAACTGAGGATTCACATTTATAAATCTCCTTAATCTGAATCACACTGGTCAAGTTCAATTTCGGCTTCCGTTTTAACAACATTGTTGCAATTTTTGGATCTACAAAGATCGGTGCAGGATAGATTTGCGGTACGAAACGAACACTTGCCACCCTCACACTTAAACTGCTTACAGCCGCAGTTCACAATCTGCAAAATACTGCCCGAAGCTGGGTCTTGTGTCAGCCACACAACAGTTCATTTCCCTCCATCTTCCATCCGTACCCAACAGGTGAGGGTGCCAATATTTTTTGGCTCAAAGAGCGTCTCAGAATGGCAGCTTGGTAATTAGCTGTATGAGCATGTTGAAGGGCATCTGAGGTCGATGGCATACTCTGCTCTGCAGGAGATGAGGAGGCCAGACAGAAGACTATATCAGGCCTCGGTCTGATTATTATTATTATTTATTTCTTAGCAGACGCCCTTATCCAGGGCGACTTACAATTGTTACAAGATATCACATTATACATTATTTCACATTATACAGATATCAAATTATTTTTACATACAATTACCCATTTTTACAGTTGGGTTTTTACCAGCCAAGCTGCCTGAAGGCAGTAATGAATACTGGATGTTTCATTGCAAGTTGAAATGCTTTCTTCTTTCCTTTTCTATAGAAATAACTTGTTGTACCACAACTTGTGAATGTGTGAAGTCCAATCAATGACTCGCAAATTTCAGGTCCGAGGGCTGAACTCAGTAATGTCCTTATAGTTAGCACTGGCATGTTTGGCATGGAGGAAAATTTGTGCGTCGGCTTCCTCGTGGTTGCACTTCATTTCCTCAGTGGCACTGACTGTCAACACTGAATCCACCACACAGAGCCGGTGACACTCCTCTCCATGAGTTGCATATAAAGTAATGTCTTGTGTCAATGGTCGGAAGGTGGTGACCGTTTAAACAGAGAACAGAAACTGAACCAAAGCCTCTTTGTTTCGGCCATCTGCCAATAACTTCTTCCACTGATGCTGTGTTTTTGGTTTTTTTTTGTGAATTTGAATGAGTTCTGTGCCATCCACTGCTCGCCGTGACCATTCAAAATAAAGTAAATATGTCACATTCCTTCTTTTTTTTTAAAGATATATATTTATTAAAGCTGACTAGGACTTGAAGGAATACTCATCAACCAGATATCCTAGGGAGTACTCAAGATAAATAAATAAAATAATACATAAAAAAAACTATTTAACTTTAAAAAAAAAAGCATATATACATACATTATATATTCAGAGATGGACAAATCTCTACTACGTGTGGTAGTCCGATGGGCTACCAAAAGTTAAACTATGGTAGCCCACCACAACTTTTGGTAGCCCACATTTTTCAGTAGATAAACATTTCCATTTAACGCACCATTAAAAAAATGTAGACAGATACAATTGTAAGGTGGTAAAGGTTCAGAAAAGAAACAAACACTCCAAGTACATAAAATAGTTTATGTAATTATGTTTTTTTTATGTTTCACCATTCAACACTCAAATATCAGTAATTTAAACTTGACAACAATCATGTGAAACTTTTTTTTTTTTCTAATGAAAGGTCTACTTTTTCTAAGCCAGTTAATTCACTGTTACTAGTGTTAGCATGATTTGTTCTGAAGGCTAAACACCCACATAAGCCATATAATTAATGAAGAATCATCAAGAGCATCGATAAAATAAACACTGCGCACTGTGATGTGTTGCATTTGAACTTTCAATTGTATTTTATCCCTTTTAGTAAAAGTCTAATTTGTGGAAAACACTTTGAGTAGTATTCCCGTGATTCCCTATATGTACACAGCCTGAATGCATCAGCTCACTCACCTGCAGTTACAGTGTCAGCTAGGACTAGCCTGTCTATAAGCTTGTGGCTGAAGGTGATGTAGCAATCCTTGCAAATTATGCAAATAACAGGAAGCACAGGACCTGATGATTTTGAAGGCATGGCAGATCCTGAGCAAAGATGATGTATTTTTGATGAGGGCTGTTTCAGTATGACCGCACCCCCTGCAACACACACAGACATGTGTCCTTCAGCACTGGTAGCTGTTTGCTTTTGCTTGATTTCAGATCGTTTCATAGCACTCTCTATTCTTTTCTTGCCTGTGAACCGCATATAGCACTCGCTATGAAATCCAGAATCTGATTGGATGTCATTTTCATATTTTGTGGACAGGTAATTTTGCAATGCTGCTGCAATGACCTGTTCTTGACCATCTAATTGTATCCATTTCTCGAAACACTCGCGGTATTTCTGTCATCTGACATCTGTAATTTGTTTTATGTCTCCTTTTGCACTGGTGCATATGTGCATAAAACATTTAAAAGCAACTTGTTTTTTCTGGGGTTTTTTTTGCATTTCTATGGCATTTGACAGGTACCATACCGGAAAATATCTTCCACATGGAATTTTTACATTTTTGCGGCTCCTGATTGGTCCATTTGTGTATGACTGCATGAATCAGCCGGAACATGAAACAAAAAAGTTCCATCTTTGGACTCAAATTTAAAAAAAAAAACTGCAAGATTATACGTGGAGAACTTTTACTTTTGGCTTTGTGGGGTTCATCACAATTTTTTTTAAATAATGACTGAGTAGCCCCACAAGTTTTGCTATGAACTTGAAGAATAATCACCCTCTGCTGACAGCCTACCACAAGGGGTCATCATTTTTCCTTCATTTTATCTCTTAACAGTTACATGGAACACTCAAAAAGTGCACCCTATGCTCCCAAGTATTCAACATTTTACTTAAAGTATTCAAAATTAAACATAATTTAAGTGCAGTCAAAGATATTTAATTCAATTATGGTACACATTTGCATGTCAGCATACCAAAACAAATCAAATAGTAAAATACCTGTAATACTAATGCATATTTTCTAGAGGGCACAGATAGCTCAGCATACACTGAGTTACTGCAGCTGATGAAAAAAAAAGCATTTCAATGTATACAGCATATGGATTGCCAGTTAATCTGTTTACTGAAGACTTTGCTTTTTTTCATTTATTGTAAATAATAGAGGCAGCAAGTTCTGTAAAATATCCCAGATAGGGTCTCTTTGTTGAGCTTTATTTACTGAGATACCATAACTTAGGTTTACTAGAAATCTGAAAAAGATCTTCCTAGTACAGTATCAGACTGCATCCCCAAAGCTAGACTGACACGTGTTCTGATATAGGCTATACTGTACTGTAAAGAGTATGGCTTAATAAATATAGGAACCTCTGCAGTACTTAGTAAACTCATTATTATGTAATTTGCTGTCCCTTTCTGTGATGTATTTTCATCACAGCAGATCGGACAGACTTTGACAGATGTATAATAGTAGGTACTTGTTTGCTTTTGTATCAAAAACTGCATAAATTGCTGATATTATGCACGAAGTTCCATACTAATGTAACGGGGTCGAAATGACCTGTTATTTCACTTTTTTTATTTTGCACTTTTATTTGTATATTTTGATTTGCGTATGTTTTCTTTGATAGGGCACTTTATGATTGATTCGTAGCACTTTATTGTTGCTTCCCCACTCAGCACCAGAAGCTTATTAATTCATTACCCGGCAATTGAAAACAATATACTCACCTGACTATAAATACCCCTTGATTTTAGTTTTCTAGGATGGCCTTCCACTTTTGTCTTGTCTGTCTGTGCCTGTGCCTGTGCCTGTGCCTGTGCCTGTATGGCAAGCCAAATTATCATTTAGAGATATCTCAAATTACATTTTAAGATATCTTGAAATATTTAGAGATATCTGTGAAACATTTCCTGATATCTCAAATTGAATTCCAGATATCTTTAATTGTGCAGTTTTTAAGGTTTCTAAAATTAATTTAAAGACATCTATAAATCAATTTGAGATATCTAAAAATTAAATAAAGATATCTCAAATTGATTTACAGATAGTTAAATACTATGGAAACCATATGGATTGTGCTAGCATGGCACGCCAAACTGTCATTTAGAGATATCTTAAAATGAGGGGTTTAAAGATATCTCTAAATCATTTAAAGAGATCTCTAAATAACTTCCTTTTCATTTAAAGATATCTTTAAATGGACAGGAAGGCCATTGAAAACATAGAGCATTTTCACAGGAAAATATATGTCGAAATGGCTCCCTGTTCATTTGAAGATATCTTCAAATGATTTAGAGATATCTCTAAATGAACAGAAAGTTATTTGAAGATATCTTGAAATGTTTTAGAGATATCTCCAAATAAACGGGAAGTTATTTGAAGATATCTTAAAATGATTTACAGATATCTTTAAAACCCTCATTTTAAGATATCTCTAAATGACAGTTTGGCTCACCATTCTAGCCAAATCAACATATTATTTAAAGATATCTCTAAATCATTTGAAGATATCTTCAAATAACTTCCTGTTCATTTGGAGATATCTCTAAACAATTTGAAGATATCTTTATCTTCAAATTATCTTTAAGATTTCTCGAAATAACTTCCTGTGAAAATGCTCTATGTTTTGAATGGACTTCCGGTCTATTTAGAGATATTATTATTATTATTATTATTTATTTCTTAGCAGACACCCTTATCCAGGGCCACTAACAGTCGTAAACAAAAATACATTTCAAGAATCACAGTACAAGTATTAATACAATTATTAGCAAGATAAAATACAATGAATTCAGTTCTAGCAAGTACAAGTATATGACAAAATACGATTCAATAACGGAGCAGATAAGTGTCAGTGATAGTTACATCAGGATATAATTAAATACAAAATACTACAGATTAAATAATACTTGTGACAGATTACAGTACTCTAAAGTACAGGAATAAATGCAGTAAAATAGGGGTCAGATAAGAGCAAGTAAAGCGCATTTAAGGAAGAGTGATAAAGTGTCCAGAGGGAAAAGAGGAGTTCTACAGGTGCTATCTGAAGAGGTGAGTCTTGAGGAGGCCCCAGAAGGTGGTCAGGGACTGGGCAGTCCTGACATCTGTAGGAAGGTTATTCCACCACTGCGGGGCGAGGGTGGAGAAGGAGCGGGCTCTGGAGGCAGGGGAGCGTAGAGGAGGTAGAGCCAGTCTTCTAGTGAAGGAGGAGAGGAGAGGTCGAGTGGGGATGTAGGGAGAGATGAGGGTCTGGTGGTAGCTGGGTGCAGTCTGGTCAAGGCATCTGTAAGCTAGTACAAGAGTCTTGAACTGGATGCGAGCGGTGATCGGGAGCCAGTGGAGTGAGCGGAGCAGTGGAGTTGCATGGGAGAAGCGAGGCAGAGAGAACACCAGGCAAGCAGCGGAGTTCTGGATGAGCTGGAGTGGAAGGGTGGCGGACACAGGGAGGCCAGCCAGGAGGGAGTTGCAGTAGTCTAGGCGGGAGAGTACCAAGGCCTGGACCAAGAGCTGGGTGGCGTAGTTGGTGAGGAAGGGTCGGATTCTTCGTATGTTGCTCAAGAAGAATCGGCAAGTGCGTGCCAGAGATATCTCTAAATGAACAGGAAGTTATTTGAAGATATCTTCAAATGATTTAGAGATATCTTTAAATGATTTAGAGATATCTTTAAATGAATAGGACGTTATTTAGAGATATCACTAAATGATTTAGAGATATCTGAAAAGTATTTAAAGATATCTCAAAAACATTTAGCAATATCTTAAAACAATTTAAAGATATCTAAAAATGCATTTTAGATATCTCATTTAAAGCGCCATTTAAATATATCTGTAAATCATTTTGAGATATCTCTAAATGTATTTTAGATATCTTAATTATTTAGAGATATCTTTAAATATTTGAAGATATCTTCAAATATTTTGAGATATCTGGAAATGATTTAGAGATATCTATAAATGAATTTGAGATATCTCTAAATGATAATTTGGCTTGCCATAGTGCCTGTGCCTGTGCGTGTAGGAGAGAGGGACCTGAGACGGAAAGAAAACGAAAATAAATGGTAAACCTAGTACTTGTTGTTGCTGCTGCTACTGATAATATACAGCTAGTGGACCAAAAAATGGAAACACCAATGTAAAGTCACTTAATAGGGCATTGGGCCACTATGCTATCCCGCTCTGTGGAGTTCTCGGTGGACTTTTTTTGATGAAACTGGCTGCTCGCGCCCCAGGTTGAAATTTGCAGTCAACTGATCTGCAGTTGCTCGCATGTTTTGCCTTGCACTTCGAATTAATCACGGATATCAGGAGCCTGGAGTACGCGCTTCCGCCCACTGTTGCCCTTTGCTGATGATGTCTTTCCCTCAGAGTTCCATGCCGACATCAACTTTCACACCGTTGCTCGTGAAACATCAGCAAGTTGAGCTGTCTTGGTCACTGAAGCTCCTGCCAAACACGCCCCAACAATCACCCCTCTTTCAAAGTCACTGAGGTCTCCTCTTGCAGCCAAGCTAGCCATAATTATAGGCAACCAGGCCTGTCCAGCATTTTTATACATGACCCTAAGCATGCTGGGATGTATAATGCTTTGCATAAGTAATGCATGAGCCACACCTGTGTGGAAGCCCATGCTTTCAATATACTTGGTGTTCCTCATTTACCCAGGTGTTTCCATTTTTTTGTCCACTACCTGTAGTTGGGAATAATGTTTATCGATGTCCCCTCCTCTGCACGCACTGGCATTTTGTGTTCTGTGTTTTGTGTTTGTTTTTAAACCAGTTGTTTTTATTTTCGGATCCTTTTATTGTGATTTTAAACAAAACCCTAATTTGTTTTGTTTTTTTGGCACAAAGCACCTAAGTGCTTTTGTAATGATCTGCTGCTAACTCTTTTAGTTCTGTGCAATAAAACATTATTTTAATTGACAATGACTGTGTCCTGGTTGCTCTGTTTCCTGATTTGACCTCCGAAAAAAAGAACTTCAATTCTGAGGGTGTAATTCCCTTGGTGGCGTAGTCAGGGCTGCCTTCCAGGTGTTACACTAACTAGACAGATATGGTAATATAGATGTGGTAATTAATTACTGAGGAATTTTCGCATCTCTTCAGAAGAATTTAACCAACTTGCTGAATGAGGTACAACTTATCTGTGTTCAAAACCAACTGCAATTTGGACAACAGGTCGACAACAGATCAGGTAAAGCAATTCAAATTGTTAGATATTTTGAAAGGGCTCATAGACCTGAATACAGTAATACTGCCTTCTGAGTTGTACTGGTACCTTCAAATAACCTGTACATTTATTGCCCAAGACATCATATTATTTCAATTGTATGCACCATTTGTACTGTTGCATGTCATGTTGAGCAAGGGTACAGTATGAATCTGAATTGAAACATCAATCATATTTTAGAAACATGCGACTTTTCATGTGACAATGTTTATTATTTCCATTTATGATTTAAGTCACTTTTTTTTTTCGGAGTTCAGGATGGGTTCAATAATACTGTATGTCATCCATAAACAATACAGTAAATCTCACTCCACCTGTACTTTTGTTTTATATTCAGCCACATCAACCACATATGTTTTACATTACCAATTACTTCAAGTTTAAACTCTTGAGTCAAAATACATCATCAATTTCCCTTACAAAAGTGCATTTGGCCATTAATGGTTTAGATTTAGGACTATTTTTTTTTTCTTTCTAATGTGTCAATATAAAAGTCTTTTGACCATGTGTATTTGAATGCTATGACTCGGGCCCTACCCATTTTACGTCCGTGAAAAACGTGACATGGACCATGAAATTCATTCTGCACAGTGAAATTTGGTCTGCTTTGTGTACTTTTACACTGCACTAAAACCTAATGAAGTTATATGTACTGGTACAGGTTCCTGATGCGATTATTAGCTTGTTTCAATTTAAAAAAGAAAGCTTATCATGAAATGGACAGGATTTATTGATTGACACTTGACAACAGCCAATAACTGGACTCTACTCACTGAGTGGTAGACATGGGCATCCGGGGCGGGTTTAGTATGACCACGGATCTCTATTGGTAGTACCATCAGCCGAGTCAAATTAGACCTAAATTTTAAAACGAGGGCCCAAAATTATAATAAAAAAATGCTACAATCATTACTGCAGTGGATAATGTCTAATAATTTGGAAGCCAAACATATACCAAGTAGTCGTATGAGCAGAAAAATACATTAAAAGCTCTGCATGACAAATAAATAAATAAAATAAATATGTCAGTAATTTCAGAGACTTCACATTTATATTTTTAGCCTCTGGATATATTGTCCCTCTCTGTGGATGCAGAGAGAGCTGTGTCTAAATACGGACTGGTATTTACACCACAGAGACAGGGAATGAAGAAAAACAGCATTTCAGAATAGTTTTTGAGTTACTGTTGCATACAATGACGTTTAAAACCAGAACAGTTTTTTTTTTTTTTAATAATAACAATAACAGAAACACAACAATCATACATAGATCCTCTGCATTTCAGTTTCATTTTGTTTTAGTGTTTCTACTTTGTTAGTCACATGCTTTTGTTAACTTCAGGGCTTTAATGTTTATATTTTGCCATTTTTAAGTACATGTTCATACTTTATTACACCACCATGAAATTTAAGATTTAAATCGCTGAAACCATGAAATTTAAGATTTTTAAAATGTTATGACAGTGAAATTTACGAAAATGTACTGTGAATTTGGTAGGGCCCCAGCTATCAACTTAGGTGGCTTGCTAACATTTTTGTTCTCATTTAAGAAATTCAACATCAAAGTTTTAAAAATTTGTATAGAGTTAGAAGGAGTTTAAATAATCTCTTTGGGAAGAATATACTCCTGCTTTGACTACAAGAAGACTACTTTGCTTTCTTTCATTATCTGTTAGAATAGGACTCAAACAGAATGAAGCTTTTGGAACTGATTAAACAGCTCAGATACCCAATACCCTGTCTTATTATTAGTTTCCAAAATCTTATGCAGTTAGAATCTTATTCTCATTGAAGGCTATGCCTTGTTGAAGAGGGGCGATTCTTATCTGCTTGTCACACTTTCACTCAATAGAGGAAGAAGTCAGTTCATAGAACAAGCACACATTTTTTCTACTGGTAACCAATTATAGCAGGGCATTCAAAATAATTTCTTCGAAAATGTACCACATCTGTCTGAATGTAGAAATAGTAAAAAGGCAACTTTAATATTGAAACATACTTTATAAATTACTGTTCATTAGTGATTAGTGTCTAAAAAACTTGTATTCCTTAAATATCGTGAAACAATTATGTTTGAAATTACATTTCCAGTTTTATGGTGTACCACTAATAAAATTTGTTTAGTTCTAAATTACATTTGAGCTTTTATTTTGAATGGCTTCTTTAAACTTGATGTGCATTTTATATAGCATTCACGGTTGAGGAACATGCCAATAATACACATACCAGTAATTAAATTATTCCCATTATGACTTTACTGAAACAAGAGTTTCATAAACAATGCACTGGGGTTTACCTTATTTTGGTAAACTTGGTGTCTATCTTTGTTCAAAGCATAACATTAGCAGGCTATTAACTAATAAGTGGCAACCTGAAAGGAATGCTTACGCAAGGGTAACTTATCAAAGGGATTTCAACTGTTTATTTCAGGATAAAGTTGGTTCCAGAGCCATAATTAGGTGGACAGCTGCAATTAGTTGCCTTTTTACTTTATACTATGGAAAGCTCTTTCAAATGAAATATATTTCCTCTCTGTCAAAGGCCCTCCTACCACCATTTATTGGTTTCTCAAACTGGCTTTCTCATTGGCTTTTTGTATGATGTCAGGTTCAATGTAGAGCAATATTTCAATATAGAGCTTTGCAGAAGAGGACAAAAATGTAAATATAGCCAATGAACTTTAATTTGTATACGTACAATGTATGTTTTCAGGTAATTTTATAAGGAACTTTCACTTTAAGAACCAATAGACTATTTAGGAATTGACTATTCAGACAAGGTTTAATGAGGTTTTCTGTGTTATAATCCACCCAAAAGAGCTTTTAATAATGGTAGTTATCTTCAAAGATATGTTTCTAAAGACTTACAACTGAGAAGCATGTGTTTTATAATATCATATAACATACCATAGCATAGCATTACCTACCAATAAGATATAGTGGTTTCTTACATGCTTTGAAAAGGAATATAAATAATCTTATCTGGAAGTTTCTACATTTAGTGTCTGGTGCCTATTCTAATGCATCCATTATCTGTTTTCTTTTCCAGTATTAGGTTGGGATTTACAGGTCTTAGTGTAATATAAAGTGTGAGAGACACAGTTACTATGACCACAGTTAGGAAACACATTCCTTCGGGCTTCGATCCATGTGTTGAAAGCTTTCTTGGCAGCCAGTACTCAACATACGAAGGTGTTTAAAAGTGGAATTTATTAAGTGAGGCAATGAGTAATGCTATATATTACTAGCCGACTGACTTATTTTTTGATGCACTGTTTTGTTACCTGATGATAACTTCAATTTGCCAAATACCAAAAAAGACCAACATTCCACAAGAGTTCTTTGTACTGTCCATGCATTATTTGCAAAATATTTTTGACTGCATATATATTTCTATACATATTATACACATACATATATAATATATACAAAGTTTCCTACAGAAGGATAGTTTCAGCAATTCTGATCATTATGCTAGTCCACAAACTAATCTAAAATCCAGCATTTTAGGTTAATGATATTAAAAAATAACCAGTCAAAATGTTTAAGAGTACATTTTTAAAATATCGGTACTGGTACTAAATCTACAATAGGCTGCCTTACTCATCCACATTTCCCACTACATAATGTTCTCATAATAATAATAATAATAA
Organism: Acipenser oxyrinchus oxyrinchus; assembly: GCA_030684275.1. Lineage (NCBI taxonomy): Eukaryota > Metazoa > Chordata > Actinopteri > Acipenseriformes > Acipenseridae > Acipenser > Acipenser oxyrinchus. Next base: position 18,487,965 of record CM060249.1, on the reverse strand, counting down.
TAAAATACCTGACCCTTCTACATTCAAAATGGAGCCTTGCAGTGACGTAAGTGCATTCTGTCTCTTAAAGGGATTGTTGCTTGGCCCTGATTGGATAGCAGATTCCCCAACGTTCTTTTTGCTGTGCGCTGTCACTGCGCCATTAAACACGCTTGCACTGGGTTTTCATTTTGATCAGAATCGCACTTTTGGATAAGCCACGCCCTACGGGGCAGACGCATTTGACTTTAACCACTGCGTCTTCGATTGCACTTGTTTCATCAGAATCGAGCCAATGTTGTTTGAATTGAATACTTTATGATTTTAATACATACTGTAACTTGTTCTTCATGTCAGTGCAATGCAGTGGTACACTTGCAAAGTATGTGTATGGTTATGGTAATGATTAAGAAAACAAAATTAATGTATTATTGTACAGCTGAATGTTTAATGCAATTGTACTGCTCCGTATGCAAGATGCTTTGTTAACTGGTTATTAGATGGTGCACTGTTTAGTTTATTGTTTTGCTTTGTGTTTTTTTAATTGATGCAAGTAGCACTGTTCAATACTTTAAAAAAAATGTTAATTAATACAACACATTTGTAAAAGCCAATGCAACTGGAACTATATTGTCTAAGTATGGTTTTGGAAAGAAATGTTCAGTAATGCAAAGCTATGTTCTTGAAGTGTTTGGGTACTTGACAAGCTAAAATAAAATAGGTTAATACAGATGTGATGTAGGATGTAGAACTTGATTTTACTTACTGGTGCACTCAGACGCGCCCCTAGAAATTTTTCACATGGTACGCACAACTGAACCACACCGACATCCCACCTCATGCCGATAACGACTCTGCATCAACATGCTGTGAAGTGTTTCAGTCAGACTGCTGCATTTCTGTTCTTTCCTGAGTTTCCCTTTCTAAAAATGAATCAACACAGTGCCCTGCCGTCAAGACAGAGCAGCAACGACAGTGACAGCCAAATAGTCCACAACAATAAAAGCTACAAAAAACCTATTTGAAATACAGACTTAAACTAGGTGAAAAACTAGCTCACAAATATTTTATGCTGCTTCCATTTCTAATCATTTTACGCTCACAACTACGACAACTAATCATTACTCATCCCCTAAGCATGGCGCATATAGACACATTTATTTTTTTGTGTTACACATGACAAAACAGGCAGTTCAAAAAATAAATCATCACTAACAACAATAATAATAATATAAGGAATAAAGTCTTGTGGCAAGATAAATGACGAGACCGAAGGTGGAGGATCCACATCAGCAGAAGCATGAGATACAATAACAGGCTTTTTACTGCACTTTGGTGTACTTTATTTGTTATAATTAGTTGTAGCCATTTACAATAGCTTGAAAAAGTAGCACATATGGCCATTTCCCTTCCCTTGTGTTTTAGAATGCTTTTGTTTTGCCTCTAAACTTTGTTTTGTTTTTGTGAAGTTTGTTTGGTTACCATAGTAAATTGAACTTTCATATTTGTGTCGCGTTAAATACCAGCCTTTGCTTCCCAGTATACCGTAATGTTGTCGATTGCTGCAGTAGAAAGACATACAGATAAATAAAATAAGTAAATGAATTAAAACATTATAAAACAGTTTGTTTAATATTATAGGACCTTTTTTAGCGGTTGCCTCTGACGATGGATCCAGTTGGATTTGTAGCTGGACTGGGGTGTTTACTCTTCAACCTGTGCAGCTTCAAATTTCTTATTCTTACTGCGATTGGCTGCAAACACAACAGGCCTAGCCAGAGATTGGATAATGTTTTGTTGGGTAAGTTTTTATTGTGCACAGTTTCCTAGTAACTGAAAGCATTGCATTCTGGGAGATATAGTTGTTAGTGGAAGTTTTAGGGGAGGCAGGCAAGCTGTGCAGCAAAATTGCTAGGTGCATTTTACGATTTATTAAAATTGATTCCACATTTGGGAGGGGCAGTTGAGGGAAGTGCTCACACTCCCGCAGGCGGGCACCATCTCGAGACCTCCTCTTCCTCCTCTGGGAGGGGGCAGTTGAGCACAAAGTGCTCCCACTCTCTGCAGATGAGGCACCAGCTTGAGGCCTCGCATGTGCAGATGTAGGCTAAACACGTCTGGAGCTATCCCCAGAGGCCAGCAAAAACCCGGACAGCACTTCACTTGTTACCATGAATAACTGTATTTAGCAGCACGAGCACTACAACACTCACCCAGGACTGGTGACCGTGTTTGTGTATTGTGTGTGTACTATTGACTGTGTTTATTATTTGGAACTGCAGTTCCTTTACTTAGAACAGTGCAATACCCATTGCTGGATATTGCCTGGGAAATAGTATTTACGTTCACCAGACCAGGATTATAAATAAAACCACTTGCACTTGGATTACCGTTGTCTGCCTTTCATTTAATCACAACATCACTCCTGTACCTGTACGCTGCAAGCCACTTTGCCACATCACCTTATTTATACACCTGTGACTATCTAACTCCCTCCCTGCCACCCAATAATCCGCACACACACACCCTCATGCTTTGACAGGGCTTTCATCCTTCCACGCTGCCTCAGTTGGCTACAATATTTCTTTCATTAAAAACTTGCAACTTAGTTGTTCTTTGCTGATATTAATGTTCAGCTTTCATATCGAAATGTATGTACTTACTTATAATTTAAACTCACATTCATTTAATAAACATTTAGGTATATTATGTAAAAAAAAAATGCTGATTCATAAAAAGGGCGAATCCTCAATATTTACTAATGGAGTCTTGGAGGAATTGCAGGGTTCGAAATTAGCACACGCCAAATGCAGATGGATTTAGTCTGGGGCAGGCAAATTTCACATACTAATCCATCCCAGTTTTTATTGCTGATTTTATTTATTTATTTATTTTGGGGCCCAAGGATGCAAGAATTGGGAGTGCTTGCAGTGGGCAAGCTCAGCAATGTCTGATGACAAAACGTGAAAAACTACATTTAAAACAAAGCTGAGCAAGGAATATTTGAACTGTTAACAATAAACAAGCAATATTATAATATTTTGTACATGTTACTCTTTGTTTGTTTAGCACTTCTAATAAGCTGCATGTTGGAATTATAGATACTGTATAGCATTGTGCAGATATGCCACTGGAACTGGTTCTGCATTTGGTGCTACTTGTTTTTGAACTTAATAAATGCTCAGTTAGTAAATATTCTACATTTTATGTTGAAACACCTGCCCAGTGTTGTGAGTTTACTATTACAAAAACAGTAACTTGAAAAAGATTGAACAGTAAATGTTAGGTTTCTCAGAGCTTCTTAGAAAAAATAATAATAATAATTTCGCCTTGCAATGCTTAGCAGTTATTCCCCCCCACTTATAAACAAAGTTAGGTGGCCATGGTTAGATTATATGTTTTAAAAAACAGGCCAAAGTTCCTCAAGTTTCACTTTTGCATCCAGTAATTCATAGCAAAACGCTTTAATGATTTACAAAAATATCGGTCTGTCTTTAATAAAGTACTGACTACTGCAGCCAACAAAAGCAAGATTGCAATTTTGTTAAAGGTGATGCCGGCCACCAGTCCGTTGCTGCTCTGTATCTGTAATTTGCTGCTTAAAGTCAACATGGCACATCCATCAGGTGCAGCAATGAAGTATAAACCTGCATGTGGAACAGCAACTATTATGTCAAACATAAATCACAGTTAATGGGCTTTATGTATGACTGATTTTTCTTTCGTATCTTGACTTTTCGTAGGTTTTTGTGACTTTTGTATTATGATATCGATGTTTCGCACTTACCCTTGATGTATTATCATTTTTTCACGATTTATGACTTTGGTTTGTGCCTGTTATTTTACTCATGTCTCTCACTGGTGTAGACTCAACTAGCTGTTCGTATGTGAAACTTCATGTTTAAATGTTTACTGGCTTTTAGTTACTTTAAAATAAAGCTCCTTAAAATATAAAATAAACCAAAAAGTATATATATTTATTAATAGTCTATATTAAATAGCATTTTGTTTTGGTTTCTTTTTATATTTTAATAATGAATATTTTAAACATTAATAATGAAGGGAAACACAGAAACAAATCATTGCAGAGTTCTTTAATTAAACACAAACTGAAATCTTTTCTTCTCAGTAATTTATCATGTAGTGCATAGACAACTGAAACCAGTGCTTAATTTGTAAAGAAAGAGGTGCCGGGGCGCAAGCAATGACAATAATAAAGTTCTTAAGAAGTGCACATTCAAAATCATAACAAGTTTATTTAAAAGAGTATTGTACGTTAGATTTTATAATCACGTATTCTACATCATATGCAAAGTAGTCGTATGTGCATAAAAATAAATTAAAGACAAATACAAAAAAACGACTATGTATTTTGCCCGTCCACTTTTTTTGAATAATTGTGTATATGCACAATTATTCTATGTTTTGTTATGGTTTGGCATTTAAATGGTTTAAAATTAAATAAAAAGTGGAAAGGCATTGAGATGACTCTAAATGGCCAACATTGATAAAAAAAAAAAAAAAAAAAAACGATACACACACCCTACACAAACATTGGTTTGACCCATGGTCTGCACTGTAGTAATATCGCAATCGTGCACTATTACTTAAATGCATTTTGGTAACATCTTTGAAATCTCCCTGCTTGGAACTATTTTACCAATACACAATTAAAATACTTTTTAAGGAATTTTTTGATGAAAAATTAGTTTACATTTTTTAAATCCTTTTTATTTCTATATTACAGCACCAACAACTTGACTTGTTGATGGTTTTATGAAACATACAGGACATTCACATGGTAGGTATTCCAAAACTGTTCGTTTGGACACATTTTGGAAAATGATTATGAATGTATACTGTAGGTCCATGTCTTTGTTAACATTTGAAAAAGTAATTAAGTAAATATTTGGGAAAGCTTAAAGAACTATTCCATATGACGGAGTATTCCAGTTAAATGTCATTTTATTTATTATCTGCACATGGTACCTAACCTCTTGACCATTTGTTCTCCTGCTTTGCTTAGCTTGCTGGTTCTGTTTATTGATCTAGTTGTCTTACAGTTTATAGAGCTGAAGTCTGGTTCTGGTCTTCATTTCATAATTTTTACAGATGGGCAAACATATAGTTATCTCACGTTCTGTGTTGATGGCAGAAGCCCTTTGTTTAAAGGGGAACTGTACTCAAAATAACAAGGCTCTCTAAATGCTCTGTATACATAACAAATGTATCTTGCTGCGCCAATTTTGTTAAAAAGTCAAGTGTTTGGCCAGTATTTCAATTTTTTTGTCAGCTTTCTGGGTCAGCTGGAAATGCAGGCCGCCGCCATATTGGAACCTTTCTGGCGCCGCTGTTACGTCATATCTTTGACAGCCCCCCACACCAGTGAACGCCGGCAGGGTGAATTATGGAGATTAAGGACAGATTCTACTGCTTATCAAGAATAACTCTGAAACATATTGAGTAAGTGAGTCAGAGGTGACAGTCAGTATTGGGACTTATTTCAATGCCCGTACTGGGTAATGGGACTTATTTTAATGCGTGTCATCCAACGCGCATGCATTCCATCTACTCTTAGTTTAGGTTAGCTCTCCTTTAAAGGCAGTGAATCTGTAATAATAAAAGAGCCAAATACATAATTTTACCAATAAAAAAGCCTGGCAAAATATAGAACAAAAGTCTGTTGTAACTGAAAAATGAATAGGAGCCAGGTGGCCTGAAGATTGTTTTTCGATTTCACTCTTTTCCTTTAATTCTAGCACATGTAACACATCCAAACACTGCTTATTTTTCACTCTCCTGCAGGTCCTTAATGGTGTGTTTTGGGGTAGGTCTGAATCCAAGAGAACCTGTGTATAATAGTTCACCTTATGTCACATTTTTCCCAGAAAGAAAATTAATCATTATCGACAGATTGGAAGGTAACAGTACATAAAGGAGATATGGTTGTTTAGAGAACAATTCAGAAAACGATTCTCCAGCACTGCAGTTTTAAATACTTACAACACATCAATCAATAATGATGATATATGACCTAGTTTTGTATCACTGTTGTTCATTACATCCCCATAGCTAATAACAGAATAGTGTTACATCAAACAAAACTTGACACCTCGAGTAAACACCAAGAGAAATCCTTCCAACTTATATACCCTTGATAATAATATTTCTAATTGTTTACATTTCAGAATGAGACTTTCTTGGAAATCCAAGTATTTGAAGAGGATATTATAATAATAAATGCTGACAATTGTTTGGAAAGGTGAAAAACTAAAAATGCAGATTACTAAATTAGATTATTAATATTTGGCACAAAAATAATTCAAAACATCTTAAACGTTTTTAATACATTAAAATGCTTCCTGACCAAGACAAAACACTGACAATGAGAAACATTTTATAAACTGTTCTATAAACATGGATTGTGATTTTGTTTTGTTTAATTAATTTAATATCTTTGGACAAAAGGTTTGTTTTCCCTTTATTTTGCTACTTTGTTTTTAATTTACTTCATCCTGCAATCCTTGCAATACCATCAAAAAATCTTAAAGACTGTGTGTTTGTGTTTTATGCCACTCATCATTGCCTTCGAAAAAAAAGATTCATTTTATTCATATGTTTGTTATTGTAATCACAAAGGATACTCCATTTTTGCTTATTTGTACTAGTCAGTTTTACTTTCCATTATCCATTTTCCTCTAATGTATTTCTATGTTTTTTCTCATTTTCTCCCCAATTTTGGAAAGCCCAATTATTATTATTTTTTTTTTTTTATTTCAACCTGGCTCATCACTGCCACCCCCACACTGACTCGGGAGAGACGAAGACGGACACACGCGTCCTTCGAAACGGGTGCCGTCAGCTTCTTTTCACTCTGCAGGCTTGCCATGCAGCCACCTCAGAGATACAGTGTCAGAGGAGCACGCAGCTCTAGGCAACTTACAGGCAGGCCGCTGGCGCGGCCAGTCTACAGGGGTCACTGGTGCTCGCTGAGCCGAGGACACCCTGACCGACCTAAGCCCTCCCCACCCGGGCGGTGCTTGGCCAATTGTGCCCCACCCACTGGGAACTCCTGTCCACGGTCGTCAGTGGAATAGCCTGGATTCAAACCGGCGTTCTCCAGGCTATATGGCGCATCCTGCACTCCACGCGAAGTGCCTTTACCGGAATGCGCCACTCAGGAGCCCAACAGTCATTTTCTATTCGTATCTATACTTTTCTATGTCTGTTTCTTTACTGGGTTCTTTTAATTGATTGATTTCTGACTTTATTTATATCCCTGTAATAAACCATGTATGATTCGTAAATTGGTACATCTGACATCCTTGAGTTTTGCTGTCGGTCAATCTTGCTGACCTCAGTCATTTCTATCTTTATTTCTTTTGCCAGTAATAGCTCCTTAGTGAGGACAGTGCCCATGTGGGGAAGTTTTGTACCCCACAATTTAATATTCTCAAATTTGCGAGAAAAAGTTGCATTGAATATAAAGTCAGAAATGGAGGATCAGACCTTGTCCCCAGTTAGGGTGCTCTCAAGGGTCTACCAAGACCCCATGTGACCATCAGAGAGCCAGTTGTAGTGTGGGAGGTGTATATATATATATATATATATATATATATATATATATATATATATATATATATATATATATATATATATCTTTTTTTATTAGCTTAAGTTGTAATCATATAATACCTTATATGAATTCAAAATCATGTAGGACCAACCTATTTTGAAATAACCAGACTGGACACCTGTGGCAGGATGGCTTGCAGTGGTGAGGTGTGGCGATGTCATGGACCAGGAAGTAACAGAACCAAAACAGTGGATGGGTGGGTGAAGCTGAACGCTATGGCGTTCAGCTGATTTTATTAAATAAATAAACAAAACAAAAGATTTAAACAAACAACACAAAACAAAAGGGCACGTTGGCCAAACAAATAAGCGTGCTGGTTACAGCTGCAGGTTCTTATACTCTGGCTGAGGGGTTAACTAGCTGTTAATTATTTTATTACCCCTCGGCCACAGTCTGCACGAGTTTAGTAAGAATGCGTGACTGTCAGCTAGTTAAATAATCAGTAGCTGATCAGCCACGCATCCTCACGAGGTTTTTAAAATATAAAAACAACAACAAATACGCGGCGCTTTGAACTGCGCCGCAAACAAAAATACAAATAGTAATAAATAAATATATAGGGTCGGGACACTCCGCCACACATGACCCCCTTGTGCGCAGCACACATGGCCTTTTCGGCCACCTCCCCTTATTCCCCTAGTCCCAGCTAGCAGTCCCGGCCCAGGAACAGGGGCAGCAACGGGCCAAAGATGGCGGCCACGGTGGGATATCCTCCTCCCACCCAAACAGCCATAGCGTTCCGGTGGACCGCGCACAGGCCGGCTCCTCCAGCCAAGAAAATTTTGGGGGTGGTCTCCAGACCCCCCTTCTTCATGGCCGGCAACTCCCTTCCGTGGGGCTCCGGCCACCCGTTCTCCTGCAGCGAAATTGCTGCGGGGAGCTGGTCTCCTGACCTCCCCCCTTCTTCATGGCCGGCAGCTTCCCTCTGAGGGGCTCCGACCACAATTTCTCCTGCCGCGAAAGTGCGGCTGGGGGAGTTGGTCTCCTGATCTCTCCCCCCTTCTTCGTGGCCGGCAGCTGCCCTTCATGGGGCTCCAGCCACAGTATTTCCTGCCGCATGGCAGGACTGGTAGCGACCCCATGCAAAGCAGGACCCTTGGGAGGCGACGGCAGCAGCTGCGGACCCTCGGCGGGCGATGGCAGCAGCAGCGGACCCTCGGGAGGCGACGGCAGCAGCAGCAGTGGACCCTAGGGAGGCGACGGCAGTAGCAGCAGCGGACCCTCGGGAGGCGACGGCAGCAGCAGCGGACCCTCGGGAGGCGACGGCAGCAGCAGCGGACCCTCCGGAGGCGAACTCGGGAGGGGAGCCCCTGGCCATGGAGGCGGCAGTGGGAGCTCCACTTCTCCCTCGTATCCTGTAACTGGTGGCTCACCAGGCGATGCGGAGCAACAGGCGACCTCAGGCGATGCGGAGCCACAGGCAGCCCCAGGCGATGCGGAGCCACAGACAGCCCCAGGCGATGCATGGCAGACATCCTTGGGCGGTACGAGGCAGACATCCTTGGGCGGTGCGAGGCAGGCATCCTTGGGCGGTGCGAGGCAGGCATTCTTGGGCGGTGCGAGGCAGGCATCCTTGGGCAGAGCGAGGCAGGGCAGGAGCAGTCCTTCCCATGACGGTGGAGGTGGAACCAGCAGGTATTCACTCTCTGCTGGTGGAGGTGGAAATGGAACCAGCAGGTATTCATCCTCTGCTGGTGGAGGCGGGAGGGGCAAGCAGTCCTCCCACGGCGGCTGAGGCGGAACCAGCAGGCATTCACCCTCTGCTGGTGGAGGTGGGAGAGGCAAGCAGTCCTCCCACGGCGGTTGAGGCGGAACCACCAGGTATTCACCCTTTGCTGGTGGAGGTGGGAGGGGCAAGCAGTCCTCCCACGGCGGTTGAGGCGGAACCAGCAGGAATTCACCCTCTGCTGGTGGAGCTGGGAGTGGTAAGCAGTCCTCCCACGGCGCTTGAGACGGAACCAGCAGGCATTCACCCTCTGCTTGTGGAGGTGGCGGAGGCAGAGGCAGCTCTTGCTGCTCTGCTCCTGGCAGTGGTGGAGACAGAAGCAGCTCCTGCTGCTCTGCTCCTGGTGGTGGTGGAGACAGAAGCAGCTCCTGCTGCTCTGCTCCTGGTGGTGGAGGTGGCGGAGGCAGCTCCTGCTGCTCTGCCCCTAGCGGTGGTGGAGACAGAGGCAGCTCCTGCTGCTCTGCCCCTGGTGGTGGTGGAGACAGAGGCAGCTCCTGCTGCTCTGCTCCTAGTGCTGGAGACAGTGGAGAGGGCTCCTCACCCTCTGGTGTTGGAGATGGAAGCGATAGCTCCTCTCCCTCTGGTGCTGGAGACGGCAGCAATGGCTCCTCTCCCTCTGGCATTGGAGACGGCAGCGATGGCTCATCTCCCCGATGGAGCTGGAGATAGCGGGAGCCCTGCCATATCTGCATCCAGGTAGTGTGAGACAGCAGGGAGGGGGTTAATTCCTCCCTATAGGAAAACATGTGCATAGGCACATTTTTGGTTTCTTTTTGTTAATTGTTTTTTTAATTGTTTTATTGTTTAATCATTACCTGCACCTGGCTATTATTGGAAATTAGAGCCAGGTGCAGGGTTTAAAAGGAGAGCAGTCAGCCCGCTCTGGGCGGCTGCTGAAGAGGGTAGAAGCCCGACTGTGCTGGTGTGTGGGTACAGCCGTAGTTTAAAAGAAAAAAAAAGTAGAGTGAGTCCTTTTTTGTGTGTGCTGTTCTGTGTGTTTTGTTACAGGTAAACAGCTTAGCTGTCCTGTGTTTAGTTTAGGTTCCTGTTTTGTTTTAGTTATTGCTCAAAGAGAGCTAGGTGTTTGTTTGTTTATTTTGACTGTGTGTTTTCATTAAAAATAGCGCAACCGCGCTTTCAAAAATCCATTTCTGTGTGTTGGTCGGTGTTTTTAAAGGGGCAACGAACCGCGGAGAGGGGCGATTCTTTTACATATGGTGGCAGCGAGTGGGGGCGCCCCTAATGACCCAAATATGGATTTTAAAGATTTAATAGAGAGGCTTAATAAGAACACCGCTGCTCAGGAGGAGCAGACAAGGAAGATGGAGAGGCAGAGACAGGAGCTGGGGTTGGCCCCGTGGATAATACAGGAGCGGGAGCCAACTGAACTGGAGCTGCTGCTGCAAAAGTGGGAGCTGCCGTCCCGAGAGCCAGAGGGGGTGGAACTGCCGTCCCGAGAGCCAGAGGGGGTGGAGCTGCCGCTTCCAGAACAACCAACCGTGCAAGTGAGTCCGGCGTTGCCGAGGGAGGTTCCCTGTCCCGTCATCGTGGACACCTGGCCGGAATGCCCAGACCTCCCTGCGCTAGACCTTGCGCCCAGGTCGCAGCACTGCCAGGCACAGTCGCTTGCCTGGTCCCTTTCTCCACTCCCCCTGGAATCCCAGACGTCACTGCGCAAGAGGCAGACGTTGCTACGCAAGGGGCAGAGGTCACTAGCGTTCCCCCTGCTGATTGCTCCGCTCCCCTTGCCTAGTGCTATGCTCCACCTGGGATTCCAGAGGTCGCTGCGCAGGTCCATAGGCGCACGCCTCTGCCTGTCAGTCCTGGCTCCCGGTCACCGGTCTGCGCTATGGTCGCCCTGGACAAGCCGTCTGGGTCCCTCCTCGCCGGTCCTGGGTCCCTCCCTGGAAACGCCGGAGGGACCAACCCACCCTCAAGCCCGCCCGTGGAAGAGGCGAAAATTGACATTTGTGGACTTGAGGGTGGGTGGTCTTTAAGGGTGGAGGGAGGTGGCGTTGTATGGCCGATGTCTTGAAAAGACATGGGGGATGTGTGAGACAGCAGGGAGGGGTTAATTCCTCCCTATAGGAAAACATGTGCATAGGCACATTTTGGTTTCTTTTGTTCTTTTTGTTTCTTTTGCTGCTCTGGGCGGCTGCTGAAGAGGGTAGAAGCCCGACTGTGCTGGTGTGTGGGTACAGCCGTAGTTTAAAAGAAAAAAAAAGTAGAGTGAGTCCTTTTTTGTGTGTGCTGTTCTGTGTGTTTTGTTACAGGTAAACAGCTTAGCTGTCCTGAGTTTAGTTTAGGTTCCTGTTTTGTTTTAGTTATTGCTCAAAGAGAGCCAGGTGTTTGTTTGTTTATTTTGACTGTGTGTTTTCATTAAAAATAGCGCAACCGCGCTTTCAAAAATCCATTTCTGTGTGTTGGGTCAGTGTTTTTAAAGGGGCAAAGAACCGCGAAGAGGTTCGATCTTTTACAGTAGCGGATTACCATGCCCGCAACCTCCGGGAGGGACGCTGCCTCTTCGAGCCGATCCATAGCTCATCAAAACATGGGCTCAAAGGCTCTCCTGAAGGCAAGGAAAGGTCAAATTCCGGGGACTTCCTTGCGTTGCGTCTACACACCATGGGACGAAAGAAATGTTTTTGCAAAAACAAGAGTCATTAACTGTTTAGGTATTCCATTGAAACAGCAAATCCTCCACACAACGTGCAGTCTTCATCCGAGTATATCTGGGATATTCCACCAGACTCCGGCAATGCTAGCTTAATAACAGACTATAATATATTTCAATCTCTGTCGACTTCAAATGATATGTCCAACTATCTTCCCCCGGTGATCAATCGGGGCTAAGTTAGAGATTTGATTCGAAGTATTTTGAGGATTTTAGACGTCTTATGTGGCGGACTCCCTCACCAAGGCAAACACTGGGGTCGTTATCCTATATCAGAGTTTCCAAAAACGGTGTTTGTTTATTTGGGGCTGTGCCCGAGTCCTCATGGGGTGTTTTCCCATTGGCTGTTCTCGTTCCGAGATGGTACAGTGTTCTGAATTGGTCCACTGTTTTGTCCCTGTCGGCTGGATTTATGAGGTGTTGTTCTCTGTCCGTGGTTTCAAAGCATTCAAAACCGTCTGGTTTTTATCTTTTGACAGTCACCCCTGGCGCCACAGGATTTATTCCGCGATGGCAAAGATAAACCATGTGTCCAGTATTTAGTTTACAACTCTTTTTAAAAGCATTCTTTGTCAGTGGGGGAGTTTGTGACAAGAAACCAAGCAGACACAGAGAATGGCTTAAGACCCCCCTGTGTATTCAATTTCTGTTAATTTCATAAACAGAATGATATTATGACCCAACCTGACGCTACACAGTGAAAGAATTATCCACCCGCCTTAGTGACCTGTATATTAGTCAGGAAGGGGCAGGATCTACTGAGGGCAATGATGATGAAAGGGACCTTACTGACAATGATGCACTTGATCAATGTGTGAGCATACTAAAGTGTTGACAAAGCAGGTGCAAGACCTCAGGAATGAGCTGAGACTCTCAGGAAAGGGCTTACATTAAAACCAAACTTGACAGGATGGAAGAATTGGTGAAGACATCCATCGCTCAGCTGGAGAAAGCAGTGGTGTCGTGTTTCCTGCGCCGTAATGCACACTGGGAAGTGCAATTTTTCTGGAAATCCAGTACCCCATTACCAATGGCAGTTCAAGGGGGCAGAGCCCACTCCAGAGTTTTTAGCCTCCAGAGTTTTTTTTTGTGAGTTTTTAGTCTTGAGACCGATGTCGGATGCAGAAGTGCTACCAACCATGAAACCATAAAAGACATACAGTATGTCAGTCAGCGGATAAGAGTTTACGAGGCTTCGCATATGACTACCGGGCATTATGTCTTTGTTGGTGACCTAAACTAGAAGAGGCTGAGGTGGTAAGGTGCATCTTGTATTACTGCAATCCCAAACTTGCTACTTGCCTGAGAGGGACAGTGAAGATCGTTACCGAGCTCATCTGGATTGGTACCCAGGTGGCAAGAGACTACACCTAGAAAGAGTATTGGGTGAAGGCACATCGTAACAAGCAGCCACAGGAAAAGACCTCCCGAGGACCTGTAAGCAAGCCAGCAGAGCTCAGTGTGCTAAAGTGGGTAGATAAGACCACCCCAGTGCCAAGCCTGTCTCTTGGTGGTACAGATTGAGATCTGAGACATCAGTGAACCTGCTCTCCTTTACACTGGAAGTACGTTTACCCTGATGCGAGAGAGCTTGTGGATGGAGATTACTCACTCCAATGAAGAACTTACCCCATGCAAAGACCAGAATTTTGTGTTGGCAGATGGGAAGTCCCGCACTGCTTTGGAAAAATGGAGTATTGCTTACCTCTTCCATGGTACAATCTGGACCCTAGACAACTATGTCCTCGCCAATCCTCAACTGGCATTTCCACTTGTTTTAGGTCTGGATTTTCTAGAAAAAACTCATATTGACATCTGTAACAGAAGGTATGGATTATCTTTACTACCCATTCTTACAGGTTGCAGAATGAGAATCTTCCTGGCTCCAGTCCATTCCCAACCTCAACATCTACTTTCATATTTCTTGCCAGCACTCCATTAACATCAGTTCACAGCCACATCAGACCAGGAAGGTGTTATTTAATATCCCCTTGGAGGGACAAGAGATACAGCAGTCATGTCTGGAACAGCTCCAGAAGAGGTGGTCATCCGTCTGCACTGATGATGGGATTCCCATCTGAGGGAAAGCATATCAGGTTTCCCTACTTATGAAGGATTTGATAAAAGAGCACCTACAGGACATGCATCGGGACGGAATGATTGAGCTCTCCAACTCCCCATGGTCTTCACCGGTGGTGCTAACGGAGAAGAAAGACGGGGGTTACCAATTCTGTGTTGAGTACAGGAGGCTGAATGCCAAAACATCCTTCGATGCATATCCCATGCCCCTTCTCCATGACATCCTGGAATCCCTCAGTGGTGCGGCTGTGTTTAGCTCTTTAGACCTACGCTCAGGATACTGACAAGTGGTGATGGAGGAAGTATAAATGAATATATGGTCCTTAGTCATTTGCAGCATCATGCAGATGTTAGCTCTTAGTTATGCTATAAGTTCATATTGGTGTCTTACTAACTCTCCTAAAGTTGTACAGCTAGTCTATTTCTTGCACCTTTACTTACTACTGACATTTTAATATAAAAAATGTGAATAAAGTTGGATTTAAAATGTATCCAAAAGCTTGTTAGCACCTATTCTATTTCTAAATGTACCATATGTATTTATAATATGACATGAAATAATGATATTTTCATAATATTGTATTTGTGTTTATGTATTTTTATTTTTAATTTATTTTAAAACAAAAAAAACAGATGCATATATACAGGCGTATATATTCATAGACATAACAAATAGATGTTAATAAGTAGAGCTGAACTAATTTCAGGACATTAGCAGAAGCAAAATATCATAGTGGCACATCACTTCTATTTTATTCTTCTTTTTAAACTTTTATTTTGTAGGATTTGATTCGAAAGGAAAGGGAATGTTATTGTTGCATTACTGACAGAAATGTAAAATGAAACTTTTAACAAACTAAACTGTTGTACAATAACATAGACCCTGCAGAAAGAATTGTAATTAAATGAAAACTCCCTTGGATATTTTAGTTATACAATACATGTTAGTAAGAGTATAAATACAATCTGCCTGTTTGCATTTACACACACAAAAGAAAAAAAACAAAACAACACAAAACACATGTTTTTTGAATTGTTTGAATTGCCTTGTAAAATGTAAACAGGTTTGTTATATTGTTCAGTAACACCATGAAACACTAGACAAACATTTTGTTGAATGTTTTTTTTTTTTTCAAAATTATTTTTACAACAAGCAGTTCATTTTATTTTTTATAATGTGTGATGTAAATGATTTGTCAGTCTTGTACACAGCCAGACTTGATTATGCTTACCAGTCAGAAACACAATCTACCACCAAATATAATTTTCGTGCTAAGTTCATATATTTTTTTTTACCGGACCTCATTTTGGAATCTGTCTCGCATTAGTTCTATCCAACGACAGAATAACAGGGTGAATTGCATTGTCCTAAATTTCGCCTCATTGCTAAGCAGATGTGGAGCTTGATCTAAGGAAAGTAATTCTCAAAATTCAGTTAACTTATGTTTAAACATATTTTCTTTTCCATATTTTCTTTTCTCATTTAACCCTTTGTGGAATTACCGCAGCGCTCAGCGAACATTCATGGAGTGTTATCTATTGGGCATTTTACTAGAAATTTATTTTCAGTTATTTTTTCTAAAACTTTGGATAAAACAATTATATATCTGTCTTCTCAATATGCTTGTTCACCTTATTAAAGGGG
This sequence comes from Acipenser oxyrinchus oxyrinchus, assembly GCA_030684275.1. NCBI lineage: Eukaryota > Metazoa > Chordata > Actinopteri > Acipenseriformes > Acipenseridae > Acipenser > Acipenser oxyrinchus. Next base: position 18,472,226 of record CM060249.1, on the reverse strand, counting down.
TTGGTTTGAATAAGCAAAGGGAATTTTTTTTGAATTGTGAAGTACTATACTGAGACAACTACTCCAATTACCACTAGTATTGGACTACTGAATGTTACCTTAGGTAAAGGAGGTTAGTGCTAATCATGATCTGTGAAACAAGTTGTATATTATTTTTCCATAGTCTTAATTACCATAAATTGCAGGTTATAAGGTACACCATGTGTATAATGAACATGTCGAGCTACCTTGGTCTACATCTACTATTACAGTTCTTGTAAAAGGCACACCTGTTGTATAACACCCTATGAAAAAAATGATATAATACATAGAATACTATAACCACAGTACACCCTGTATATACACGGAATCTGTATATAACATGTTAAAATCTCTAAAATGGTGCAAGTCATACTCCGAAAAATATGGCACCATATTACAAAGAGAACAGCATCAGATTTGGATTTGCCCGTGCTTGATAATTACCAGCGTTTAGAAATATTTCTAAAAAACAAATATATAAAAGTTATTAAAATGAGTAAAGAAAACCCTTATTATTTTATTAACAATCTGCACCCTAATATAATAACAGTATTTTATTGTTTGTGGTACCATTGGCTCAATAGTACAGTCTGTGCCACTTTATCAGGACGCCTTGGGAGAAGTAAAAATATCCTGAATAAGCGGATCGCCTAATTAAACGAGAGCCGTTTGAGACAACCTTAGTCACACTTTTTTGTTTCTAAATAAAAATAAAAAGAATGAAATCACATCACATTATGATTAGATGTTAAATATGTAATTTAAAATACGAGTCGATTGTTTTTATTTTTTTTATTCCTAAACTAAATTTATCACTGTTTTTTTCTAATTTAATGAAAAATAATTAAATTACATCTTATCACAAGGTAAGGCACCTGCAATGTTGACACGCCAACTTTCCTGTACAACAGCAGCCTGAGAAACCACAGGTGACTCCAGCTCCTTCAAGAGTTCAATGTGGTTTACGCAATTCATGCAAATCACAGCGCAATCACGCACTCGCTGCACTGTGCTACGCGAACCTGTCTTGCTCTGAAAAGCGATCTCTGTTCATCATTTCAAAATACTGTATCCCAATTAATCGAAGTGATGTCCCAATTAAACAACATAAATAGCATTGGGAAGAACCGAGTTGTATCCCATTTAAGCAGAAATCCTGATTATCCGTATCCTGATTATCAGTATCCCGACCACTGTACTGTCTCTTTCACTGATTATATAAAATATGTTTATTCCTTGTATATGCAAGTCACAACAGCAACTGTTTAAAACTGCATAGCAGCAAAAAAAACACCAGAAATATAATTGTGCACTGCGCTGAAAATCCACCAAGAGTCCTAATTGTTAGCTGTTTTGTAATACACAAGTAGTTTGTATGGGTGGCTGCCTGATTGTAAAAGCAGGAACGGGTCAATGCCAGATTGTCCCTCAACCAAACTGTCCACATGTTGTGCAAATGGTATGGTGCTAAATGTCTATTTGAGCCAGCAACACAGCTGTAATTTCCTTCCTTGGACACGCAGTAATTTCCCACAGTGATGTATGCTGGTATCTCTGGAATTAAATTCAAACACATGTTATTTGTCCTTATCAGATTCTCTTATTTGCCATCTTGTTTTGTTTCTCCCACAACCTCGCGTTCCTCCCCCTACCAGCTGGCTCTCGAGTCTTGAGGGGTTTCTTTATTGATAAAGTCAATCACATAGTCAAGACGCTCAATATCCTTTTCTGTTACCTAACTCCTACATGGGTTAACATAAAATTCTAAACACCTGTTATATTGTATTCCTGCTGTAGAAGGGGCTCAGAAGTTCAAAAGCTCTCTAAATTACCATGTTCTCAATGTGGTGTGCTGCTGTACACTTTTATAAGGTGTTTGGTGATATAATTTCATGTGTAGACATTTTCGAAAGATGGAACAGGAGATTAGTTTTCACAAAGAGGATCCAGTATAAGATGTGGATCTTGTGCCAGGATCCACAATAAGTTTTTGAGAAAGTATATTAATTACCGAAAGGTGAGCATAACTGTAGAAAGTGCATCTGTCTCCCACTGGAGCTTTCATGGCTGTTTTTGGACAGAGCTTAGAGTGACCAGCAAGCTCTAAGTGCCTCCAAATTTAAGCTTTCATAATCCCACCTGAGGAAGAAATAGACAGGCTGCTGAGCCCTTTATACCTCAGTGTTTTACTGCTCATGGATGTGAACTCTGTTGAAAAAGATGTGCAAGGACTGCCGTGCTATAAGTTTTTTTTTTTTTTAAAACGTGGATTTCCAAACGGGGCACATAACTCTATAGTATATAATTAATTTGCTGACTCAGGACGTGTGCGTCAGACAGTGTTACGTGCCTGACCGCTTCGCTAGGGCCCGCAATGTGTTTTCTTTCTTTCTTTTTTTCCTTTTTCTTTATGTATAGAAATACAGCCTTAGTTATAATTACACAACTAAAAAATCAAACCAGCTGTGTACATTTTTATAAAGAATAAAACCTAATTAGGTGTGGCAATTAAAATTAATTAACTCTACCGGTGTAAAAACTAACATTGACTTAGCCGAGCTACTGACTTGGACCCAGTGCCGCTTACTGTCCTGTGTAACCTAGGATGCGCTACAAATGTACCTGTATTTTGTTTTGGCATGATCTATCACAGGGACTTCTCTGCTGTGTATTTCTGGTATATTTATATGGTCTGATATGGCAGTGTCACCTTTATTGGCTTAAACATGTTCCGTTGTGCTGTTCCAAGATCCTGGACAGTCATTCTAGAATGCAAGAGGATTGGCTCTCAACTGAACTGTAGTGACACGATGTAATGCTGTGAACAAAGATTATGGGTGACAGTGCAGCTGTTCCAAAATCAGTGAATTAGTACATCACAGATGTTGACAGCAGGTGGGGATTTACAACATTTGCCATTGTGTATAAATAATGGATTTGGGCTTTAAGCAAATTATAGGTGTGTGCATATACTGTATTGTAGCTTCAGTAAAAGAATATGTTTGCAATAAATACATATACACAGAGAGAATGCAGATATACATTTTCACTTTACCTATTAAAGAGAGTGAAAAAAAAAACTTGAGTATATTTATTTTTCTCCATCTTTGTCAGCATGCTGCTCGAGGCTTTACAAAAACACAGATCCTTGGGCTTGCTAGTAACCTCTCTGCTGGCGCAAGCGCTCTTCTGGTGAGCATTGGTTAGTAATACCTTGTTTCCCTCTGCAATTGAATGTATGCTGCCATGACCGGCACAGTTCCTGTGCTACTGGTGTCAAAATCCGTTACAGTATTGGCCCTGTTGATGATTGATCCATGTGTGTGTTGAGATTCGTATGCTTGCTTAACCCTGAATGCACCTTGGTTCAAAAATTAATCTTTAAAATAGCATTTTTGTTTCCTGTAGAGATGCAATTTTAATTTTACAGAAACAATGAGGCTGTCATAATTACATAATGTCACCACTCACCACATAAAATCTCTATCAACATAACAAGTTCTGTTTTTGCACAGTATTTAATGTGTTCACTGTAAACACTATGGTGAACACCATCACACCATCTCAAACACCAACCTTGCTTGACAGTGGGGATAAGGATCTTGTTTGTCAAGGAACTTCCTTGGCATCCTGCACAGACACAAGCATTTTTGGGAATTGATTATACATGCCATGTAACAGTTCCTATCTCCGTGTATCTGTGCCAAAGTCTGCTTACCACCAGCTGTGACACATTCAAGTGCTCTGGAATCACTTGCACAGCACCATTGTTTAAAGCATGTTAACTTTCAGCTTCTGTCAAATGCCTTTATCTTAAAGATATAATATTGGGCTTTAACTTAATAACACTATTTGTCAACCAAGCTATGTTATTTGAAGTAACAGTTGTGGCTTACTACATTTCTTTTTACTCCATTGAGTTTCAATCTTGATAATTATTTGATCCTTGGTATAACAATTTCCATAATCAAGCAATGGCAACATAAATATGAACAGCATTAAAACAAAGTTATACAATTAAACTAGAATTATTCTCAGTTTCCAGACACACCGACAGGGAGGCAGTTACACAATTTAAATGTTGAATTGTTGGTAATTGTTTTAAAAGAAGCAGTATGACAGTGCTTTTCAAGTTTTTTTTATTTTTTCAACCAAGAACTAAATATGGGTTTTACACATTGTTTTCCAGTCTACATAACACACCCCTTAGAGTCACCCTGATGACACTTTAAACAGTGTGTGAATGCAGCGATGCATTCATCACCAGACTAAAATACAAATACAAGCACAAAATAAATAAATACATACAACTTGAGAGCCAACACTGAAAACCACTACTGTATGAGCCTAAAAAAAAACGACAGGTTTGTACAGGAACAATCCACAAATCCCATTTTAGAATTCAAATCCTGCTGTATGGTACTGTGCATCTATTGCTTCTTATTACAAGGGTCTGTGAGAGTTAAAGCCCCCTCTTGATTTCCAGTTATAATGATACAGTCTATCATTGTCTGCTTTAGGATGTGCCATGTTGTTTGGTAACTGCAATACAGGTTTGTAGGGGTCCCAGCTGCCTTTGCACACCCGCAAGTGCTACACAATGCTCTTTTTTCTAGCGACTTATAATTGGAATTAATGGCGACAAATTATTGAATTACCCTTTCTCTTTCTGAGAGTCGGCACATTCCAGCAAGTAACTCGGAGCTAGTTACACAGACTGTAGAAAGAAAAGAATGTGAGCTTCATTACCATTTGAAAGAGAATATAAATAGTTGATTAGGTATGGCATAATCTGAAGAAATTCATTCAGCTATTGTGAACACATGGCGATTTTAGATGTGTGCGGCGTCACGTATTCACTTGGAACCCTCCTGAGTAGTTAAGCACTGGCATCCAGAAAGAAAGAATGTGTGTCAAAAAGTATTTCTGTATGAGACGGAGTTTTAGAAACAGATAAATTGCATTACAAAATACCAACAGATGAATTGCAATGCAGAATACCAGTGCTGTGACTGTGGTGTAGGGAAGACCGTTTGAGACTTTACCTGCAAAAAACATTAGTATGGGTTATGTGGTCTGTAATGAATATATAACCATATGTCATTTACAAACATGTACTGCTGTATACCACAACAAAAGAATGATAAAGTGTGGCAGAGAACAACCAGTTAAGGTAAACGACACTGAGGCCTGCTTTTTATTTATAGAGTAATCTTTAACCCCTAAACATTCTGCCACTTCAGCAAAGCACTGGCTTCCCTTAGAAGGTAAGGTGAGGTACATTAATCTGTCCCTAGATCACAACAAGACACACGAAGGCAGTTTCAACAATCAGGAAAATCACTCTGAATGTGCAGAGATTTATTGCCATTACTTTTCAGAACAAATGGCAAATGAATGATCAAAATCTGACTCAAGGTCTGGGCACTAATTGTATGCTGTTGCTGTGTTTACAATATAAAAAAATAAAAACAGTTTAATAAAAACAGTTGCTCAGTCAAGGTTTTAAATGTATTTTCAAAATCCACATGTATGGAACCAGTCATGTTTCACATAGGCTTGTTAAAATGACCTTGTTTTAAAAACATGCATGTTTAATATTGACTGAAGACCTCCCTTATGAAAATGAAATGTATTGCAAAATTATTTTAAATATATTTTCTACCGTCAAATATATTGCAAAATATACATATATATTACCTGACTCAACATATTTAATACTCATCACAAAATATATAAATGAGCTCAAACAAATATAAGCATTATCACACAGAAACAGACATTTTATATTGTGTATATAAGACACACAATACAAAATCTTATTTCTGAGGTGACATAATATATATATATATATATATATATATATATATATATATATATATATATATATATATATATATATATATATATATGCAGCCTTGAAACGGAAAGAGGGTAGACATTGTAGATAAAGAATTTAATTTCTTACCTTCCATTTTTATTATTATTAATTAGTCATTTAGGAGACACTTTTACCCAAAACGACTTACAGAGACTAGGAGGTGAACTATACATCAACAACGACTGCTTCAGAGTCACTTACAATAGGACCTCATTTTATGTCTTATCCCAGTTTATATGCCTGAATTAGGGCCCTATGAAATCCGTTTTATTATTTTGAATTTTCGGATTTATTTTTTCTTGATTTTGGATTTTTCAGTTTTAAAAATCTGTACTTTGTTAGTTAGTTTGTTTTTTATAACCACAAGTGTTTGATACATTGACAGCAATGATGAAGCTAGAAATGCATGAAAAAATATGAAAAAAAAACTTTCTAAACGGTTTTAATCAAAGTGCTTTAAAAAAAAAGGGTACAAATTGGCACAATGTAATAGAAACAAACTAGGAACATTGTAAATGAAAAAAGCAGGCTTTTTTTAGTAGTTTTTCTTTTCAACACAAGCTGAACTATAACATTTCAAAATAGATTCAATGTTTTCATTAATAATTAATGACAAACAATGTAAATAAAAACCTCAATATTTAGATTTATTCTAATTTAATAAAAAAGGCACATAGTAATATCTCCCTGAGAACTTCGGAGAAAAAAAAAGCAGCAACTAGACCCTACATTCTGCAGTAGTCATTACAGTACTATCTGCTCAGAATAACTTGCAGGTAGTCGTTTTCCCCCAAGCGATAACGGTAGCTAGCAAGTGAAGTAGCACGATAGGCAGCGCTTTTTTACAGTTAAAATCATGCTCGTGTATGGTGGCTGAGAGGTGCAAAAATAGTTTTTTCATGCATTCCCATGACATGTGTTTCTTGAAGTCGCTTGTCATACAAACACCGTGCTATTTCAATGTAATTTTTAAAATATATACATATATATTTGGTTTGTTTAAACTTATTTTGTGGTAAATGTCCTCGGATGCCTAATTCCGTTTTTTTTTCTGAATTCCGTGATTCCGTCCTTGTTCTCTGCAACGTGGATTTCATAGGGCCCTACTTAACTCCCTATGCATGTTCTTCTTGGTTGATATATTAATATATATGATTAAAACAAAAAACAGTTATCAGTAACAGCAGCATGTAGGTCATTTGCATACACAGACACAAAGGACACTGGGACTGTATGGCTATGGGGAACATTTCTATTGTCTGTAAAATTGCTGTTAATTATTGTGTTATTGTTACTGTTTATTGTTGTTGTCATATTGAGTGTTACTCAGTGTTGTTCCTGGATTTATGTTATGTCACCATCAGCAGTGATAGGGTCTGCAGGAGTGGGGGATGGGCTTGCTCCTGCAGTTAGTAGAGCCAGAGTGGATGTTTCTACTTGATGAGAGAAATCATGTGCTGAAAGACTGGATAAACCAGTGCATGGTTGTCATGGTCATATTTACTGCTGAGAAGGGTGAAGCACAATGTCCAGAGTGAGTGTCCAAAGTATTCTGTATCTTTATGAAGAATGCACGTTAAGTTAAATGATTTTAATAAAGAACCAGCATATATTTTTTTTATTTACACAGACAGCAATTTATTCGTGAAAAGAAGGTTGAATTAATTAATTACCTTCCAGGGTATACCTGCACCAGGGTTTTTGTTCTCATATATTATATATGCTTTTTGTCTGTTATAAAAATTTGTGTTAAAATGTATTATTCTTATAAACAGGTTATTTTTCACAACAGTATTTTCCAGGCCCATTTTTATTGTCTTTTGTTTTTCACTCCAAGGGCCTTTTTATTTCTTTGTTTTTATACATAGTGGAAGATGGTCAATAGTCTTTCTTGTTAATTTATTATTTTTGTTGTTTCAATTGACTTTGTATCATACAGAAAAATGAAGATTGTAGATATTCACCTCACAATTTGGCACAAATGTCACTGCTTGAAAGCCTATAAATGGCAGGGTCTGTGAGGCAAGTACTTATGGTGCCTGCAGACAGTGGGAGTGGGAGAGTGGGGGAGTGAGGTGGGGGGGGGGGTTCAGCATTATTGTATCAAATTTGTGGTATAGTAACGACAGCTTTAGTCACAAGTGATTTTAAAACAGAATTTGTTAATAAATTCAATCCGATAATGCTTTGAAATTGAGTCGAAGAGGTCGTTAATTAACACATTTCTCAGTAAAAAGCTTAGTTGTCGCAGGTCACGTACATTACTTCCTTTCTCAACGACTACACAAGGGAACTTGTTAATCAAAATGCATGCTAACGAGAGCAAGAAAAATAATTCACGGTTATCACCTGCTGGAAGTGTACAGGGACAACAGAATTTGGCACAAATGTCATGTGTTATGTGAAATGTTATTGTGTTATGTGACAGTGACAAATAAATACCTAAATGAACCTGAGCAGTGATAAAGTATTTTTAAAGCCAAGTGTTCTTGCATGCAAAGCATAGTCTATCAATGGACACTTCTGGTATTGTATGGGTTGGAAATTACAGTCCTGGAAGACCATTACACTTCAGTTTAAATATGTATAATGGAATAATTCAAGAACAAGTAGCTTTACATTTTATTTTGCCTTTTGCAATGCCTTTGTATCATGTTTGCAAATATTCAAATGATGTGTTTTTATTTTTTTGAGGAGTCTAAGGGGCTTTTGCTTGAGCTCTTCACTTCCATTGTCTTCCATTGTACATACTGTACATAGCATAGGCCACATCAGCCACAGTGTTTTTCTAGACAGAAGAGCCAGTGCCATCTAGTGCTCTGCCACTTTGGAGGAAGACTCCTTTAATTTTTCTGCCAATATACGCCTGTGCACAAGAGGGTGCTGGTGCTTTACTTGATCTAGTCTATGTAACATATGTCTACAGCAGACAACTAGAACAGAAGAGCAAGTTGAATTGGTCAATTAAACAATGTAATTGATGGTTGGAACAGAGATCAGGGCTGGAAGGTTGATCATTGTTCGTCCATGGAAAAGGATATTCCAGCACTTTTTATTACCCTTCACAACTCAGTATACAATGTTGGGCCCAACACGCACAATATAGTTTAATCTGTAAATTTGGGATTTGTATTTTAAAGAAGAATCCATTGTTATGCAAAGGAAGTCCGAAACAGAATTACATTTTTACATTGACGGTCAGAGTTTATTGGCTGCAATTGTATTTTCCAAGGCTGTGCAGGATTCTTAGGGTTAAACACTGCAGTGGGTCAGAAACTTGAACTGTAGTGGTGGTTCTGAATAATTACCTGTTTACATTCCTGTGAAAGAAAACAGTATAAAATTACACTTCTCGATTATAATACTGTAACTAAAGACAGCTAGTACATAAATCCCTAGTGGGCTTTAATTGCAATTTTATTCAGTGAAACAGGCAGTGAACTAATGGGCTGATTGATGTTAGAACTGCACATCAATACATTGTAAACAGTTTGAGCTAGACTGCCTTTAAATTAGCATTTTTCTGTTTTCTCTATAGCTTGAGTATCCCCATGTGGCTTTTACACATCACTTCACTTAAATGGATTATAGTTTACTAAAGTTTTTTTTTCCACAGAGTTGTTGTTTGGTTGTCATTAGCTGTGTTTACACGGTCAAGGTAATATATTTTGATTTGGTTTGTGCATGGTATTGTGGGAAATTTTGAACACCCTTGGATATTCTGACAGAACAGCTTCAAGCCTCTGCAGAATTGTGTATATTCAGCATGCCCTAAATTGAAAGTGTCTGTTTACCAAGAGAAATGAACTGAGTAGTGTTTACATAGTATTGATACTTCAACGCTCTGTTTGTATTTGTTTGTACTGTAGCACGTTGCGGCACATCTTGTCCTGGATATTTCATACTTCACACTTTCCAAAATAACTGTAACCAGTCCAAATACTTTACACACCATAACATTTTATTACTGTATCTAGAAATGGTTACATGTTTAATTTTGTGTTTTTGCTTTATTCAAACTAACCCTTCCAAAAAAGGAATGGTAAAGAACGCCACATATACTCTAACATTTGATTTACTCACAAATGGAAAGTACGATGAAAAAGGATTACACAAGTCATCAAAGATATTCTATAAATAATGAGCTTGAAACCCTATTTTAGGAATTGTATCTGTTTATGTTGTACCTGACTGCATATCACCTGTCTTTTTAAGATCCTTTAGATTTTGCTTGTTTAGTCTTTAAGCATTAGTTGTTAAACAGTGCAGCTTGTATATAGATTTTCCCATGCAGTATTTCCTTTTTATAACATTGAATGCTGGACATGAAAGAGTTATAAGATATGATCAGAGAAACAGACTGATATAGATGCTAGGTGTTGGTGGATCAATCTCAGACTCTTAACAGCAATATTGCACAGGGGGCGGACTACCATATAAGCTTGAGGTCATGCAACCACTCAGCTTGTAAGACGATCCCCCAGCACCAGTTCATCAGACATCCTTAGCATAGGGGCACACTACACACATTCCACTCAAGCCATCGTGTGGGGAAGGCAGTCTGCCACAAGCTTGGTTTAAGCACAGAGCCCCAATAAAACTCACTGAGGACACACAGAGAACTGCAGTACAGAGGGGATTTTGGAAAGGAGCTCTGATTCACACAGCTGGCTGGGAAGTGCTTTATGCTTTGCAAGGAATTATTAGATTGAATAGCAAGCCTATTGATACCATTTTCTATTTAGTTTTAAATCTCAATGTTTGGTATTTGGCTTTTTATTCAATGCATTAAGGATGAAAAGACACTAAAAGCTTTTTTTTTGGTTTAATTTTTTTTTTTTTTAAATTTGTTGTTGTTGGCCAGGATTTATTATCCCTGAAATTAAAGGAAGAAAGGAAAAAAAAAACATTTTCATTCATAAAAAATACTTATTTTTTTAAAAATGTTCTGGAATATGCTAAGTATCCATTTACTTTTCTCTGTCTTCCTGGGGGCTCTGATGGCAGGTGTCAGTGCTCAGCGACGGGGTACAGATAGTAATGGCAGGCGATATAATCGCATCCAGCAAGGACAATGCTCTTATACCTTTATCTTGCCTGAAAATGAAGGCAACTGCAAAGAGGGAACAACAGACAAATACAACACCAACGCCCTTCAGAGGGATGCTCCACTGGTGGACCATGAGTTTTCTACACAGAAAATACAACACCTGGAACATATCATGGAGAATTACACACAGTGGCTTCAAAAGGTAAGGAGAGTATTTGGAGAGCTAATTGTTTAAATATGCATAATTGTGTATCTAACCTGACTGACAAATTGCTTTACAAAGACTGATCAGTGTGTCCTGGAAGTGGAAGGATAAAACACTTCTTATAGGTTTACTGATTTGGGTTAATTTTAAAGGACATAGGTAGTTCTGTCAGCAATTCAAAGAATTGTAAAAATTGTAATTTTCTTTCTGGTTTTTTTTTTTTTTTGATCATGCAGAACAAGATAATGTATATATATATATATATATATATACTAAATGGTTAGATACAGTAATACTATTCTGTGTTTCTATAAATATGATGCATGGTTGTACATTCTATTGCGATCTCTTCAAATAGATATCTCTAGCTTGTATAAATTACGCCTATTTCATGAATGTGTCACACTTATTAGAAATGTATCCTTTAACCTTAACAAAACAGAGCAGATCCTGACAGAAACATTTTGAAAGCTGCACTTGATAAAACTGACTTATTGTGGAATACTTTAAATTACTTTTTTAAAGTATTTAAGATGTAATAACAAGTAATTTCTAAAGATGACCAGGAGAACAAACTTCTAAATATAGTAAAGTAAGATTTAGGTTAAAAGAAACTGTTTGTATGTCTTTTTCTTCCCTGGCAAAGGATTCATGACAGCCAATTTATTTGACAAAGCAATGTCAAGCCTGAAAGTGAAAACAGTTTTAGGTCTTAATTTCCAACTAACCACCTGTTTTTTAAACCACTGTTGCCAAAATTGAATCCTAGAATATATTTATTTCAATAGTTGATTTCTATTTCCATTCACAAATCATGCTAGTGTTCCACGGTCATTTAAAAAAGGATGACCCATAATTGGTTTAAAACATTTCACGGTTTTATTTATAACTGTGCAGTATCTGCAAAACAGCATCAGATATGTACACAGTATGTTAGAGCATCACCAAGTGTAGTTAAGTGGTGATGAAAAAGAATGTGATGTATCTTTCAAAAAGTGATTGAAAGATTAAATTCAGTCAGGAAAATAAAAATATCTTTCACTTAGGTTGGCTCCAAGCAATATAAATCCTTTTAAAAAATACCATAATGTTAAGTTACAGCACACATCTCTTTTAGCCCTCGATTGTAAATAATTAAGTAAGCTTTAGGTTTTAGTTTTAACATGAATATTGTATTTGTATGCATATCAACTGATGTTTCTGTCATATAAATTCCATATAAAATGACATGTTAGTTCTTATGCAAATATATGGGAATTGCTGCTACTCCTATTATATGTTCTTACTAAGATTGGTTCAGACTTCAGACTCCGACAGGTCAGAATTACGTCATCCACACTCTTGCGACGTGCATCTTTTTTGGAAAGGCATACAGCCTCTCATGCGTCTGTGACCTGAAATCGCATTGGGTCAGATAATGTTGAAAAATGTCAACATATGCTGCGTGGTCAGAGTGAAGCTGCACAGCTTTTATAGCTGTGTGCGCCTGACGTAGCGCATTCATCTGCAACAGAAGTGTGAACCAACCCTTACTCCTGCTATAAGCACTGGAAGTTACAACGTTGTATTTACATCACATTATTTTAAAATCAGTGCTTTAGTGTTTGGCGTTTATCTGAATGCCTACACCTTTAAAGAAGCATTCTATATAATACAAAGAGGATTGTGGTACAAGTGGTGGAGGTTTACCAACTAAAGAAATAAATCATGTGTAAAACAATAATTATCGAAAACTTGTGAATAATGACATGTGTTTGTTCAGCATATAATTTGACCTACACACTAAACCCCAGACATCCCTCAGTTAATGTTTTATATGAAATACTTGTGTTATCCATATATTAAAGAATACAATTATTGATTAGTTGAGCCATACCAGTACTATAAATATGTGTTATGGTAATAATTGTCATTGGACATTAATAGGAAATAATGCAATAGTTCATGTTGAGGGTATGATTGCATAATTGGACACACCTGAGCTTAAGTAGACACACCACTGACCCTTCTGTAATTATAGCTCACAATAAAAATTGGCATGGCTCAAACTGCGAAGAAATGTGTCTTAAATGATGCCCTGTTTGTTTCACTTGATTTCTCTGGGAATTACAAATCCACAATAATTGTTTTCCCCCATGGAGGTCCCCAGGCAATTAAAAGTAGGCTGCACATACACTGTTAATCCAGTAATCAGAAATAAAATGCCATTTTAATGATGCAATAAAGAAAGCTTCTTGTTAGGTTTAGGCCTTGGTAAAACTGCATTGTAAAACTCACCTTTCTATCTTGTAGCTTGGTCATTAACTGATAATTATATAATATTTGGATTTAGTTAACTTTTAAAACCTGTTGTGCAAACTGTCAAACTTAGATAGTTTAGTAATATCAATGTTGGTGTACTGCAAATTAATCAGAAATAGCTTACCTGTGGAGAATTAGTTTAGCCTGTGCTTTTCATGATAAAAAAAGTTGTGTCATCCTAGCAAAACATACATATAAAGTTTAAGCTTAATGATAATCATATGATTTATGGGTACCTGACTGATTACTTTTTTTTCCAAATGGAAATGTACCTAAACCTATTTTCATATCAGCCAAGGGTTTTGAAAATGGCAAAAATATGTCTGGTAAGTACAGTTTTAGTGTGAAGAATCCATTTTAGGTTTGACAATGCCAGTAGGTAGTTTGTGAAATACAGCTGCTGGGTTGACGTACACGACAGCTCGTTTGGAATTTTCCATTGAGGAAGGTTTGTGCTTTCCAGTTGTTTATTTGTTCTAGTCATCGTTTGGTACACCTGGCACAGTATATAAAGACAGTATACAGTGTTTTGTTTGAGTGTGTCATTCAGTAATATTGGTTATGGCATATTACACATCTATGGGGTAGTTTCACAGACCCTGATAAACAGTAATCGTGGACAATCTAAATTAAGATTAGGTAGCCCAATATCAGGGTTAAGCATAAATTCTTCAAAAGTAGTCTGGAGTTGTGGAAAAAAATAAAAATAATCATGGTTTCTGGTACAATATGCAGAACTTTTTTTGTCATTGCCAGACTGTTATTTCTACAAGGTCCAGAAAAACAAAATTAGGTATGGTGAAAACTATGTAAACAATGACCCCTTGTGTCAGAGGTTCCAGTGAATTAGGATGGCTTCATTACATTTGGTCAAAGCCATGACTGGAATAATTTTCATGTCCTTGAGAAGCAAGTAGTTAATAGTCAATTGCCAGAGGTGACTGTATAAGAACCTCTGATTTTAAACTGTGAAAAATAAAATCAATCTTAACAATTTTCAAACAGCTTTTTTTTTAAATGTCTTTTGCTATGTGATAAATAAAAAGAAAATATGCACTTTCCGGACAATAAATCTTTATAAAAAAAAAAATATTACGAATGTGTTTCTCCAGTTATCCTAGTGAATCATCCAGAAAACTGACCAATGGTTGGAGTATCATCAGCTGGGGACCTGAAAACTGTTTTTATTTAAAATGACTATTTAGTTTCTGCTTGAAAAAAAAAAAAACTGGACTGCTACAGTAGTCATCTTTACTGTAGTGGGAGTTACTGCCTTATGGTATTTATTATTCCAGTCTTTTGTTTTTTCCCCTGCATCTAAGGTTACTATTTTTATTCTCTTGTATATAAGGTTACTAGGAACATACACAGTATTTTGGGTGATTCATGTATGTAGCCAATTTAAACCCCAATCCTAGAATCAGAATCTTCTGGCCTTGAGTAATATACTTCTGCATGTGATTGATTTAGGCCTGCCTAAAATTGTCAGACATTGTTTGTATTGAACGTATATCTACTGAAGGAGGTAATGTCTCATCATTAAACATAGTCTTGCCCAAAGTAAATTCAGCGAGCAGCTACTTTAAGGTATTAACCCTACTCATCAGTAGGTGAAAGGCTAACCACTGCAAAGAAGAAGCCCTGATAACATTCCAGTGCAGTCAAAGGTGGCTTCTGTTTGATGAAAGATTGCTTTGTCACCAGGCATGAGAAAAGGGCAGTTTGATGTGCTTGCCACTAATCTGGAAATATTTAGCTAGGCTCGAGATTAATATACTGTATGCCATGCCTTTTGTGCACAACTTCACAGCAGCGGAATCATTTAAACTGCTTTTTTATAGGAGGGACGTTTTCATTGAAAAAGCTTGTCTGACAGAATAGTGTGGAATATTTACTATGACATTTCATTTATTTTATTATGCTTGAAACAGCACAACAGGTAACACAATGCAATTGATCGCTACACCTGTGTATATTCAGCAGAAACCAAAAAGATATTCTACTGAAAACTGAGGCATTTTCCTGCTGCATGTGAATAGACAAGTAACTTGAATCTGAAATTCTTTTTCTATTGATTTTCCGTGTCTAAATTACTGGTGTTGGTCATCAATATATGATCAAAATATACCCAAAATGTTGCATATAGAACTATGTGTAAACCTTTATTTTCATTTTACATGCATTTTGCATTGTACTGCAAGGTGACAAATGACATTATTCTGTTTATGAAAAAATGTACTTTCAAAGGGCCACACAGCATGCCTGAGCACAGAGAGAAGAAGCTAGTCATGTCAAGGCCATCTTCCTTTGTATAAAAGTTTGCTTTCACTGTTGATATGGGCCAACACTAACAAATTGGCTATGCAGTACTAGGATGCTCAATAGACTAGAAAGATCTTCCTTCCTGTCTTCCTTTTTTAAAAAGTAAAATGTATTGTACAGCGCTACGGGTTTATCTATGCTTCACTTGTTACCTCATAAAATCTAAAAGGGTTCTTAAATTGTCAGTTCAAGGAACAAATGGGAGTAAGGACTTCCAATAAGAAAATCTACATAGCATTAAGTTACAAATTAGACCAGTGTTTCTGATGTGCATTTGAGTACTGTACATCACCTCAAATGATTAGCCTCCAATATATAAGCATATCCAAGTCACACTTGGTGAAAAATAATACTGTCTGCATTTTAAATTCACAAACAGTAAGGGTCCTATTTTGAAGGCAAATGCACATTTCAGAAAGACTAAAAACATTTCATAATTATAAAACTATACTCACAGCACTGGATTAACTGGTGCATAGCATCTTGCTGGTTCTATACTATCAATTTTGTTATTCCTTTCTGAAAATGTGTCATTCTCTTGCATTTGCTTCAAAGCAGCCCTAAAAATTTATTTCAGTCAGGTAAACTCATGCGATAGAAAGAACCATATTTATTAAAGCTTAGACAACAAATACTACGTTAAATATTTTTTCATTACATCTTTGGCTTTTGGCCTCGCCCTTCGAGATACCCATGCCTATAATTTAGTTTGCTGATAGTGGAGAGGCTGTAGGGAAGCCATGGGCAGGGGGCAGGATAGCTGCCCTCCCCCTTAGACGAAGCCAAAAACAGGTGGAGGCTGGAGAGGAAGAGGCGAACTCTGACGTACAGTGGGGACGAATGGATTGAGGGAAGATGTAAAGCCCTTTCTAGCTGATCATTGGATGTGTTGTTTATCGAATGATGAATGAGATACTAGCCAAACGAAAGTTCTGGTAATAAGGGCGCCTGAACCATAATTTGTTACCACAATTAGATTGATATTTCCTATAGGGGTCAGGGAATACAAAAATAAACACACAGTTTGTATTATATTATAACACATGTAATACAAACATTATAACACATACATTTTATAGCACAGACAATATTGATAAGACATGTTGTCTATTAAAGTCTATATGATATTTGGTAGAAATGAGCACACCATACCTGATTACTTTAAAAAAAAATAGCATGTGTGCCAAAAAAATAGCATGTATGCCAAAACAATATGACTGGAAAGTTAACTTTACATTAATTAACCTCACTTCTGGGGCCAATTTTCTCACAAAAGAAGTATTCTGTCATTATTCAATGAAATATCCTGTGTGGATGCATATAATGACCCCATATATGCACTCTGTATAACATTCATTTGTTTGTAATTATACTGCTTTTTAAAATGTTTTTTTAGGTGTATTATTTATTTATTTTATCCAGTGTATGACTTTTAGTTTTAGAATACATGCTGGTACTTAAATGTGTCCACTAAATTAAGAATGGCCAGTGATATATTGTGGTGTCTTTTTTATCTCCATGTAACAGAAATGTAGATAATTAGTTTCTGTTAAAATATGTTTGCATCAGGTAAACAAAAAAGATAAGACATCCATCTCTGGAAGTTATCAGAAACCCTAGACCATTTTCCTTAAGCCACGTATTTCTAGGAGATAACAGTACAGAAACAGGATTAGCCATGTCATGCAACTATACAGAGAAGCGTTCTTGTCCCAGCTTTCCATGAGGATGTTTTGAATAGACGTTCAATGAATGGGTTATAACGGCTTGTTTTACCCATATTGTACTGGGTTTCAAAACAAGCCCACCCCCACCCCGTTTAAACCATGACCCCTGAAATTCACCAGATATTTTTTTTTTACCAAAAAAACAGAATTCCTGCTTTCTATTCTACTCCTTTAAACCACCATCCCACTGTCTGCCATCTACCACATCATGTTCCAGCACTTTTGAAACTTCCCAGATAAACAGCCAGCTTCAGATTTGTTTATCAGTTTGCATAACCATATTAGCCCTACTTTGAGGACATCTGCAGATGTCCAAGTTATCCATGACACTGTTCAACAACTGCTTCCTACACTTTGCTCAATGCAAATCAAAACATTTTGAAGATGAAAAAAAAACGATAGAAACAAAAAAACTGCTTTAACACAAATAGAGAAGAGTTCATTGAGGAAAAGCTAATAAATAAGCTACAATAAAACAAACATTACTGGAAAAATGGAGTTAGAATCCGCGAATGACGAATATCTGATTACAAATTAACACGTTTCACTCCCACACAGCTTGGAATAGTTTAGTAGCTCCTCTCCATATGATGACAGGGTCACTTGGAGTTATATTATTTTGCAAGACTTGGAAGCCAAAGACACAATAAACATAAAACACATTTTTTAAGCAATACTGAAGCATAATATTTAGCGATCCTGAAGCATAACATTTAGAATACTTGTAAAGTGAAAAGGGACACTTTATTAGATGAATATGTAAACCTTATTGTTCTTCAGATTATACAGCCCTAGTTTTATAGTTTACAATACATTTTCTTAAAAAATGATAAATTATATTTGGATTACAGGATATGCTGTTCAAAATATATATATGCAGGAGTGTGCAATTTAAAAAAAAAACAACAAAGTGACAAAATGCAAGAAAAATCTACTTGTCCTGAAAAATCTATTTGCCCCCTCACCTTCCCACAAAACACACATAAATAGAATATAGGATTTTGCTTTTATTAAACAATGAACACAATCAATTAGTGATTTAATAATAAATCAAATAAAGAAAAACGCAATTCCATCCAAACATACTTGCCAAAACTGAGTCCATCTAATTTTTGTGAATGACACATGACAAAACAAAAATAATAATTAAACTAAAAAGATTCAAACTACGTCAGACTTCACACACTAGGCCAATAGAGATGTCTTATACTATGAGGTGCATCATTTCAGTATCTTAGGTTTTGATTATAGTATATACCATGATTTTAAAGCACAGCATTACCGGAGAACATACTAACTTGCTTTACATAACCAAGAATGCTTACCGACCCGAAAAATAAATAATATGTTTTTTTTTTACAGAAGATGTTGATGAGTTGACAGATCTATCTGATGGCGAAGTTCTTCACATTACACACCGATCAAACAATTTGGTATAAAATGAAAACCAGACGTATTCATAAAATTATTTCTGATCCTACTTCCTGAGAGTTGTGGCTACCACTGATACTTTTTACTACAGTTTTTAGGTGGGGGGTCACGAAATTACACTTATGGAGACATTTCTACAGAAAAATGAATTTTTGTACATTTTAAAACTTATTTTTTATATTCAAGCTAGGTAATCGTAGGGTATATTTTGTCATAGAGTCAGATTCTCAGCTGTTTATAAAGGTATAACACTGCATACTTTCGGTGGATATTTGTCCTAATACACAAGCCGAAAGTCACGTTGTCAGTCAGATCTCAAACAGGTAGAATGTTCACCGGAGCAGAAGGGTTAAAGGATTGGTTTCTAAACTACATTACACAGAAGAATGACGATGGCGCTTGTTTAATACATTTTAGTTTGCTATACAGCCATTGGATAAAGAGAAATGATTTCATTTTGTGTCTGTTTCAGTGGCCGTTGCGCTGTTGTTCGTACATCACAAAGTTGTATTAAAAATAAGTCAATCTATAGCTTTACAAACCTACTGCCAACCACCCGAGATTAAGTAGCTTTTTAAAAAATAAATAACTAAACCATTACATATAAAATAGATTAACGGTTTTTGTATTTTTTTTTATGTTAAATATTCTTCCTAGAGCTGGCAGTCAAACTTTATTGGCCTCCTGCTGTAGACAAAGGCAATGTAATAGTATTGCTGCATTCATTTAAATATGTTTGTTACTGTGTGTGACTGAGGGTTTGTGAATTCAAAGGATATGTGTATTTGTGTACTGTGTATATATTTTTGCTTTGAGGTTTTGAGTTGCGCATTTTCATTTTTTTTATTTTTTTTATTTTCATTTGTATGTGCGAGACTCCCTAGAAATCTACGGGCGTTTTTCTAGCAAAAGAACATTGTGACAAAAAAAAAAGTACTTGTCCGACCGGCAGGTATAATGGTAAACATGGTTGTTGCTCACACAAATCATGTTGTCCCTGACGTCTGGCGATATGAATTGCACACCCCTGTATATGATAAATAATCAGGACCACAAGTATTTCTAAATGTGGTTTTTATTATGTTAAAAACGTTCTCAAACAAAATACAACTTGAAGTCAGTTGGAAAATTGAATTGGCATTTTGAGATTAGGTTTGCTGTCTTGCTAAATTGTTTAGAGTAAAGGACAACTAGAATGAGTATGAATTTAAATCTTTATAACCAAAACAGTCAAACCATGTAAAAACAGCTACACATAAAAATTACACATTAGAAAACAAGCTTTAAAACCAATAAAATATCAAATATCTTTGTGTAATTCATCAAAGAAGTTGTAGAAAAGACCTAGTAGCCAACCATACTAAGTCTGCCTTCTTAAAAAAAAAAGAAAAATATACAATCTTTATCAGCAGTGGCTATGTTTACAACTGAAAAAATGTTTAAACTGCTATGTCTACAGAAAAAATGCTTTTTGGGGGGATAATTATGAAATATACGATCCAAGCTTGCATTGCCTATGTTAAATTATCTAAATATTGAGAGAACGATATTATGTCAGCCTTAATATCTAGCTTTGCACGCATTTAAATGGTATTTACTTGCTATTACCTGTAAGACTCTTCCTTGTAATGCCAAACAACCGTGATTCTTTAAATAAACTAATAAAAGTGCAACTGAGTATTTACTGTAATTGTTACTAACTTATGGAGAGATAGCACACAAAACACATGCTGTGGTGATGTTGAAATGAAAAAGCGTGACATCTGTTTTGGGTTGCCAGTAGTACAGTATTCTTATTTAATGCCATGCAGTAGGCGAGTACTGAATCCAAGTATTTTGGGGGAAAGGGCTGCACTAAAGCCTGATGAGTCTCCTGGAATCAAGCTTTGTGGACAGATATGATTTTGTTCAACTTTATAGTTTCATAAGATGCCCTGATTGGACTGTGGCCCTAAGCCTGGATATCTCTGAGAATAATCATTGATAGTGTCTGGTAAGATATTGTTTGGAATGTGATGGCTGTTTGAAAGCCAAGTTGTTAAAGCTGTTGTGTTTTTTGTTTTTTTTCGAGACCTTTTTTTTTTGGGCTGTCTTCCCCAGTCGTTTTTTGAATTAAACGTGTTGGTCCAATTGTGTGTTGGGATGTACTGTCCAGGGCTAAGGAACTGGTAAGCAGTCTGACATTGTTTATATAGACCATAACTGTACCGTAACTACATTTAAACCGATCCTTGTATTTTCAGCATGTGCTTTTTCTTTTTAATAAATCCTTTGTATAATGTATATGTCCTCTCAAATACTGAACAATAAAGTCTAGGTGACTACCAAGCCAATAAATGCTTCAGAACTAATGATGTTTACGTTATATTGGTTACACAGCATTACACAGCCTTACAGACTGTTAAGTAAAGTAACGTCTTCATTCCAAGGTCAAGGCAAAGTCACCTTTTCCACATACCATGGAGAGAAGTGACCCATTTGAAAGCAAATATTTCTTGAAGCCCACAGTTAGATGTTAAGAGCCTTTGCAACTGTTGATGGCTTTGACATTGTGACACTGATGTAAATCTTAGCTGCTAAATCTACACAGATATTGACAGAAATATTTTGTTAAATAATTAGCAGCAGAGATTTCTTTATATATCCTTTTACAAACACAGCTAAGAAAATAAATCATATAGCAGCTAAGAAAATAAATCATAAGCTATAAAACTTACCAATAACTGTTAGCAAAAAAAAAGGGTCCTGGCCGTTAAATTAAATGTCATGCGTACTGAACACGCATAGCAATTAAGCTGCACAGCTTGAGTTTGCATGTTATCAAGCTTCTGGTAATTATTTGGTTCCCGGTGTCTCAATGGTCAAATGTGAATATACTGCATGTGGTAGCTAGAGAATGCCGGAACAGCTAATTGTAGCCTGTCTGGGAACTGCCAGAAACACATGACCAATACATCCATGTTTTCAATTAAAAAACCACTCACTTGCAATGTGTGTTTATGAATGGTACATAATCAACTGGATACATGGTTTTGAATTCTGAATTTCTCTGTGCCGTCTTAGTTCCCCTCAACCTAATCTACCTGTTTACCTCTCGGTCAACCAGATCTTTGGAAGGTAAATCTACTGTATATTATGCAAACAATATTCTGTGTCTGGAGAGAGTCAGGATGCTTTATGTTTATATAGCAAGGCGATCAATAAGGAATACAATATTATTGTTTCTTTATAAATATAAAGTATGTACATGCAGGCCTTTTGTTAAGTGTATCCCATTTAATGCCTTGGAATTTAAAAAAAAAATCTGTTTCTGTGTTTATTTGCTTCACAGCCATATTGTGTGTGATCAATACAGCAAAATAAGAATAATTTATGTTTTTGTTTTTATTGTAAGACCAAGTTTTTGTACAGTAGTTCAAAGTACAATTACAGTTAAAATGTAAGGTTGTAGTTATGCATACCCCATTAGATAGCATCAAACTATGTACAGTATTTATTGAAAGTACTCATGACTTATAGGTAATGTTGCATTTTACTTGGTGTCTAAATTGGAGAGCAAATTATGCTATATTATGTAGAATGCAGAGGTACCTTTAGTTTAAACATTTATTTCATAAATGTAATTAATAACTTAACGTATGATTGTGTCAGAGTGTCAACTTTTAAATGTTATTGTTCATAATTAAAATAAAATAGTAAAAGCTTTGGCCATAGTTTCCATTTACTGAAATAACAGATTTCTTGACACCAGATTAGGCAAAGATAAAGATAGTTGAGCTATGGTCTGCATTCACAGTGAGGGGGCACAAATCATTGAATGCTATGTCTTCGCGAGCAATGGACACATTAGCTCATACTGTATCTCGCAGTCAGAAGCACAGTTATAGACAAAACCTCATGGTCACATAACAACCTAGCAATATCTCACAGGCCAAAGCTCAAATAAAAAAAAAAGTACTGTACCATTTAAAAAGGAATACAAATCCCAAAGAAATGCAAGGATGAAGTACAGGAACACTGCATACTACATACCAGAAGCGTGGGTATATCTAGCGTAGTTTACATTGTCTCAACACACCAGATGGGTTGAGACAAAATGAATAGAAACTATACTTTTGATAAGTGTCTTTCACATGACGAGGGGGCGGCACTGGAGCAACGCAGAATCTTTCGATTTCTTCATGCGACAGCTAGGGAATTGAGCAATCAGAGAACAGCTTCAATGCAGTGTCTAAAATGATGGAGGATAAAATAATACGTGCCATGGAAAAATACCCAGAGTTTTATGAAAATAGCATGTAATCAGATTATTCCAGATTCGGTTAATTCACAAAGACTATGTTGTCAGAAAATCATACATGTTCTATACTGTGTATACCCTCAGTAGTTCTTTGTTTTTTGTGTGTGCAAACCAGAACATTCCTCCTCACAGGTCAGTGACCTGTATGTTTAGTGTATAAGTTATTGTTTGAGATCAAGCTTGATCATGTATTTATTTATTTATTTATTTTTATGCACTGTATGTGGCACTACATCATTATTTTTTAACTAAAGTCCATTGATTATTAGAACTCTTGTATTATGAAAGGTATTTTGTATGACATATTACTTTTCAGCAAATGGAGTGTGTTGCCGCCATGATTAATATCCTTGTTTTAATTGCGTGAAATAAATAAGTAGATACATCATTATCTGAGACTATTTTTAGACTATAGTTGTAAATCATGATTAATAGAAGTCAACATTTAATTCCCAGATGACAGAAAGTAATTTTGGCCAGTCCGTTTGCAGATTTTTTGTATTCTGTCCTTTAATCAATTTGGCATGCAGCTACTTTTTAGGCATGCATTTTCAGATAGGGAATGGGTAGATTTGGCTGAGAACCTCCATGCTTTATTTACAATTTGCATTCTGTTTTCTGTCATTTCAAACCCAGGACAAAACAGACAACTCAGATTGCTAGCACTGGTACTATTGTGGTGATAAGTGCTGTATTAATTGTGCTATGTTTTATTTGCATTTTTTGATGTAATTGCAAAGGTTATATTTGGGTGTTAAAGTAATTGTAGGTAATAAAACAATAAAACATTGCCATTAGCTACATAGATCACTGGTGTACAATTCAGAAAGAAACACTTCTGATACCGTATTTTACTAAATTAAGTTCAAGAAAGATCTGTTTATATTTCTTACTCCAAGGAAATCTGTTACTCTTCTAGGCCTTTTCACTTCAGCACTGTTTTCTGGGTCAAAACATGTTACAAGCTGAAAGCATGTCAGTCAATAGGGGAAGCAGCTAGTCAAATAATGACAGGAAAGAAGATTTCCTTAATCTTATATAGTACCAAGTATCATGTTTAAATAATAATAAAAAAGCTTGATCAATGTAACAGGGGGATTTGTTACGTGTGTGGGTCCACCCTGAATTATAATGAGTCCGACACAGAGCATTGGGAGTTGACACGGTGCATCGGCACGCAGATTTATTTAACACACACGTGCTGCCACTACGGTACCAGCAATGGTGGCCCGTTGTTAATAAAGAAAACAAAACAAAACAAAGCTAAACATAAAAGTTTGACACACAAAGCGAGTGCTAGGCTCTAGGAACCTACACACTACCTACTACACTACGTAAACCCTCTCTATACTGTTTGGGAACAACATCCCATAAACTAACCTACTGCTGTTGCTCCTGAAGTCCCGGCTTCCCAGCGACTGGGTTGTTGCAATGGTCCTGGCTGAGCAGAGCCTTCACAGACACTGTCTTGAGTTGAAGGGTTCCGTAGTAGTTATCTGGACTCTCTCCTCCTCGATGTCAACAAAGCGCCTCTCTGTGTAGCATGGCGGTGCAGTTGCCTCGAGCAGATGTCTTTTGAGCTGCGCGCTGCCTCCCCGGGCACGCCCCACCCACCCAATCAGCTCAGCTCAGCACCAGACTGTTTGGCGTCCCAACTGCACATATTTGTGCCAGTACCAGCGACAGGGTATTAGGTGCATTTCAGTTTATAGTTTATGTGAATATCAGTGGGTGAATTATGTCCCAAACGGCTCCTCATCACAGGGCCCTCCATGTCACAATCCCTAAAACTACATATTTCAAATCTTTATAATGAATCCCACTACACAACAGGTAAGATTAATGGAATTAGATACAATCACTTTAATGGAAAAATATGAAGATAAGGTTGTCATTAGTCTCATGGCACATTGTTAAATTAAAAGCAGACTTGTATGGCATGCAGTATGTATCTGTGACGCCTTTGCCAGCAGTCTCTGATAAGACACACACCTATAAAATGTTACAGGCATTGAGACAGAGTGGTACTATTCTTGAGCGATTTTCATAAACACAACCTACAAATATGGGAACTACATGCCTTTAGTGTATTAAACACTCTTCCTGATATATGCCACGTTTTATCTCTTCAGAATCTTGTCAACGTTTAAATGTGTGGTATTTTTAACCGCCTAGCTAAGTAACCAAGGAAAAGCCTAACCAGGAAAAGAGACAACTTTAAATAAACACTACTGTTCTAAGTCATAATTACAAGCACATTTGCACTTCTTTCATGTCCTGAACAAGACCATAACAGCAGATGTATTTCCCTTGTTTGACTGTCATGAAATTGCAACTTGATATTATTATTATATTTACATTTTCCTAAAGCCATGTGTTATGTTGTCCTTTCGTGAAAGTGTTTAGTGAGTGAAGTGGTGTATGTTATTGAACCTGTATGTATTTCCTGATTAAATACATGTGTGAGAGTGGGGTTATTATGGTCCTAAATAAACAAATATAAATATAAAGTGGGTCAGGCTAGTGTTTTTGAATGTAAGGATAGTTTTACAGACTTACAGAATAACACACTTATTACTCTTTTCTGAGACAGGCTAGGACCAGCTGAATTATACAAGAAAATCTAAACAATTTTTATCATGTGAAGCAAACACCTTTATTTAAATGATCAAAAACAGATTTAACATAGCCTATGACTTTGGTACCACTGGGTCTTGCACTTGTAATATGTGTATAGTAGTTGGTGTTCTGTTGTGAGAGCTAGAGTGTATTTGATAATTCACAATTGTGTACAGAATAGTATGAACAAGAGTTGCAATCTTCATGTATATAATGTAAGAAATAAGCAATGTTTGCATACTCCCTCTATATGGAGGACCTAAAGAAAAATCTTCTCAAAGAACCCTTAGAAACCTGTTAAGAAAATATGTTTCCTCCTCAGATAGTTTAACATGTGAATGTATGTCTTGCTCCAGCTGTACATTATATTGATGTAGATTATAAGGGTCAATTGCACTGAAAACATTGATTTATAATATGTTTCAGATATTACTACTTGTAAAAGCTAAGCATTTTTTTTGTTTTATGTAATGGAATACTAATAATGCAACAAATTCAAAATCTCTATCAGTAGACCTGGTTTGTCTTGTGTAATTATACAATAAATCACGGACTCTCCACAGCTACATAATATAATTTACAAATGTCAAATTTAAAAAAATGAAGGAATTTGGGAAACTTATTTTGAAAATAAACGGCATACATCTGGTATTCTTTTAGTTTCACAAAACGAGTGACGGTTCTTTGAATTCAAACATTAAACCCGCTACGGTCTTCATATCACAATGACTATAATGCAACTTTTCCTCTGAAGATAATACAGCAGAAGGTTTTGCCAACACCTGTTACCGCTCTATGTAGCATCAGTTTTAATGGCAGAAATGACAGAACAGTGCATTGTAATAGAACTTTAGAATTGAAATGTTTCTGACAACCTACATCTAAAATAATATCGCTTTATGAGCAGCTGCATTGGGATATATATTGAAAACAATGACAACCCCCTTGCCTCTAGTTCCATGAACTTCGCTGTCACCATAATATAGAACATCACAGGGAAGTTCAACATGCTGGGACCTACCACAGCAACCATTTCTGTGCCATTAGGAATTTGCCTTCTTTACCGTTCAGTCTCACAATGCTGTTTAAAAAAAGCAGTAGAATGCTAATAATTTAACTGTAGCTACTGAGTGTACATTTTAGTAGAAAGCAGATCCTTTGGAACCCTCACTCACTGCAATGTTTGATTATTGACAACCATAATTGATGCCAGGGCCCTTGAAGCTTGTAACTGCAAAGAATCAGTTAATTAGAGATGAAAATGTAAATTGCTTAGGGCCACCAGCAAGACTTTGTTAAGTGCCCCACAAAGTAGGGAGATCAAGGCTATATTGTACTTGCAACCACAGGCATCTAGTTTTCTTTCATTTCTCAGGTGATAACACAAATGTGTTATTACAGCACAACATAGCGAGTGCAAGATTTGTTTTGTGCCAAGGGATGAAGAGACTAAATGTTTTAAGCGCTCTAACTTGATATACTTTGATTTTATCGAAACATGTTCCTTGCTTTGGTGGTTGTTAGCCACTCTCCAAACACTAAACATTTCTCAGTTCAGTTTGAAATATTCATAGCGCATGGTTAAAAAACCATGACGTTTCAAAACGCTGGAAAACAGTTGCAAAAAAACCCGCCCAGAAATGTTAATTTTAATGATAATAAAATGTAGATTTAATGAGGTGGTCTAGTAAGTAGTAGATTTAAGTAGTCATTTTCTTTTTGGGGTAAGGTCCAAACATTACTGAGGCAGCAAGTTTCCAGGGTACTGCATACTTCCCACACTTTTTAAAGTCGTTGTAGCCTCAGTTGTTAACTTAAAGAATACTGAGAAGGTGACCCCCTACTGTGCCCAGTCCATACCCGAAAAAAAAAACTATTTGAAGAAATGCTTGTGGAAGCTTTACACTTTATTTCTGTGGTCTTGTACATACCAAATTTTAGTAACAGCTGTTTGATTTGCATTTCTTAATATTGTAGTGTGTGTCTAAGTGGGCCATTTTAAAAGTCTAATATTTTCTGTTATGAATAGCAGACCTGTAATATTTGTATTAGTAATCTGTTAGTAATTACCCTTCAATATTAGTTTCAATTCTCCAAAGATTTTGCAGAGTGCAGTGTTTCCCAAAAACCATGTTACTTAACCAGAAAATGTACTTCCTGTTCTCTCAGATGTACAATATTTTATACTTGTATTTTCCTCATTTAAAGCCTAACTGATGTAGTAGATGGACTGTGTTCCAAGCATATATTTTTTCATTCTCGTGTTTTTTGGTGTATTAATATTTCACCTTGCTGAGTTCAGATATTTAGTTTTATTTTTATTTTTTTTTTGTTTGCATTAATACCATCCAATTGGAAACAAAAAGTGATGTTGCTCAAAGGGCCAGTTGCTTTACTTGTGTCTATTACTGTAACAAGTTGACAGAAGCAAGAAGAATATTTACCCATATTTTAAAACAGTTTGTATCCTATTATAATAGCCAAGGCTTTAAATCAATGTAACTCTTATCAGCATGAGCAACCTTAGAAGCCTACCGTATTTAGCTCACCGAGTGGCATATTGGCAATCAGGCAATCAGAAGAATTGAAGATGCTTACATTCTTACAGCTACAGTAAAACTACTTATGATAAATAGTACCAAACAGTGCACATCTGTATCTGTAGTTAACAAGCACCAATTATATTGTAATATAACTGTATTATGGGATACTGCAGCTTCAAGTGCTAGACTAATTTATCTTTCAATATTCTACTTTATATTATTTCATAGCACTGATTATGATACCTTCAGAAGTTTCCACCAGGTGAAACAGCTGTCGTGTTACTTATGTGCCTAAAAATGGTTTTGTAATATATATGCCCCATTAATTTTATTTACTGCCTTGTCATAGCTTTTGTTTTAATAATCCATCTTCAGACTCTTCTCTACAAGTGCAAATGGTAAATGTGATTAAGTTAATAGAATAATGGATTACAGTTCAGCAATGTATCCAGACTTGGCAAGATAAGTACTTTACAATAAAAATTGTTTTGTTCTCTTCACTGTAAAAGCATAACAAATTGAATATTATGTTATACAATTATTTAGGAAATAAATTAGGAGTCAGTAAACGTGTTAGTTGTTTACACAGCTGCGTAACATTAAGCAGTGTTGTTCCTTATAAATGCTAATTAGCTACATTTCCATTTGTGTGGTTTAGCTCTGAAGGTTAAAAATAAGTTTCTTATACTGTATACAGCATGTTAATCTTAAAAAAAGGCTTCAGTAAAATAAATAAATAATAAACTGATTTGCTACTGTGTGTAATTTCATAATGGAGAAAAACATCTTTCAAAGCAGTTTTAATGATATTCCATTAGGCTGGACTGCATTAGGGTCTGGGTGTTAAATATTTGGCCCAGGAGGTGAGGCATGACCCCATAGATTGGGTGGCATGCCCCCAAGCGGAACCCCGTTGAAGAGGTGGCAGAGGGAAAGTTGAAAGCATAGGAAGGTGAAATGGATATCCTTCTAGAGGCTGATAAGTTAATAATACCAACATCAGCAAAAGACACATATTTACCTCTTGAGTACAGGGCTTTCTCTTTAGTTTAATAAGAAGACGTTCGTCTTTGAGTCCTGTGGTTTGAGAGTCACGGCCAGCCCTTGTCTTACCATTTAATTCAATGGGCTGAGATGCCAATTCATTACAAATGCAGACAAGTTTAAATAGAGGCGACAGCTGATTTGGTGTGATGGATCCCTCTTAAATGTTACCAAGGCTACAATTAAATATAATGACTTAGCAATTACAGCTTACACTTAGTTATTACATATTATACAAGCTAGCTGGCTGTGTTTCTTGAGTATATGAAATGTGATCCTTTTAGTTCCAAAGAGAAATCAGGGAATGCCATAATCCTAACCTTAGATCATACATGACTAATCCTGTAAGGAAACACAACCCTCCTAACCACTTGAATGTACAGTAGGTGCAATCATCCTCCACTCTTTACATATTGACTTCCAATTGAGCATGTTTAATAATAAGTAAACAGTCTGTCTGATTCTGATTAATGTCATAGATCATTTTCATAGAACCACCCTTCTAAACATTGACTGCAGTAAATTATAGTGAAAGGGATATTAAAGATTAGTAATTCCATTATTGTGAAGGTGAAATGAAAGCATGGCGAATCACTGGGAACTATGACTGGGAACTGTAGCTTTAGAGCAATACTTAGATACTAAATATAATCTACAGTTTCATAATATTTAATTTCTTACCTATAAAATATACTGGCATGTGTGTTCTTTATGGTTTTCTATTGTTGTTTCTGCATTATATTATTTGCCATGCTTACGCAAACATGACTCCACGCTCATTGTGCAGGAAAGCATATTAGCACTGCTCTGTGTTTTGAAAGTGTGTGTACCAAAACCTGTGCAATACTAATATGCTTCCCCGTCCTCACAATCAACCTTGAGAAGTCTTTTAAGAAGCATGGCAAATAATAAACTAAGCAGAAACAACAATATAATGTAGGTTATAAAGAACACACATACTATCATATTAAACAGGTAAGATATACTGGAATATGTATCCTTCAGAACTAGACCACACCTATTAATACTTTGATATGGACAAATCAATATGAAACTAGCAGGGTGAAATCCCATAATGTATATAGTGCGTGAGAATGTAAGGTTGGCAGGGATGGGGTTAAATCTGTCCCTGCCAGCAATCACAATTGTGTGGCCATTCCTCAGGTAGGTATTTGGTGCTAATTGGTGAGTGGCCACATGTATTTAAGGCAGGAGAAATCCTTTGTCTGGGAGAGGGAGTAGGTGGATGCCCAGCCTATTGTGTGCAGTATTGTTTTGTTTAACTTTTTATTTGGGCACTGTGCTGTTTGTTTGTTTTGTGTTTTTTTTTCCCACTGCAGTCCTAGCTCTAGGGAGCACTATCCCACGCTGACACCAAACGTGAAAGGATAGTGTCACTGTCAAGGCTGGTTACTGACAGGAGAGACTCAGAAACAGAGAACTGTAGTTTTAAGTGCTGATGCACACTTTTATTAAATAAAAACACTAGAACAAACAAACAGGCAGGTTAAACAAAACAATAATATACACAATAGGCTGGGCATTGGCCTTCACTATTAGTACAAACACCGACTCCCTCTCCCAGACAAAGGATTTATCCTCCCTGAAATACATGTGGCCTCTCCCATTTAGCATCAATTACCTAACTGGGGAGTGGCCACACCTGTGATTTAACCCCATCCCTGCCAACCTTACATGCCCACACACTATTTACATGAAGGGCTTTCACCCTGCCACAGAAACATTTATAAAAACACTCTTTGCACGAATGATCTTCGATTATTTACTCCTCATTTATTTTGTTAAATACCAGATTTATTAAATACTAATTTCAAACAAAAGCACATATTTATTGACCTCTGTGCTTTGGTCAAATTGATGGTTACAGTTATTGTCTTGTGAATGAGTACACAATGGCCTTATTAATAAACAAATAGGATCCCATTTCTTATACCCTATCCACACAACCAAAATAATGCACAATCAGAATTCATTATAACAAATATTTTTCAGCCAGTGTGATATTCATAATGTTTTGGGGTTTATTTTATGAACAACTGACAACCCAGTTATTAATTGGAACAACAGCTGTTCATTGACATAACACCATAGGTATTGGAAAGCTATTCCTTGGAATGGTGTGCACAGCCAACACCACAAAAGAAGTATCCAATGTAAGTGTCAACACACTAAGAAGGTGGATAAAGGGAATTTCATGTGTTCATGGAAACGCACTCCACACTGAGGAAGTGCTAAATGATGAACATCTGCTATTAAGGTTTAGACCTGCTGCTAGACAAGGCATATGGTAAAATGAAAAGAGAAATAGAGAATATGTGGTGATGCGTAATACTAAAATAATCAATTTGCAGACAAAACTGTGAGTTGATTATTTGAGTTAATCATACATTAAATATGTTTGGAATAACCTCAAAGTTTTCTGTTTATCCTTAAAACTGAAAGTTTTTTTCTGCTTAAATTTTAGTGGTTACACCAAAGATACTTGCGGGCTTGCTCAAACTTTTTTTTATTTGGTTTGCCCATTGAAACAGGTGGCTAGTTTTTGTGACGCCAGGGTCTAGACATAGATTTACGAAAAATAATTTTGCATTGGAACAACCGCTAGTAACTTTATTTTCCACCAGGTCCTAGGTCCTTAATAGATGATAGTCTTTAAAATAATTGACAATCCTAATGCCCTCAATGAATAGTGATTTCTTTACATTATTGTCTATGGTGGAAATTAAACATTTGCTCATTTACCTAATGTACTGTACCTTTAACAAATAAAGTCATGACAAATGAAAATGTTAATGTAGCTGTGTTTTCCCGATTATAATCAGCAATTAAATCAACATTTCAAATTGGTTACAATTGAAACAAGGCTGTATGTATAATTTCAGCCATTAACATACTATGCTATACCTAGCAAACAACACAATTTAACATTGTAATGTGGTGTTTTCTATTTAGTCTACAGAGACCTTAGACTGAAGTATGAGGATGAGAATAGTGTGAGTTAGGGCACTTTGGCTGTTCATAAATCTGGCACTGTGCCTATTGTGTTTGGCTTGTACATACAACTAGAACGTTCCCATTTCCAGTGTTTTGACTCTTGTTCTTTTTGCAAGTAATAAATTCGCCCCAGTGAAGCATAGGTCATTGTAAAAATACATGCTTTGTAAACCAGTGCTGAAAGATTTACAGTACTATGTCTCTGCACTGAAGGCTAGCAACAAAAGGTCCTATGCCTAAAATCAACAGAAGAAAGTGGAAAATCCCTCCACTGTTGTCACACTATCTCCCATTATTGCAGGCAGGGCAGTGCAGTAGTGGGAAGTTTTGTTACACATTGCCAAACTACTGTAACATACTTTTCTTTAAAACAAATAAAACACCATACATGTAACAGAATGGGGCACTGCTCCACACAGGCAGAGAAAAATGCAAACGAAACAGAACACTGTAGGAAAATCAGGGGGTGGCTAAAGCTTAAAGCTGAAAACCATACACCACGGAGAACACAGCCACAGATGCTTTTTATTGAAAACCACTGGCAAGAAAGAGGTTACAAACTGGAGACATGCCTAGCTCCCTACTCTAAAACTTGAGTGGGCCGCATAACGGAATCCAGACAAGAGGTAAATCAGTCTTTGTATTGCCACTGACGATTCTCTGCACAGCCTGCATTCCAGTCTCCCTAACTACCACTTGGCTCCTCAAATAATGCTCCTATATCCAGCCCTTACTGACTGATGACACGGCCCAGCAACCAATGACTTTCAGTCCTAAACTCCTCAAATGGCTGTTGATTTTTCCATGGACCGGGCAAATGCATGAAATACAGGGACCAGTGTGACTGATCACCCCTAAAATTAATCAGTGATGATAATGTATTGAAATTCTGTAATTGCTCTTGGTATTGACAAAACAACGCCACATGTGCTGTGAAGTTTTATAAGTAAGAAGAGCCTTGCATTCATGCTTGGTCTATTGATCTTTATTAGTTACATAAATGATGTGAGGCTTAATGTAAACATACTCAACGTCGCCCTTGATGGAGGCATCATGTCTGGTATTCTCATCTCTTTAAATTTCTGTATAATGGAGCGTTGACACAGACTAAACTGATTTTTACAGGAGAAAGGTTTCATGTAACAGAAAACAATTGCGGCATTTACATGCACAAGTCATGACAGTTTTCCGTACTTTTCTGGAAATGCGTTACAATTCAGTTCTGATTTAGGAAAAAAAAAACGTCCAAAGCAATGCAAATTACTCAGTTCATAGTCATTTAGGGGAGGGGATATTTAAATGCCCATGTCTGCTTACTAAGTAGGAAAAGAACGACTCTGAATATCATGAGGAGAGCTTCATGTGTTGCCATGAAGATAAAAACATTTAAAGAGAAATTAATTCACGTGTTGTCGCGCATATTCTGAATTACGCCGCGCATTAGCTACTTGTTTGTCTGGTTACCTTTCCAACACACACACACACATAATTATATAAAATATAATTTCTACTAAGTACAGGTTTTACTACTTAGAATTTATATTTGTATGCGTAAGTGTGTGTTTGTGCAACATCTAAAAGTAAAATTATATTAACACTAGAACTGCCTTTTACAATACATGTTTTTATTTTGAATATAACCTACAATAGTCTATATATATTTTTGTATATTGTTTTGTACAATAATGCACCGGGGAAGATATCAGTAGGAGAGATTTCATCTTGAAGCTAGCCACAGCGCTTCAGCAGAAACATTTCGATCAGCAAACTGCAAAGCAGCAGGCTGCTGCAGCTCAACCTGGATTCTGTGCTGCGAGTGACACACACGCAAGAGAAATCATATGTTACTTTAGTTTTAGATTAAAAACTACTTTTGTTTTTACAGTTTTGTGTGTACATTAACCTGTTTACATACTAGTTTGTTTTGAAATGTTTATTTTATTATAGTTTTTCATTTTTTTAAGTAGTGCATTATATGTGGTAAGTTAGAAAATAAACCCTTTATGTTTAATTGTTCATTTAAATACGGCGTTTCTGCTGTGCAGATGTTTGACATGATGTGCTTGAATAAAACTTTTGAGTTGTATCCGATAGTTTGTCTTTCATTTTAATATTGATGGTGTGTAAAATGTACCAGCGGTTGTATGTATGAGTATAACCACGGCAGTTCTTTAAAGTAGTCCATAAATGTACATTTTGTGTGTGCGTGTGTGTGTGTGTTTAAGTCCTGTCTATTTTTTACTAAAATCATTTCTCCCCATTGTTTGGTCAGATTACACACTAATGGAGATAAACTGTATTCATCTTATTTTGAGTGTGTTTTGGCTGTAATTAATAATAAGTGGTAGTGGTTAGTGTCAGTGTACCAGTTTCTCCTGCAACTCCAATTAAATTGAAGTGCATAATGCAAGATTTAGGAAATGGCAGGGTTAAGAACATATTTCAGGAACTTGTAGATGGGCCCAAACATTTAATATTACTTAGAAAAGGTGTTGCACTGCTGACATAATTTCTCACTGATGTTTAAAACAAGGGGTTTGAAAAACATAGTAATATATGTAGTAAATACAGTGCATTCAGTTTTTCTAACTTAGAAACAAGCAAAAAAAAAAAAACTTTAAAAGGTACAATATTTGGTTCTGAATAAGCTCACAAATTTTATTGAGGGAGCACATTTATGGATATTTGGGAAAATCATTAAAGTGATCTTCAGTGCTCGGGGGAGCCATATAAAATGGAAGAAGCACCAATTGGACATCCTTTTTCCATTATTAAAAAAAAAAAATTGGTAAAGAAAGGCATGCTTTGTTTTACTTCAGAGCAGATGATCTACTGATTGAAATAAATCTTATAAAATAAAAAGATAAATGTGTACCACTGGAGAGTGAATTATTCAGGAAAAATTATATGATGGGTTTTAAGAACCAGTAAGTATTTAATATGGCTTTTTTTTTTAAATAACATGGAACTGAAAAGGGAAAATATCTGTAGCTAATGGGCAGGCTGCCACAAAATATTTAGTAATGTTTGACATGTGCATTTCTATCGGGTTTTATTGCCGGTTATAAATGTCTTGTTCTATTATTTGAATTGTTCAGAATTGTTATTAATATAAAACACATTTTATTGAATATTACTATTAGGAGTTGTTTTCATTATATTTTGTTTTTGACAACATGGTTATTTGCACATATTAATCAATATTTTACAGAATTATCCTGGTTTCTTAAAATCTTGTGGTTTACACCTCATGAAGCATGTAAAAACGAAGGAAGAGTGTTTGAGACAGGACATATGCTTTAATTTACTGAGGAGGCCTGCTATTGTATAACACTTTCAAAGCTAACAATTTGTGGTTTTTCTGTGGAAGAGGATATTACATTTCCGTGGTTTACCTACAATTGTAAGCTAAAAGGGCAATTCATTGCTACATACTTATTGAGATGCCATCCATCAACAAACACTTAAAAATCACCACTAGTACAGTTGTATTGTTTAAAAAAGTGAGGGTTAGTCACAGGGATATTTGAAAACTGTAATCCAATTGTGCATAGCGCCATTATAGTCACCCGCTGCCTCTGTATTATATTGAATATTACATTCCTGTTTTGATAATGCTACCAATGCCCCTCCACTCTGTTTCCATGGTAACACATCCAGCTTCCTCCCTTTGGCAGACTTGTTAGAAAACATCCCTTCAATATCTGTAAACATGTTTTGTTAAAAAAGAAAAAGTCAAGCAGTAAAGGATTATTTAAAATGTGCTTCCCAAACCTACCGCCAGTTCACAGAGTAAACATGTTTGGGTTTTTAAAAAGTTCTTCATTTTCTGCAGATTTTCTAGTGGTTTTGGCTACCATTTGCTATTATGACAATACATGGGAAACAAAACAAAGACTGCACAAATCAGAATTAATTTGTCAGAATCCTTTGGGGAATATTTTAAATCTCAATTTTCTGTTTTTATATATATATATATATATATATATATATATATATATATATATATATATATATATATATATAAAACTTTGCTATTTGACAAAAAAAGAGTGGTTGACATGCCAAATGACCAAATAATATTTGATTCTTGTTTTGCACAAAACATAGGATACTTAAGATAATATACCAATTTCTATTCCTTTAAAAACAACAATAAATCCCATAACAAGAAAACTAATAAGACTACAAAAAATGTCTACTCTCTGTATGAGAAACATTTGAAAATAGCAAAAAATGTTACCATTTGTTGAATTTCTCAGCAAGAAAAGTCAGTAAGCTACCAGGAATGTTTATGTAATGTTGAGTCATGGGCTATTAAAATCTGAATTTTTTAAACACAAACAATAATTCCATTGAACACGTTGTACAAAAAGAGAAAAGTAGATATAAATGCATGCAAGTAGGTGACTGGTAATGTATATGTGTGTGTCTATATATATATATATTCCTTTGGTGTTTCCGTGGAAATTGCAAAGAAAAATATGCATGTGCCAAACAATACAGAACTAATTGGTTTTAGTCCTTTTATCAAAGTGGAAATTTAAAAATGGGAATATGGTCACTAAAAAAGTATGTTTGTATGTCACAAACCAAAAAAAAACTAACAAAACAGAAACAACTTAAGAGTAGCTAAAATCACTTATATTAAATTCCTGGGTTGTTTATTTCTAGAGCTGCAAGTTTGAATGGATGTGGTAAGTGAACACCCTCGAACTTCAACTGTGCAATTCTCACAAAATGTTGCAGACTTTAGCCTCCGTGCGCAGACTTTTGGTTTGATTAATTGACCAAATGACAGGTCCACAGGTGAAGCGCAGAACTATTGAACTGCAGTTGAAAAAAATGACCTCCAGAATTAGCTACTTAAAAATCAAGTCGCTACTGAAACTCATATACACACTTAAGTGACTGTTGCAAACACTGTAACCCACGGACTTCCCATACTGCAAGATCAGCATTTGAAAACAAGTGTAAGATAAAGAAAGAAGTGACAAACTTACAGTTTATTCAAAGGCGAGTTAGCTGAGGGCAAAAAATATTTAGTTGTGTCTGTCTTGTGCAGAACGAGGGATCTACTGTAATTTTGATGAAAAATTAACTTCCATTCTGATAGCTTGGTTAAAAAGCCAATCAATTTTAAAGAAATATGTTTTTTTTCTCTCTACTTGCATAATTTAGGAAAGAGTTCCTTACTAATAAAATATATTTATTTAAGCAAAAGTGCCTGTCGCTGAAGGCTCTTCCTATGGTAACAGGAGTTATGCATGCCTAATTGAAGGAGACCGGGAAAAAAAATCACTATAAGGACCCAGCTTGCTAGAAGTTTTATAATAACGGCACTTGCTTGTTGTTGTTTACCCTTATTCTGAGAATGTATGAGCTGTGGTTTGGCCTGTGTAGCAGTGGCAGACACAGGGTTGACTTCATGAACAAATGTACAGTGTTGATTGGCTAGTTATGGCAGGACATTGATTGGACGATCTAGCCGAGTATTAAATTGTTGACCAACTGTGTCTTTTTTTAAAAATGTTATTCTCAGTTGATGCAACATGCTTTTATGATCACATGGAAACCCACTGGAGCTAGAACTGTAGGCTGGTGGTACTAAATAGTTTATTTAAAAAAAAAAAAAAGTATGCTGCAGGTCACAGTTTGTACACAGTTTCACAGTGGATACAAAAAAAGAAAACAGCCATTTAGATTCAGTAATTAAGCAATAACTGTATACCTACAGTTATTGCTTAATTTTATAGAATATTTTATTTTTAGACTTCTATGTTTTGCCAGGCCCTTTTATTTTAATGTGTTCCTGACAGTGTACCAGCTGTTATAACACTGTTCCTCAGTCTGAAACTGTGAACATCCCATTTGAATTTTAAATTGAGGCTGACAATTTAATGTGTGGTCATTCTACTGGGTATTCTATTGGATGTATCCAAAATCAAATTGCATTGACTATAATTTAAACCTGTTTTACAATAATAATACTATTTAATGGCGCTCAAAAGTTACCAAATAAAGATAAATGTTTAAATGGTTCAATATTTCTAAGCAAAATATAATCTATGATAAATGTCCACAGACAGTTGATCTCCTCATGATTGATTAAAGTTTCCATCTAAAACCGTAGTTGTAATAAATGCTAACACAATATGAAGTACAGAACCACATGTCTGATGCGGCTGTTGAAATGACATCAGAGAGATAAAATCAAGGAACTGCTAAATGAAATGCTTTTTAGGACAATGTTAATCAATATAGGTAAAGAATTTAATAACATCGTCAACTGTAACAAACTTCCATAATTACCCCCCCGAGTGGTAAAGTACATAAGAATAAAAGACATTGTTCAGGAACACCTGAATCAACTTTTGGTACAATATATATCAGCAGCTGCCCAGTCACTGACAGATGGGCTATAATTTGTGTTTGTAATTACTGTGCTCTTAACTAAATCTAGAGACAGATTTTTAAATGAGTAATACAGTAGTCAATATACTATATGAAAAATGTACAAATGAAAGAAAGCACTCTGCTTTGCTAATTTAAGGTTAAGGTATTAATTAATTGAAATTAAGTGAAGTACCTTGTTTTAAAAATAACTTATTTTAGAAATAGGACATATGGTTGATGTACCTCGCCAGTTTGATATATGAGGGGATACTGATAATGTTGAAACAATTTGATACAAAAACAGTCATACGATAAAGTGCTAAAATATGTTTATTTTGACTGGCAAAGGCTTTACATCTGTATGTGTACATAACTCAGTCAAGAAATATAACCCAGCTCTGTAATTAGGAAGTATTCTGGAGATTCAGGACATTGGTGCAACTCTCAGAAGGTCAGATTTTATATTAAAAAAAAAGAACACAATAGGTCCTGAATTTTCCTGTCCAAATGTTTAAGTGTACATTTCTGGAAGACTGTAAATTATATTCAATTACTATTTATTCAAGGTCAGTTACATGTTAATAAACAGTCAATATGCAACAGGGGTGCTTGTGTGCATCCACCATTGCAATTTTTGTTCTATGAATGATTATAGCAATAATATAAAAAATAAAATGTACTATTTGATATAGTTAAACAATAATTATTCACAAGCTGTCAAGACCTCAAAGGTCTCTTCTGCACAAACCCAGTGGAACTTTCAAATGCTATCCATTTTTAAAGTTTTGTAAAGTTGTATTTCTTGTATTTTGTTGTGGAAGTGTCAGAGACATTCTAGTGGGTGACTAGACTTGGGTCACTGAAACCTAGTATGCGTATTTACAAAACCTAATTGAAACCAGTTTCTGTATTTTTTTTTTTTTTTTTTGGCATATGGTTGAATGTATCTTACTAGTGTCTGGTGCTAACCAGGGGGCCAAGTCAATGGTTAAAATTAAAGCATGAGTCTGAACCAAACAATTTCAAAATGAAGCCATCTATCATTTTCACATAATTTGTGTTATAGCAATATTAGAAATGTATATAAGAACTATGAAATGCAGCTGCAAAATCATTTGCATATGCAGTCAAGGCTGAGTCCTTTGATTTCCTGGAAGGCCAAATAACGTCCTCTGTGTACAGTATATGTCTTTGCTGATCAAGTCCTGACAAACAGGACTGTGCACCTTGCAGAGTGATCCTTGCAGTACAATCCCTATATCTCAATCCATTTGAGTATGAGTGGAATCTCTTTAATTCAGACATATTGATTGACATCATCATTTTTTTACTATGCCTTATACACAATACTGTTAAGACTACCGCTACTAATATACTAATACTAATACTACTATTCTGACTAAAGGGGAGGCATTCCTTCTGGAGCCCCTGTGGCACAACCCCCATTTTAGTGCGTAAGTGTTGGAATCCCCCGCGGTCTGGAAGCAGATGGTCTTAGCCAGAGTGACCAGAGTCTGGAATTTCCTGGATCATGAGCGCTCGGAATGGTTAACTCCCGAGACGATCGCAGCCAGAGTATCCTGGAGGACCACCAGAATGCCCTGCCAAAGGTGCAGGACCTTACACAGCCTCCCCTCGAGAACAACCTGAGGGATTGGGGATCTGAAGAACCTCCTGCTGCAGTTCTGCTCCCCCCATGTTCATGACTCCACCCAGGCAAGACTGCCAGGTCTCCTAGGGAGGGTCTTTTTACTGCAGAGCCATATTTAGGGCTGATCCCGGGTTCTTTTAGAACACGCCCATGGGGATATCATGGCCTATGTCAACCAGTGGGCATTTTCAAGCATTTTTTTTATTTTAAATTAATTAAATGTCCATTCCTGAGGGTGCTAAATATAATGTTTCTCCAGCTGTCACTTGACAGTTTGAAGGTCAGGTTAGTTTTGTTTTTGTTTGTGTGGTAGATTAGGAGGCAGTGTGGTTTAGTGGTTAAAGTCCAGGGCTTGTCACCAGAAGGTCACTGGTTCACATCCCACCTCTGCCACTGACTGACTCACTGTGTGACCCTGAGCAAGTCACTTAACCTCCTTGTGCTCAATCCTGTGGATGAGAAGTTAAATCAGTGTCCTATTGTAAGTGACTCTGCCTATAATGCACAGTTCACAGCCCACCTCTGTAAAGCGCTTTGTGATGGTGGTCCACTATGAAAGGTGCTATATAAAAATAAAGATATTATTATTATT
Source organism: Acipenser oxyrinchus oxyrinchus (assembly GCA_030684275.1). Lineage (NCBI taxonomy): Eukaryota > Metazoa > Chordata > Actinopteri > Acipenseriformes > Acipenseridae > Acipenser > Acipenser oxyrinchus. The sequence goes on along the minus strand of CM060249.1, from coordinate 18,431,128 downwards.
ATAATATAGTTTTTGATTACCTCCTCAACTGTTAATTGTCCTTATTCATGACAAAATGTGCTTGTGGTTTGCAGGTGTTGTGTCAGAAACATAAAATTCAGATTACAGTAGTTGCACTGCTGCACGTCAAAGATCTTGAGGGGAGAGTTGACACTGTATGCATGCTTTACTGCTTTAATGTATACTTGATAGATTTCTGTTATAATGTTGTAAAGTAATTTAGAGACTCATAGTGTAGATGAGGTCCCATGCACTTGAATCATTACTGCTCATTGGCAAAGAACACACGGCCACCATTTCAGAGTCTAAACATTACCCAGGACTTCATCTACAGTTCAACAGTCAGTAAAGCATACAATAGAGGAACTTCTTCCAATAGTCTTCCAAGCAGCACAAGCCTTTCCTCGCTACAGAAAAAGCATGTTGCGTCTATGCGGCATATTGAATTGCAGCATTGAGCCTTTGAATCCAGAACATGGAGTAATGTAGTTGTTCCTCACATGAGGATGTCCAAAAAGGCAAATGGATTGTTTATGACCAACGTCATGAGTAAAATAAACATAGCACTCCATGAACATTTAAATAGCAACGCAAAGTAATTTGGAAGAGTGTGATTTACTCAGTATACAGTACACCTCAAGTGTTTCTGAGAAGTTCAGGCTAATGCAATGCTGTGGTGAATCCATACTTTTTTACTTGTTGTTCACTGTTAGCATCTTTGTATTATTATTATTATTATTATTTATTTCTTAGCAGACGCCCTTATCCAGGGCGACTTACAATCGTAAGCAAATACATTTCAAGTGTTACAGTACAAGTAATAATACAATAAGAGCAAGATAAATACAATGACTAGTTCAAGCAAGTACAAGTGTGACAAAAATTTCTGATTTCTTTGTATCAGGTCATGAGCAATTTCTCCTTTACGTTATATGAACAGACATCTCTTATTACTGATTCTGTAATGTCATCATTGTTTACATCATGCAAATACTGATGAACTGTTTAGTAAACATTATTATTTATACCAACATGACAGCATAAAATGACATGCAGGATGAGATCATATGGGTCATTTTTGTCCTCTATGGCTATTTATCAATTCATTTGTATTATCTATAATTGCAATACTGTATGTTCTTTGTTATTTTTGAAAATATAATTAATACAATTAATTAGGCATAATGAACACCAAACTGGTTGACAAGAGGGACTTACTTTTACAATGAAGCATGCTTCAGTATGCTTAGGAAACACAATAGAGGTGTTAACCACAAACATAGTGGTGGGATTTGAAATGACTCTGGTAGCAATGTCCAGCTGATTAATGACCCAGGACATGTGAATAGAAATATGTTACATTTTTTAGTGTTTAAATACAAATGTTTACACAGGAAGCATAAACAGTAACTAATGGGAATTTTAAGGTTCAATAATGTTAGCCGTGGGCCTATCACCAACATTTTCGTGTACCCAGTTTGATGGTGGTCTCTTTGCTCTCCAACAGGATCCATTAGCTCCTTGATAACTCTTCATGTTTTAGGAGAAGACAACCAGACCACACTGTGGCTGTTTGATAACACAGCAGTGTGACATCATTAATCTTACATTAATTTTACAAGTCTTGTATACTCCGGGCCTTGCTGACTTTTCCTACACAGTAGGTAAGATAGCAATGCCACTTATATTTTGACATAAAAACTGAGAACCATACTCAAATTTACGTAACAGGAAGGCTGGATTTGCTTTGATGTACTTAACATTATAAACATCACATTCGTCTACTTTAACTAATAATGTTCCCAATAAATAACCATTAAGAAAATATTTCTGAAAGGCAAACATAAAACAATAATACTTGCTCATCAGAGTTAACGTAAAGCAATTAGATATTTCCAAACAATGTTATCTAAGATGTAATCTTAGGAAAAACATAAAATGACACATAAAACACACACCAGAGCAATTCTGAACAACAATTCGACTTCTATCCAAGAACAACCAGAAAAGTAAGACAGAATTATTAACTGTCACGTATAAGGAATTTGGCTGTAGCTAGTCAGTTTCTGTTTTTTCTATTCCCAGTATTCTCAGTTTAGCCACTGACTAACCCCTTGTGATAAGACTATTGCAAATGTCACATATCCATTATAGACGATGGTTGGTATGTTTTCTAATACCACCAAGGCTTTAAATCTACTTTAGTTTCTGAGTTCTGTGATTGAATCATGCACTTACAATATAATAAAAAAGGCCAACATCACATCATTGTAAAGTAATATGTGGCTTACATTTATATACACATTTTTGAGAGAAATGTGGATTTGTTCTGAATATGTTATTATTATTATTATTATTATTATTATTATTATTATTATTATTATTATTATTATTATTGTTATTCAGTTGTACAACTAATAAAAGAGATAACATTGGTTAATACGGTAAACATTTCACATGGAAAGGAGCAGCAAAAGAGAAGGCTCTAGTTTCCTTAATTATGAAATTGATTCAACTTTATGTACAATACTTACATAAATAAAGTTGCTGCTATCTTTCACAATAAATGATCATAAAAAACTGCAGGGTGAAAAGGTTGCCTATAAAAACGATCTATTAAAAACACTGTGTCCCTTAAGTACAAACCTCTTGCCAGTTTCATTAGGTTTACACTAGCTAACCAGATTATTTTTTGTGCAGTGGGATCATAATTCATTTGACAACATTTGTGTTATAAACATTCATAAAATTAAAACATAGAAATGTGCTAATGAATCCAATATACTTTGAAGTTCAAGCTGTGTTGTCATTGCTTCATATGTGAAACACAAATTTATTTTATCCCTGCTTATTTCATAAAAAATCTTACAGGCCACAGTGTCAAACTCTACAATATTCCACATCGTAAAGTAATAGGTGGCCTTTGTGTTCTTTCGTTACCTCAAGGAGATATACTTAAAGTTTTATTGCTTTGGTCAAGTAGCAGTTTGGGAAAAATCCTGTTTATATGAATCCCACTTAACTCATAGCAATTAAGTACAAGGATAAGATTTACTGATGTTTAACCTATAGCACCCTGTATTGTGGTTTCTGGAATTTCAAATTATATATATATATATATATATATATATATATATATATATATATATATATATATATATATATATATATATAGTATGTAAATTATGACAATTAACCCAGATTTCCTTTTAAATTCCCACGCATAATTTCAGGAATCACATTAGCATGATTATTTAACAAAATAGGCTCAACGGCAGCTTGAAAATGCCCAAATCAATGCTACATACCGATTTGTTGATTAACACTGGAGTTATCATTTACAACCTTATCCTTGCCAATATTCTTTCATGTAAAATTCAAAGCATGCTACTGAAAAAGAGTGCTGCAACTTATCCACTGAATTATGCAGTCGTAAAATTATTCCTGCACACATAACTCTCACACATAGCCATTAGCTTCTGTCATCAGTTCTTTTTTTCTGTTCATCAGAGAAATGACAAAATAATAAGGTTATTGTTTGTTTTTATCTCCTCTCTTATTAAGTTGTTGCAGAAGCAATAAGGCTGCATGTGTTTGACATCTGTGTATGTATTTATTTCCATTACTAGTAGAGAACGGTTGTATAGAATTACAGAAGGACTCATTGCTAATTGTGTATTTCAGTGGGGAATCCCATTCCAAATCATTTTAAAAAAATGCCCATGTTAACATTCTCCGCTTATTTTTCTTTCCTTTTTAGTCATTATTTCTGAAGCAGATACAGAATAGAGAAAGCTATTTTACAGAAGATAATGATTTTGATTGGCAAATCACCTACCACCCCCACTGAATGACTGATAGTGTCCTGTTTAAAATAATAAGATATGTTTGCTCCCCTTGTACTTCCCACTCACATCACCCACAAATGTTCAAATGAGAGAAATCATTCCTCTAAGAACAAGCAGTATGGCATTCCTAAATATCTACATCAGTACGGAGAACACTGAAGAAAAGAAGCCATTTGGCTCCTCAATGCTCATTCCCAGGAGCTGATTTTTCGAGGAAATTCGTCTTAGCTGCCCTTAAAGGTTTCCAGTGACTCAAAATCAACAACGTGGCTTCTAATCCATTCCATACACAGCATACTGTGTAAAAAAGTGTGTTTTTCCCAAGTTTGTCTCCAATCAATTTGCAATTAAGGTGACAGTTCTTGTGCAGTATTAAAATAAACAGACATTGACATTGAGTCTGTCTGTGATAATATAATTATGTTGTTTTCTTTTGATCAACCCGTAGGTTCTGGATTAAGCACATTTATATCCACTCTATACCTGTATCTATTTCAGTATTTTACTGATACAAAAATTATACCCAGAATACATAAAAAAATAATCAAGGGATTTTGAGAAATGAATGGTAAAATCATATTATTTATTTGGAAATAAAGAAAAGGCATCATAAACAAATGAACAAATACAGGTTTTAAATTTAGCCATAGATCACTCTCACAAATGCAATAAAACGTGATGTTAATTGATTCATAAGGCCTGTGGAAGGTTTCTCAACAGAGGCGCTACATGTGCCGTCATTGTTATGTCTATGAAAGCTTTAAGTCACTGTAGTATAATATAAATGATGAAGAAAGGTTGGTTGATTTAATATATGTTTAAAAATACATAAATATCTCGCCTCTTTGTAGATTCAGTAGGCCTACTTTAACTATGCAGTACTTGGCAGGTACTGGGGAGTCTGTTTAAACACAAAAAATAAATGGCAAAAGGTAAATCATATTGAACAGCAAAAAAGGCACATTATTATTATTATTATTATTATTATTATTATTATTATTATTATTATTATTATTATTATTATGTTTTCAAATAGTAGTTCTATATAAATGTGAGATTACGGGCTTGTGTATTATTGGGTATTTTTGGAATAATTTTTATTTTGGGCGTGGAGATACTTTGATTTTCCAAGTACTGGTAATGGATTCCAAATAAGATTTAGGTCATTAGGTATAAATTGAAAACTGTTAAAAGTGTGTTATTAAACAACGCAAAACAAAGCTGTCACCCTCATTTGCCCACATCTGCATAATTATTGAGTAGTATTCAATCTACATGTTTACCATTGCAGACAATTATCAGCTAACAAACACACCCAAGAAGGTGCTGTCAGAAAATCCGTTATTTGATTGCCATTGATTGATCCCTGATAATTCTTTAAATGAGGAAAAGACATATTTTCTTGTTGTAGTTATAACATTCTTTTAACAAGTTTCATTGTGTGCAATTTAACATCCACTGTCAAAAAACAATACTCTATTATGAAGTACTGTATCTGCACACCTCTAATTTGAATGTATTTCCCCGTGTAAATAAGTGGCACACATCATAAATAAATAAGTAATACAGTCAGCCTTCCAGTAACCTACAGTAATTCAACATTTAGTTTTGTTGAAAAGGAAAACATGGGGGATAGAACATACTGTGTATGTAAAATATATGTCCATACTATGTATGTTCTGACGACAAAAACTTTTTAAAAAGTTTTTATACATTGAAGCCTTGTTTCCATCTATACAGATGTACACTGTAATGTTATCAGGAAAAGGGAGTTCTGTTTTTTACTTTATGGTGCAAATACAGCAATAGCATGTATACAGAGAGTAAATCCTTGTAGGAAGTTTAAAGGGGGCAGTATATTTGTCTGTCCAGCTAAAACTACCTTTGGGGTTGGTAGACTGAACTGCCAATTAGAACTGTGTTTTGATAAATGGAGAGCTCATCTTCTAAAAACCTGTTTTTGCATTAACAAACTAAGATGTGTCTGCTTTAACTATGTCTAACTTAATTCAAGAGTTTTATGTATACCAATGGATTATATATTTTAGAGAGACACACTTCAATTTTTTCATGTGTAAAGTTCAACACTCAATAAACACTATATATGAATACTGCCCACCCCACTGTTCCTTTAAATCACTGTAATTTTTCATGTCAGTTGATTCCTGTGCTTTCCTTATAAAAATTCCTATGGTACAGTAAATTATCACTCCAGATTTGAAGATTACCATTCTTTCTCGATGGTTTAATGTAGTATGCATTTGTCATCATTTATACCATGCACCATTGAAGCTTTGCCATGCATTCCTTTTATTACCCTATACTGCCAATTTGTTTTGTAATTACATGCTAAAACATTTTACAACAGAATTGTGGCGAGGGCACTGTTTCAGGAGGCAACCAGATATTACAGGCAACTGGTTAGAAGTCTTAATAGGACTTCAGTATGTGTTGTTTGAAATGTAAGAAACTTTTTTTTTTCAAATTTAGATTCTGCTCTTATTTGAACAATTCAATGGTACCAAAACTAAAGAAAAAAACAGAAAGAGAAAACATACGCACATCCAAAGTCTTTCAAGGTGCAGGGTAGAAAGATTTTAAAGTTAAACAAACAGAGGACCCGCACACTTATAGATTATGCTCCAAAGTGTTTCTATTTTATTATACCCAAGATCAACCTTTCGATCTGCAAGAGATCTTCATCAGGACAAAGAACATAACAAACACCGCAGTATATATTTATACAATTGGTTAAGTAATTATAGTCAATAACCAACAGATGAGTAAAAGATAATAGCATCAATTAACAAATTCCTCACAAAAAGCCAATTACATCGTAGCCAATTACGTAAAACATCACATTTAAGTATTTAAGTTAGCAAATCATCTCCACATACATCAAACACACTGTGTGAAGACATTATAACAAGCATATTATGTTTAAAAAAATGTCTACACAATTATACATATATAACACTTGTCACAAAGTAAAAAAAAAAAATATATATATATATATATATATATATATATATATATATATATAGAGCAGCATCTACACAATCCAAAAATTGTTAAATATAGGATGATTGTTAATTATTATTCTGGGTTCATAAAAGATGTTTTATTTTATTTTTGTTATGTAAAGAACATAGGACCCACTATATAATGGAACAAAAAAACTGATCATATAAAAGGTTTAATGTCAAACTCCTCATTAAGACCCTTAGGTGACATTGTATCCAGTGTATAAATCCAAAATGTTTCCCTTTGAAGTAACAGTGTGTCGACATTTCCTCCTCTATGAGGCAGATTTACTCTTTCAATACCAATATACTTTAGAGAGGATATATTATGGTTTTATCTTAGGAAATGTACAGCTACCGGATTTTTCATATCCTTTGTCCTGGTGCTACTCCTATGTTCACTAATTCTGGTCTTTAAACATCTCTTTGTTTTCCCGACGTACACTAAACCACATGGGCATTTTTGATTATATTAAAGTGCTGACCTAATGGAGAATATCAAGTGAAACACTATCCATTGCTCAGTAGGACATCTCTTCTTTAATTGCAAACAATCTGATTGTGAAACATTTTTTAATCTTTCTGAAGCGTTCCATATCCAATCAGCGTAACCCCTCTCCCTAAACCTATGTGTTAAAGTCTTCGCCTGTTGGTGAAATCGATCCTCAGAACTACAGATTCTCCGTAGTCTACTAAATTGACTAATAGGCAGACTTTTCTTGCGCGGAAACAGGATGAAAACTATCCGCTCTCAAAAATGAATTTCTGTCAGTGGTTTTACGGTATAAATCAGTACTCAAGATATGATTTTCCTTAATTATTAAAATAGCCAAAAAAAATGACTCCTAAACTGATCAGAACTCAATGTAAATTTTACATTTTCATTGACACTATTTAAGTATTCAAAGAATTCCAATAAATTCCTGAAATGCACAGAAAAGGAACTGTTTTGTCAAAAAAGTGAAAAAAAATAATTAAAACTCCCTTTTCCCATTTTACATTTTTCTGTAAATAGTTTTGATATCCAGGACTGTCTTTTAAACCAGACCAGCTGTGAAACCATTGACACAGATCTAATAGAACAGATCTAATAGATATGTAAAGACAGATGTGTTTATAATGTAAGTGACTAGCTGGTGTTTGTCATGTTTACACTATTCACTCGTATGCCAGTAAGAGTGAAGCAAAGCATTTCGGACCATATACGTAGAACATGTTTATCTCTAGATTTCTGTACATTTTTTACTCAATTTAAAGCTCTATTCCATTACTACAGCTTTAAGCTACTGCATTACAAATAGATGGCGCACATGTAGAAAATGTATATTAATGCCTCACATCTTTGTGACTTTCAGGCAAAATGCTAAAAAAATAAGGTGAAAGACTGTTCTCAACAATATAATGGCTCCCTTTTAGCATGGATGGTAATAGTTAAATGCTGTCATTAAACTGGTAGCTGGTGATGATATAAAAATGCTCCTGAGAAATTAATGATGTATAATTAACCCTTTGTTTAATTTTGCCAAGGAATCCATTTAAAAATTAAACAATCCTAAAATAGGTTTGAGAGTCTTTTCTGTGTTAATGCAGTCTCCATTTTCTGCATCAGTCAATCTCCAAAGAACAACTGACTGCTATGCTTTAACATGCACGGTGGACCCAATCCAGAAAAATAAAATCCGAAAGTAAAACAAGGTCATGTTACCACCAACAGTAGTATTTGGGTGGCACGAGGTAAAGTAAGGTAAGACTTGCTCATGACAATTGTAAACGTACTGTATGAATGAAACATTTTGTTAAAGTTATCCAAGTTAATGTAAACTTTACTTTTTTGTCCAAGTCAATAATTCATAATTCAGGCATGCACCTGCTGTCAGATATTCTACATAACATTGAGATATATTTAAGGAAAACAATCCCCCTTGTTGTCTCAGTGCTAGTAATTAATAATTTCTATATGGCTTCATTAAAAGATAACCTGATATAACATGTACAATTATTGAACTACTGGCCTAATCATCAACCTGCAATTACCTAACAACTTAAACATGTTGTAGCAGGGGGAGATCTGTGCTGACTATCTGGCACATGCGTGGTACTGCAGGAAGAGGGCAGCAGTCTCGTAAGATCTGCCTGTCAGGCATGGCGATGACACGGAGATGTGGGGAAGAGGGTGTGTTGGCTTTCCCTCTCTCTGAGTGGCTGAGAGGTGAGCCTTGGTGGATTGCTCGGTTCATAAGAACTGCGCTTGGTTGTGCATTCGGGTGGCCGTGTTTGGGAATATACAGTGACGCTGACAGAAGACTCCAGAGTAAACAAGGACCAGGCAAGCCTGGCTGAGGGAGACAGACAGCCTGCCTTAAAATAATTTAAAAATTAAAATAAATAATTACGTACCCGAGGGGACGTGTGTAGTTATACTGGGAACTCTGGCCACCCAAGTGTATGCAAATAGCTGAGCGTAGGTCAGAGGCCTGTACTGACCAGCTTAGCAGCAGTGGGGGCACTGCGTAAGCAGCACCTATATTATGTAGTTTTATTACTGTGTTTTATTTTCCCTTTTCATTTTGCCTTTTGTTTTCATTATTATTTTGAGCACCTGTGAGTGTGCCAGTTTTTTTTACTGTTTACCAGTGTTGGTATTCCTGTGGTCCTGTGTACTGTTGCCGGTACTCAGGCCACGGACAACAGCACCCTCTGCGGGCTAAAAGAAAACATCAAAAATAATAAAACTGCCCACCACCCTCCACACATGTGTATAAACAATAATAGTTAAAATAGTAGGCATATTGCAAACATGAGTTTGACAGGGAGCCCCTGTCACTGGTTCTTGGGTGCATGTGTGCCTTTATGGAAGCAGCTTGGACGCACAACAGGAAACACGTTGCTAAGGAAATAATTGAGCAGGTAGGCTTGTCCGGCACTGAGATGATCGGGAGGTCCGGATTGGTTGGGGGTGCGTGCCCGGGGAGGCTGTGTAGAGCTCAGAAAGCATTGGCGCCACAGCTCCAGGCTACTGCACAGCCATAGCCATACAGACGGGTGCTGAGAGAGATTACTGTGTTTACATCAAGGAGGAAAGCGTCCGCTCCATGGAGAGAACTACTACACAAAACCCTTCCACTCCAAGACGGTGCTCATGAAGGCATTGCCCAGCCGAGGCCGTTTGAAAAGAGGCAGGAGTTGCCGTGAGAATGCCGGCACTCCGGGAGCCCAGAAGTATTTCAGTTTAGGAGATGTTGAGCTTAAACAGTGTAGAGAGGGTTTGCGTAGCGTAGTAAGTTCCTGGAGCGGGACGTTCCTTTTAGTGGGACTAGTGCTCGCCATTTGTGCGACAAACTTTTATTTTTAGCTTTGTTTTCTTTATTAAACCTGAGACTATGGTACCCTAGTGTCAGCACTTGTGCTATTAAATCTGCCAGCATGTCAACTCTCATATAATGATTTTTTTTGTTTTGCTTTTTGTTTGTCATGGTTTTAAACATACGTGACTTTTGATAGCATATACTTTTTGTAAGCAGGACTTGATTTCATAATTATGTGTCTGTTTATTGAATTATCATATATTTGCAATCACTGCACAATGAGACATGTTAAAATGCAGTACTCTAGAAGCCTTAGTGATGTTTATATCAGCTGCGTTTCTAAGATTTTGTCCTGGAAAGGTGGGTCTTTGGGCAAGTTGTGTACATTTATTATAGCATGGTCCAATTGTAGGCAACTGCCCACCCTATGGTCAATGTACAGTAATTGGATAATTGGGCCCACTGCAAAAAAGAGGGGGTTCTGAAAATATTTACGTGCATCGTTATAAAGCTAAATATGCAGAAACATTGTGTCAGCTTTGCAGTGGAGCAAATGTTTGAAATCTAGATTATTCTTACTTAATCTACAGAATAATGTGTCTATGCTGATATAAACAATGGTATATTTACAATGTGTGGTTTTGTTTGAGCATTAACTTGTTATGAAACTTATGAAAAACAAACTTTGCCTGCATATCCAAATACACATTTATTGTTATGTATAGTTTACATGAGCACATTGATTGCATACAGTACTGTATTTGTGTTAAACCTGCCAATGGTATCCTTAAGATATTCGTTACCATATGTAAGATACAGGCATATTGTTGAGTAGTTTTAACGTTTTACTAATCAGTCTTTCTTTGAATTCTTGTCTTGACAAATAAAGGGCCACAACTACAGTGCCAACATGTATATTGGTTATATTGACGTTATTTCCTTTGTGTCAATAATATGCTGAAAAAAATCATTACGATTTTAAGGTTGCTGGGGGGATATTTGTAGTATATGCTTAAGCCTTACTTTATATAAAACAGATTTTGTATAAAAGAAAAATCATACTTTTTTTACAGTACATCTGGGCAATAATTGGTTACAGGTGGTGAGTAGACCACAAATATTCAATAACTGTCATTGATATGTTATGATCCTATAAACACCATCATAAATATAAAGATATTTGTTTGGATAAAAAGCAATTCCTGTAACTGTAATTACAGAAACATATTATAATCAGATTTTCAAATAACCTATTACCTGCTATTGTTGCCAGTTTAGGGGATGATTTATTGTACATTTTACATGTATAGGGAGGATTTCATAGAAATGACACCATATCCACACTACTGTAAATAAGGTGTGAATAACATGCGATGAAACTGTACTGTAAATAAGGTGTGAATAACATGCGATGAAACTGTACTGTAAATAAGGTGTGAATAACATGCGATTAAACTGTACTGTAAATAAGGTGTGAATAACATGTGATTAAACTGTACTGTAAATAAGGTGTGAATAACATGTAATGAAACTACTGTAAATAAGGTGTGAATAACATGTAATGAAACTACTGTAAATAAGGTGTGAATAACATGCGATGAAACTGTACTGTAAATAAAGTGTGAATAACATGCGATTAAACTGTACATAAGGTGTGAATAACATGCGATTAAACTGTGCTGTAAATAAGGTGTGAATAACAAGCGATTAAACTGTACTGTAAATAAGGTGTGAATAAAATGTGATTAAACTGTACTGTAAATAAGGTGTTGTCATTTTTGTCTCAATCCTAAAATGATTGGTTATGCAAAATTATGCCTATTTTTGGGTCATTCCCATGACCTCTCAGTTGGAAATTTCAAAGCTAATCACTGCAATACCTGGCTGCCAGTATAAGGGGGCACAGATTTAATAAAAAAAGCATGGCAATATTGATTAAAAGGTCTGAAGACTGTATTTTTGATGGTACAGCTATTTATTTTGCAGAACTAGCAATAACCTTTCCTACAAAGTCCTACATATAAAATGCTGATCCAATTCTTAATCTGTACATGTCTTCCAGATTGAAAATTATATTCAGGAGAACATGAAGACTGAGATGGCTCAGATTCAGCAGAACGCTGTCCAAAACCACACGGCCACCATGCTGGAGATAGGCACCAGTTTGCTGAGTCAGACAGCAGAGCAGACACGGAAACTTACAGATGTTGAAACACAGGTATGTCCGAGGATAAATTACATATCAAACAACCCGAAAAACTTCAAGTATTACGCCTGTACTGTCCAACTCCAATATTTGTTCAAATACAAACGCATTAAAAAAAAACATTGAGCGATACAACTTTCTTGTTCTTATTCAAGCAGGTGTTTGTTGGAGGTGAGATATGACTTTCAAAGGACATCAGAAATATCTGGGACATAACTGAACTAGGACATGGGAATGGTTCAGCTTTAAATGTCATTCAGTTTTGGCTAATATATATATATATATATATATATATATATATATATATATATATATATATATATACAGTACTGTGCAAAAGTTTTAGGCAGGTGTGAAAAAATGCTGTAAAGTAACAATGCTTTCAAAAATAGACATGTTAATAGATTATATTTATCAATTAACTAAATGCAAAGTGAGTGAACAGAAGAAAAATCCAAATCAAATCCATATTTGGTGTGACCACCCTTTGCCTTCAAAACAGCATCAAGCATCAATTCTTCTAGGTACACTTGCACACAGTTTTGAAGGAACTCGGCAGGTAGGTTTGCCCAAACATCTTGGAGAACTAACCACAGTTCTTCTGTGGATTTAGGCAGCCTCAGTTGCTTCTCTCTCTTCATGTAATCCCAGACAGACTCGATGATGTTGAGATCAGGGCTCTGTGGGGCTATACCATCACTTCCAGGACTCCTTGTTCTTCTTTACGCTGAAGATAGTTCTTAATGACTTTCACTGTATGTTTGGGGTCGTTGTCATGCTGCAGAATAAATTTGGGGCCAATCAGATACCTCCTGATGGTATTGCATGATGGATAAGTATCTGCCTGTACTTCTCAGCATTGAGGAGACCATTAATTCTGACCAAATCCCCAACTCCATTTGCAGAAATGCAGGCCCAAACTTGCAAGGAACCTCCACCATGCTTCACTGTTGCCTGCAGACACTCATTCGTGTACCGCTCTCAGTCCTTCGGCGAACAAACTGCCTTCTGCTACAGCCAAATATTTCAAATTTTGACTCATCAGTCCAGAGCACCTGCTGCCATTTTTCTGCACCCCAGTTCCTGTGTTTTCGTGCATAGTTGAGTCGCTTGGCCTTGTTTCCACGTCGGAGGTATGGCTTTTTGGCAGCAAGTCTTCCATGAAGGCCACTTCTGACCAGACTTCTCCGGACAGTAGATGGGTGTACCAGGGTCCCACTGTTTTCTGCCAATTCTGAGCTGATGGCACTGCTGGACATCTTCCAATTGCGAAGGGAAGTAAGCATGATGAGTCTTTCATCTGCTGCAGTAAGTTTCCTTGGCCGACCACTGAGTCTACGGTCCTCAATGTTGCCCGTTTCTTTGTGCTTCTTCAAAAGAGCTTGGACAGCACATCTGGAAACCCCTGTCTGCCTTGAAATTTCTGCCTGGGAGAGACCTTGCTGATGCAGTATAACTACCTTGTGTCTTGTTGCTGTGCTCAGTCTTGCCATGGTGTATGACTTTTGACAGTAAACTGTCTTCAGCAACCTCACCTTGTTAGCTGAGTTTGGCTGTTCCTCACCCAGTTTTATTCCTCCTACACAGCTGTTTCTGTTTCAGTTAATGATTGTGTTTCAACCTACATATTGAATTGATGATCATTAGCACCTGTTTGGTATAATTGTTTAATCATACACCTGACTATATGCCTACAAAATCCCTGACTTTGTGCAAGTGTACCTAGAAGAATTGATGCTGTTTTGAAGGCAAAGGGTGGTCACACCAAATATGGATTTGATTTAGATTTTTCTTCTGTTCACTCACTTTGCATTTAGTTAATTGATAAATATAATCTATTAACATGTCTATTTTTGAAAGCATTGTTACTTTACAGCATTTTTTCACACCTGCCTAAAACTTTTGCACAGTACTGTATATATGTATGTATTAATGCTAAAAAAAATTACAATGATATTCATAATAAAAACGACCTTGTAAAATACCATTAAAAATGGTGTATATGTCGCACCGGTGTATAAGTCGCCACCTCCCGGACGTTATTTAAACAGTTGTTGCAACACGTGTGGACGATATACGCGATATCTTTCGGAACCCTGCTACTTACTCTTCAAGGTCTAGTGAAGCTTACCAGGTTGAATTTTAAAAATCTTTGACTTTATCTAAAATACACTTTATAAAGAGTGCAAATATAAGCATAAAACATTTCAGTAGAGAAAGCTTTGTGAACATTTTCTAAAAATAAAAAAATTCTAAATTCAACTGTCTTGTATCTGATGAATAAATAATGAACAGAATAGTCATTTTCTTTTACTTCATCTGACAGGTTTTAAACCAAACATCTAGACTTGAAATTCAGCTGCTGGAGAATTCATTGTCTACGAACAAACTGGAGAAGCAGCTGCTGGTACAGACCAATGAAATCACCAAACTTCATGAGAAAAACAGGTAAGCATGAATCACTGGTACCTGTCCCTGCTGTTCATTTAATATTCTTAATAGAATGGTATATCATGGGTGGTATTTTTGCACAGTGCAGAGAGCCATTTTTGTAAAAGAAGTATAAATGTGGGACGTCAGGACTCAATGGTAAAACATTTACACGTATTAGCTAAAAATACTTCTGATGAACATGCAGCTGGAGCAATTTTCCAAGACACCTTTTGCTTGATAATATTTTAACAGAGGGAATCATTGATGAGATATGATGGAATGTGTATTCATACCAACAATAAATCATGTTTATTCTTCACTTATAGGCCTCTGTGACATCTCTTAATTTGAAAAATGATTTGCAAACATTGACTTCAAGAATCAGAAACTGCAAATGCTTGATTACATGTTTTAGGAGTAAATAAGGATTGGTTTTACAGTTGATATTAACACTGTTTCTGACATCTTCTAAAAACATTAAAGCTTATGCCCCATAGCTTGCAATTGTTCAGTGGCAAATATCTTTCAGAAAACTAAAACTGCCCCCACACTCTGCATAAAGCAATACCAAACACCTACTGCCTGATAAATATTACACATGTACAAAAAACATGCTTGTACACCTAATTACCGAATGCTTTGTTTGAACATACTGCTATTTATTTTTCTAGCTGTATGTTAATGTAAAGCCAGCTTTTTCATTCATTTTTTCCAAAAAAATTAAACTGCTGCTGCTTTCATTCAAATTAGATTGCTTTTCAGTCGGTCCGTTTGTTAAGCACCAGGACTTAATTTTTCACCTTTGATAAATAAGAGATCAATCTAAAAAAAAAAAACACCAAAAAAAGTCAAACAAACTGTTATGATGTGTGTGTGATTAAAAAATACTGCAGGCTTACTCAAATTTATTATTAAACAGTTTGATACAGTCTTGTTTCATTCATGACAATTTTGGGCTGTCAAACACCAACCCTAACTTCATCTCCAAGTGTAGACAACAAAAAACACAGACTAAATACATTTCTAGCAAATTACTGAATCTTGAAAGTTGTCCCACCCACAAATGGTACATTTATATCGATGAGATAAGCACACTGTTGCCGAAATTCCACCTTCTGGCTTCTGCCTTCTGCCTACTCTTCTAAGTAGCACGATGCAAACAAGGAGGATTGCATATGAAAGTATTGAATTTTTGTCAACATACGTGAGCAATAAAAAAAAAAATTGGGGGTTCAAAAAACGGAGAACTGAAGTAACTCCAGGTCAAAAAACAGGCAGTGCTATTCTGCCCTTCAACCTAGTAGAAGCTACACATTTTATTGGCCAACATCCTTTTTTTAAGTAAATGAAAGTTACATGAAAGATGGCATGATGATTTGTCTACCCTTTATTTTATTTTGATTGGAAAGAAACAGGATCTCTTTGCAAACTGCTACGCCTGGTCTGCAAATGCAATTTAAAGCAAGAGAAAGTCCCATTAGGGTTGATAATAAAATTCCCAGTGTAGGAAAAAATATTACATAATCCAGTAGATTGCGTTTTTGCAATTCTTGTGTTTGTAGAAAGCTTTCTGTAAATGTACTGAATCTACTGGTACTGAATTCAAAACACTGTTTTGGAAACCAAGCATTCTTTTATGTCATACATTTTAAAATAAAGGGTCTTTTTACAAGATGAAATGCAACAGGGGCCAAGTAATAAAGATATGCTATCAAATACAGTGTTTTTTTTCTCTTGTAATTTATTGCAGCTGATGCTGTGTCAGAAGTCAGAAAGTACAAACTGTTGACAGATTGCTCATAAAACCAATGTTTTAAACATTAAAACATCTGTGTGCTGGCTTCTCACCAACAAGATAGCAGGACACTTAAACCATAAAACATGATAAAAGCTTCCTCTTTCAATTTGCAACATGTTAAAGTGTAAGCAAAATCAACTATCAATAGAGATGCAATAGCTATGAAATGGCATTCAATTAGGATGCAAGTTCAAATTATGGGTTAAAATAGATGAAAATTGTTGTTTTCTCAGCTTCATGGAGAATAAAATCATTGGGATGGAGGATAGGCACAAGGAGGAGCTGGAGACTTTGAGGGAGGAGAAAGAGAGTCTCCATAACCTACTGGGACGACAAAGTAACATTATCCAGGAGCTTGAAAAGCAGTTGAACAAGGCCACTAGCAACAACAGCATTCTGCAGAAACAACAGCTGGACCTCATGGAGACAGTCCACAGCCTCGTTAACCTCTGCTCCAAAGAGGGAGGTAAGGCCCTACTCCCTTGTTTCCTTGCAGGAACCAGACTCATAGCAGAGGGTTTGCTGCCTGACTTTAGTGTTTCATTTGCTTTACACAAAATTACTGGGTCAACAAAGGTCCCTTTTTTCTCAAATTTCCAGGCATTATTGAGAATTACTTTAACTCTTTTAATGACATCTGACACTGAAAAGGCCAAGAGCAATTTAAAACTCGCCAGGACCATATTAAGGAGCCCTATTGTGCAGTGGGTTACATCGCTGCAGTGACTGCAGCTGTTTTTGCAAAGCCCTACCAAGAACCACTTCTGCTTATGTTTTTAATTTTGCAGTAGCATCCCTTCACCCTGCTTAAAACCTTAACAATGATGCTTACTTTATTGTAAGCAATCCAAATACAGAATATTGGATTTTTATTAAAACACATATTCACAGACCTTTTGGAACAAAAGTATATTACCTTGTTTGTTTACCTTTTAAATCAATAAATCAAAAGCCATTGTTTGAGATATATAAAGTACCTTTAGGCTTATGATTTTTGTAAACCACTGCAATTTCGGCAGTAGGTTACATCCAAGATTTTAAATTGTATCTAATGTAATAGACCTAACAGTGATATGCTAACTTACATCCCTCTATGTACTGCTTATACTGCAAGGGAATGGGGATTTCCTGTATTTCCTGGTTGTCAGTTTTAGTAATTCATTGGGTTTTTTTCTCTCTTTCACTGTATCGGTCACACGTAATTTAAAGTGTGTGTTAAAGTAGGTGCACTGTCATAGCACATCAGAGAGAGCAAATTTAGGGTAGGGGAAAACGTGTTTGGTCACAGTGTTTGACACTTTGGCCTCAGAGCAAGTGAGAAATGAGACATTTACTACCTTGTGATTACACACTCTATGGAAAAAAGGGAAATGAGGCTTATAGACAGTTCACCAGGTAACATGAATGGGCACATGAACAAAACCATACATCCACACACACATGCTCAGCATTACATCTCCACAGTGGGTGCTTAGTAGATGAAGTAAATCATTTAGGCCTCTGAATTATGACCGTGATAAAGATCCTGCATGTCCCACAGGCAGAACAATCAGCAGGCCCCATGTGGGTAAGGTAAGAACATGTCTAGTAACACACTTCAGCAGCGGTTCGAACAAGACTTGGGGTTTCTGTTCAGTGTATTGAAATTATTTTTGTAAGATTAATGATTCGTTTAATCTATAGAGAGTGAAATGAGACATGGTGACTGTCCCTATGAAGTCACTCATTCTTTTAAACAAAGCAATGTTGAAAGTGCAGTGGATAAAGTTCATAAGTTCTACACCTCTTGAATTTTTCACTCTGAAAGTGCCACTGGGGAAGAAGTAGCCTACTGGAATTTATGCATTTAGACATTACCATGGTGTTTTCTAATGTTTGTACACTACATCATTTATTTAACAAATGATGTAGAGTAAATACATGTAACTGAATCTCTATCGAACAGCATCAAATATTAGAATATTTGATAATGCATTTTATCTGAATGTGCTTTACATCATTCTTGCAGTGGGTTGTTTAAGGCCCTGTCCACACTACATAACTGATCTCAAGAACCGTACTCGAATCCGCTCTAATTAATACAGCTCAAAGCGTCCACTCTGAAGTACCGTTTCATGTTTAGTCAGGCTTAATGCGTCCACACACCATTAGAATAGTTCAGTTACAATTCCCAGCAGCGCAACGAACCATGGAAATTAATACGGTAGTATCCCACCATGCACTGTATTTTATTTTAAAATAATGTATTATGCCCCATATTAACAGAGGTCCATATTGCATAAATGAAATATAACAAGTATTGTGGAAAAAGTAAATCCGAACACACACACACACACAAGTAGGGCTTGACGTTTTCAGGTTTTATTTTCAATCAGTCCCTTTAAACAAATTGAGCTGATTCTGTTTTATAATTAAACTCAGAGAAAAGCTGTTAATTACAAAACAATCTTTGTTTTTACCTTCATATCTTGTCTGAGCCTAATTGTGGTCCTCTTAATTTTATTTCAAACCGAGCTGACAAATTACGTAATCTGAGTATTTCGCCAAACATACCACAAAGCAATTTGGGATATTGGAGGATACACAAAAAAATGTAGTTTACAGCATCCACACTTCTGATAAACCGCACTACATGATGCGATCTAATTAGAACCGGACTGACTACCTCCTGAGGTGAACTCGAGTCCGGTTTTCGAGTTCGGTATTAAATGCTGCGTAGTGTGGGCGCAAACCTAGCACTTTTAAGCTGGCTTAAATGCAACTAATACGGTTTAAAGGCATAGTGTGGACAGGGCCTAAAAGTCAGAATTGGATACATTTATGCCCATTTGTGTTTAAATTTTGCTCCCCTTGTTGCGTGAGCATGTTTGCAGAGAGAAGAATTCCAAGGACCTCAGTTGTTGAAGTAGATCACTGACTTTTGATTGTTTCACAGGTTGTAATCCAGAGAAGACAGATCTGATGACCAGGGGGCACAGGTCCTCTTCGCCCATTATCCTAAAAGTGATCTTTGAAAAATGTACAGTGCAATCAATAATAAGCTGTTTAAGTTGGTGCATAACATTGTTTTTACCCCATTTATAGAATTGATGAAGCAAAGCATTGTAGCTCATACATTTATACTTTATGGACAAGTTCACTTAGTACTTAAGGAAATATATATTTTTGTACAATAAGTCATATTCGTTCTATAGGCACCCCACTGGACAGATGTAAATGAGGCATTAGCTGCCCCGCAGAGCATCCTCTGAAAATGCTGACCATATGTGAAATGTTTTTACATTGACACATCTTTGGTTTTTTACATAAATAAGCAACTTGGTCTATATTCCTACTATAGTTTCCTAAAAGGTATGGAATATAAATACACTGTAAATAAGAAAGAACCATGGCTTTATTTGCTTGATAAATAAGGCCCATTGCAATTTAGACCTTTTATCAAAGGTCCCTGTGCCTGGGGTAACCTAATTTCGGCTCATGGCTGCGTGTGGCAATTTTGCCAACTGAGAATATTTTGGCGAGGCATTTATCCTGGCAAGGATCTGGCATCGGGTCAGTTGACAAGGGGCTGCCACAATAAAACATTCTTATACTGTACACAACCACACATTTCCACTTTTGGTCTTTATTTTGGGTTGAGTTGGGTTGAGTTGGGCATAAACAAATAATTGTACTACAGAATCAAGGAGTCAAGACTGGTACAGTAGCCTTCTAATTCGTCCATATCTTGACAACGATTTGAGCAGGTTGAAAAAAGGGCGAGAGCTGTGACAGAACAATAGTAAGCATTGCAGAAGTCAATAGTTCTATTATGTGGTGTAGTTTGTCATCTATAGGTAGCAAGTCAACATTGAAAAGACATCACTCATAGGAAAACCTGTGATTGGTACTCATATGTCTAATATGTCTTCTGTGAGTTTGAGCTCTTTTAAAGATAGAAAATGGCATACATTCAGTCTTTTTTTCTGTGTGTATATATATAGTAAATATGAACTGAGGATGTCTATAGTAGAAAATGATTTACCAGAGGGGAGACTATCGTTACCGACAGGGGGCTATAATGCCTGAAGCCACAGGCTGAGGGCATTGCACCCTGGAGGTAACAATAGTCTTCCTGAGGGGCATTTAATTTTCCACTATGTCTGTCTGCAGTACATAATTGATATATGAATCAGTCAAGAAAATAAGTGAGGCAAGATTGGATAGTAAATATGACTTTATATATTTTGTTCAGATATAGCTGATACAGCATACGTAAATAAATATGAACTTATAGATTTTGTTTAAATATAGCTGATACAACATAAGTAATCAAATAAATAACATACATAAATAAATAACAGAAAATGTTCATACCGCATAGATAGCAGTTTTTCTCCGTCTCCGTCTGGTTTGCTGACTGCTGCATAATCCAGTCTGTCTGTCTATCTTTGTTTTCGTCGAGTTGAATTTGTTTGAATTTCAGAGAGTCAGAAAACAGTGACAGCGACGTGTTTTAATCACCATTTTAGTGTTTGCAGCATCTTAAGTAGTATGTTTTGTAATTCATTTTCTGTTAACTCACAGAATCGCTGTTCAGCCATTTTCTCTTGTGAAGATTGCAGGAGAGTAAGGCGTTCCTTTGAAAAGGGGTGGGACTGACAGTGATGTGAGCCAATCACATGACAGATGGATACTATTGGCTGGTGGTGTAAGGCTGTTAGGGCAATAGTTTGATCTATTTTTCCTATGATGAGGTTTTAACCAGTCACAGGCAACGGTTTGCAATCACTGATTCATGTGCCTAAAATCCATTTTTCTGTCGAATCTGCAAAGTAGTTTATGGGTCATTGTCAAAGGGATATTTGTTCATGCAAAGGCTGAGTCTGTTACCAATGAAACTTTGGGAATTAAACTTTGTAAGACACAATCTTTCAGATCATACATAAAACCAGGTAGGTAAATATCACCCACTATGTCTTTAAGCTTACATTGTCTTGGTACATGTACAAACGGCCTCACCTGAGTCTCCTCAAATAGTGCTGGCAATCTGGTTTTGAAATCCACAACCATGGGCTTTTCCCGAACTACTTCTTGCCTCCTATATGAAAATGTCTTTGCCATTTTGTCATTGATTACTTTGTCATTGTTCCTTTTTCACTTTATCAAGGAGTGCTGCTCTTTCATTTTCTAGAGTGTCCTGGGTTTCGCCATTTGGATAGGTTGGAAGGTAATTAACCTCAGCGCTTTTTGGGTTTTTTTTTACATTTTTGGCGGCTTTCCATTCATTATCTGGCTTGTGCTTGAGGGAATTGGCAGTCAGCTCTAGGCAGCGAAGACTCCGTAACTTGGTTCTGTAGTTCCCCATTTTGAACTTCAGGCTAGTTTTCCATCCATAATAGCTTGTGACAGATCCAGACTCTTTCAAACATGGGTGTTTCTTTACTAAGGCCTCTGCCACTGAGCAGAACTCTGCATCCGATAGATAAGCCTTGTATTGGAAAATCTCCTCAGCTAATGTTTCCAGTATGTCTGATTTTATACCTACAGGGCTCATCAGAGTGCCATCTTTCATGTATCCTTTGTTGCCGCTTTCAAGCTTAAGCTCAGTGTCTTAAGAGAAGCAAAGGATTGTAAACTGCACTGGCCACGGTTGTAACCTTAGTTTGCTACCTGACGCTCTGTCAGGGGATTAAAAAATACAATGCACAAATATACATATATATATATATATATATATATATATATATATATATATATATATATATATATATATAGCTCGAAGAGCCAGCTTCCTTGCTATTATTTAATATATATTTCACGCATTGTATTTATTTAATTTTAATAAAAACCCTATATGTTGACTTGGATGAAGGCGTCATCCAAATAAATAAATATTGAATAATAATAGTAACTATCAGCTTATCGGTGCATGATTTCAGGCATACACGAGAAGTGAAACAATGGATTGAACTTGAAGTGAAAATCTCGGCTTAAGGTAAAAAAAAAAATAGGATAAAAAATCATGTACGTATTACAAAATGAGATACTAAACACGTTGAGTGCAGAAGAGAACTTGGCTTATATCACTAGTTGTTTGACCTCTTTCAAACAATATAATTAAATTGGTTTACTTCATCTGCTAATTAAATGCTTTGAAAATATGACTAACATTTTAATAAATTATACAAATACCCCTCTTTTGTTATTTGAGAATCTTCCAAAACATAAAAGTGTATTTGTAATTAGCAGGAAAACATGTCAGCAGAGAAACATTACAATAACATAAATCACATTAACACCCACATTACCAAAGACCTGTTTTTATCTGATATTGGTATTTCAGCAGTGAATGGCCTGGCAAATGTTTATACTAACTTGGAACATATTTGTGGGGCCGAGGTTATGCATTCACTTGTAAGTCACAGGTCTCTGGAGGCCTAGGTTTAAATCCAGATTAAGTCACAAGACAAATTAATTTAGTTTGGGGTTCTCAGCCTAGCCCATATTATACATTTTGGCATAATTTACTTGAGAGAGCCCAGAACTGAATTGCGGGATGTCGGAATGCAGTATTGCTCTCCAGTGATTTACCCTTGGTTTGTCTCCTCATCCTAGCATTTAATCTGCCACGTTCACATTCACTAAAATCTAGTTTATTCGTATATTGATGAATATTTATAAGCTGCGCTGTTGGCTGTGCCTGTGACAACAGATTTCTTAAAGAAGTAATTAATTCAAAGAAATATGTAAATGTTGATATGTTTTCAAATGAGCTTTACTGCAGTACTGTTCAAACTCTTATTCTTAACTCTGTCATATTGTTTGAGGTACTTAAAATAATTCACAAAATAAGTTCTAGATTTGCAACCGCATGGATAAACTACAAACACCTGGATAATAAAGTGATTTTATTGGGTCATAAAAGTCTTTATTTTAAAACACTAATAAGAAGCATTGTATGCAGTACCAAATAAGTATGTTTCTAGCATGCTATGAACTGAGTATTACTGTCTTTAAACCTTGTAACTATAAAGCAGATCTATTACCACGAGGCACATTAGAATTATTAAAATTGCATTTCACCTAAAGTAATATCTCCAGAGAATATTTGTTAACATATGTACTGTAATAACGTCCGGAATTATTTTATTTCATTTCATGATTTATTTGCAGTTGACAGTATTTCTTATTAATATCAAGTTTGTCTCTGGAAACAGAAGTTATGACTTCTTTTTACCTTATTTTACTCTTTGATATTTTATTTTCATTTCTTAACGATGCAATTGTTAATCCTATGTTCTTTATCTTTGTAAAAAATGGAAAATAAGTTGACAGCCACATGATATGCCATTACTTCTCGGCCTATCCTATTTCCATACAGATAGTATCTGACCACATTTTTTTTGTCTATTTTTACAGGAACACAACCATTACATCCTACAATATAATTTTGATAACACGATAAAATACTTGTATTACTACTGGTTTTACAATAGTAATTACAATCATATGGAAATAAGGTTGGTGTTCATTTTAATTATTAGTTTGTGTAACTGCTGTACAGCGGGTGTAGGATATTGACTTATGATCCTACCGTATTTTTCAATAACGGTCAATGCCAAGACTGCAACGACATTCCATTTGAAAAAAAACAAAACTCTGTCAGCATCTCAGGAATCCATTTTGGGGGAAATGAAGATCAAATAGCTCACAGTCATTTATCATTGATAGTACTGCTGCACTGTTTCACTTAAAATCCTATTCAGGGATACCAAGATATTTAGTGAACAAGGGGTCTGATTGGGGTTAAATAGACAATAGAGGATTCCATTAATTTGAGTTTTTCTATGTGAGGTTTACATTTCTCATGACCTTCTCCACATTTCAGAGTATTCTTATTGAAGGAACAGCTCAATACAAGTGACTCTTGAGCTTTCGGCTTTTTATATTCCTGATCATGGTCAACAGGATAGACAACTTACTGTACACTGTAGGGAGCTTAATAGTGACTGAGCCTAATGACTGAATCAGTTTTTTATTAAAAAATAAGGGTAAAACCAAAATTCTTGTCATATAAGGACTATAACTGGAGGATGCATCTACCTGGAGACAACAATTGCACTCATTGGTAGAAAATCCTTTTCACATACTTAATCCACTGTGATCTCCTCGTACACTTCATGTACCTTGTAGTTATCACTTAAAACTACTTTATTTGAGCCATAAAAACTATTCTTAAATAACTAGAATTAAAGCTTTGAGAACAGTGGTCACTATTTCTATGGATGCATTTACTGATTTTTTGGTTCAGGGTGCATTTATTTAACAGTAGCTTTAGATTTATTTGTAGCTAATGTGCTGATCGAGCAGCATGCTTTGTTTCTTGGTTGTACCACACTACTGTATGTATTCATGAGATGCCGCTAATACTGTATGTCTTTCTAGGCAAACCATGACCTCAGATTTTCCAAATTCAATTATATGGTGAAATGTACACACTTCTCATAGTATGCGTTAAACACAAAAAAGATTTTTGACAATATGGCCCATTAATAATCATAATTTCAAGGCAGACAGGGGTTTCCAGATGTGCTGTCCAAGCTCTTTTGAAGAAGCACAAAGAAACGGGCAACGTTGAGGACCGTGAGACGAGTGGTCGGCCAAGGAAACTTACTGCAGCAGATGAAAGACACATCATGCTTACTTCCCTCGCAATCGGATGATGTCCAGCAGTGCCATCAGCTCAGAACTGGCAGAAAACAGTGGGACCCTGGTACACCCATCTACTGTCCGGAGAAGTCTGGTCAGAAGTGGCCTTCATGGAAGACTTGCGCCAAAAGCCATACCTCCGACGTGGAAACAAGGCCAAGCGACTCAACTATGCACGAAAACACAGGAACTGAGGTGAAGAAAAATGGCAGCAGGTGCTCTGGACTGATGAGTCAAAATTTGAAATATTTGGCTGTAGCAGAAGGCAGTTTGTTCAGCCGAGGGCTGGAGAACATACACTAATGAGTGTCTGCAGGCAACAGTGAAGCATGGTGGAGGTTCCTTGCAAGTTTGGGGCTGCACTTCTGTAAAATGGAGTTGGGGATTTGGTCAGAATTAATGGTGTCCTCAATGCTAAGAAGTACAGGCAGATACTTATCCATCATACAATACCATCAGGGAGGCATCTGATTGGCCCCAAATTTATTCTGCAGCATGACAACGACCCCAAACATACAGCGAAAGTCATTAAGAACTATCTTCAGCGTAAAGAAGAACAAGGAGTCCTGGAAGTGATGGTATGGCCCCCACAGAGCCCTGATCTCAACATCATCGAGTCTGTCTGGGATTACATGAAGAGAGAGAAGCAACTGAGGCTGCCTAAATCCACAGAAGAACTGTGGTTAGTTCTCCAAGATGTTTGGGCCAACCTACCTGCCGAGTTCCTTCAAAACTGTGTGCAAGTGTACCTAGAAGAATTGATGCTTGATGCTGTTTTGAAGACAAAGGGTGGTCACACCAAATATGGATTTGATTTAGATTTTTCTTCTGTTCACTCACTTTGCATTTAGTTAATTGATAAATATATATATATATATATATATATATATATATATATATATATATATATATATATATATATATATATAATTTTGTGCAATTATGACTTTCGTGTTATTTAGCCACATGAATGACATTAATGTGTGAATTAATAGTAAGTGTAAATCATTAATTAAGCCAAAATAATCATCTGCAGTTATCAGACACTATTAAATAATAATGCACAATCAGCTAATGTCAAATGTAGGTTACTTAAACAATTAAACAGCACTGATTCTGGAAATTGCATGTATTCACTTATAATATTTCAGAAAGCATGAGGCATTTAAAGAATGTTAATTTTTTTTCAAATCATGCTCTTCTGATACTTTTTGACATCTGGATTAAGAAATGTGTATAACCTTGGGAAGTATGTACAGAGCTTAAGTGTTAAACTAAACTGGAAGGTAATTAAATAGAAAGATTAATATTTGTCATTATGATGCACTGAGAAATCAGTCATGAAACTGTCATGAAGGAACACAGATAGCTTTAACAGCACCCTAGATAAACATATTTTTACTTAATTAAAATTAATACTGACACCAACCAGATTTATGTTTACCTGTCACTCCAATAAATGACATATGCTATAAAACACACATCAATCATTCCTAAATAACCAATTAATTATGTACATTAACAGCTTTCTCTTGATCAAACTACATCCTGTTGGGATAAGTTACAGCTGGATTTTACAGCACTGCAGAATCACCATGGAATGCATGAACTGCCTATCCATAGTTTTCATAGATTGTATCATACACCTAAAGTGGCTGATACAATCCTTTTGAATTCCCTGGTACTATAAAATGCATACCGGACAAGTTAGGAGAGAGAAAAAAAAGAAGCCTTGTTTAAATGAACTACTGCACAACGCAAGCGACGCAAACAACCTATCTTCCTTCTATAGATAGGATTTTTTTTATTCTTTCGCTGTCCTGTGTGCATTGCACTTAGCCAAAAAACAAAGAAAAAAAAAATGTCCTTAGACCAGAGACACGCAACCCGCGGCCCGTTTATCATCTGATTGCGGCCCAGTGTATTAATTCCATTTCACTTATGAATATATCGTAAATATATATTTTTTAACCTTGTTGACTTGCTTTTTCTAATTTTTCACATAAAAAGCAGCACACCATTTTAATTCGTACTGCGGAGGGTAATTGTTTTTCACCAGCTTGTCTCCTCTCCTTTCTTAAATGCACAAACCAGCTGCATTGAAAGAACCCATTCCCAACATAGGAGGCTTGTTGCTAGGGAAGTGACGTCACTGCCCTTTGACTTACTACATTGCTGCCTGCTACAACTGAACAACTCATCTACTAAAATAAATTTAATTTGCTTTGTATTATTGTATAATGCGTGTGTATATGGTATAACAGTACGATATTAATGCTTTGTTTTTAATTGTTTTGTATATTTTTGTTTGTGATGTGTATTGTGCAGTACGAAATTGCCTATATACACTACCGTTCAAAAGTTTGGGGTCACTTAGAAATTTCCTTGTTTTCCATGAAAACATACATGAAGTGAGTTTGAATAGGAAATATAGCAAAATGAATAGGAAATATAGCCACTGACAAGGTAAGAAATAATGATTTTTAATTGAAATAATAATTGTGTCCTTCAAACTTTGCTTTCGTCAAAGAATCCTCCATTTGCAGCAATTACAGCCTTGCAGACCTTTGGCATTCTAGTTGTCAATTTGTTGAGGTAATCTGAAAAGATTTCACCCCATGCTTCCTGAAGCACCTCCCACAAGTTGGATTGGCTTGATGGGCACTTCTTACGTACCATACGGTCAAGCTGCTCCCACAACAGCTCAATAGGGAGATGTTGGCCACTCCATTATAGACAGAATACCAGCTGACTGCTTCTTCCCTAAATAGTTCTTGCATAGTTTGGAGCTGTGCTTTGGGTCATTGTCCTGTTGTAGGAGGAAATTGGCTCCAATCAAGCGCCGTCCACAGGGTATGGCATGGCGTTGCAAAATGGAGTGATAGCCTTCCTTCTTCAAGATCCCTTTTACCCTGTACAAATCTCCCACTTTACCACCACCAAAGCACCCCCAGACCATCACATTGCCTCCACCATGCTTGACAGATGGCGTCAAGCACTCCTCCAGCATCTTTTCATTTGGTCTGCGTCTCACGAATGTTCTTCTTTGTGATCCGAACACCTCAAACTTACATTCGTCTGTCCATAACACTTTTTTCCAATCTTCCTCTGTCCAGTGTCTGTGTTCTTTTGCCCATCTTAATCTTTTCTTTTTATTGGCCAGTCTGAGATATGGCTTTTCTTTTGCAACTCTGCCTAGAAGGCCAGCATCCCGAGTCGCCTCTTCACTGTTGAAGTTGAGACTGGTGTTTTGCGGGTACTATTTAATGAAGCTGCCAGTTGAGGACCTGTGAGGCGTCTGTTTCTCAAACTAGACACTCTAATGTATTTGTCCTCTTGCTCAGTTGTGCACGGGGCCTCCCACTCCTCTTTCTATTCTGGTTAGAGCCAGTTTGCGCTGTTCTGTGAAGGGAGTAGTACACAACGTTGTACGAGATCTTCAGTTTCTTGGCAATTTCTTGCATGGAATAGCCTTCATTTCTCAGAACAAGAATAGACTGACGAGTTTCAGAAGAAAGTTCTTTGTTTCTGGCCATTTTGAGCCTGTAATCGAACCCACAATTGCTGATGCTCCAGATACTCAACTAATCTAAAGAAGGCCAGTTTTATTGCTTCTTTAATCAGCACAACAGTTTTCAGCTGTGCTAAAATAATTGCAAAAGGGTTTTCTAATGATCAATTAGCCTTTTAAAATGATAAACTTGGATTAGCAAACACAACATGCCATTGGAACAAAGGACTGATGGTTGCTGATAATGGGCCTCTGTACGCCTATGTAGATATTCCATTACAAATCAGCCGTTTCCAGCTACAATAGTCATTTCACGGGGCGTGAGCTGGGTGAAGGATAAGGCAGAAGAAGCAGCAAGGAGAGTTAGTAGGACAGAAAGTGGTCACTGACTGAGGGCGACGATGCCGACACATCCCAGGGGCAGAGGACCCAGCAACCGAAACGGGATAGAAAAGATGGTCGCTGACTGAGGGCAATGATGCCGACACATCTCAGGGGCGAGGACCTAGGAACCGAAGACAGGATAGAAAAGGGGTCGCTGACTGAGGGCGACGATGCCGACACATCCCAGGGGCAGAGGACCCAGCAACCGAAAACACATATGAGGGTTATGACTCGGAGAGCCGCCCCTCGAGAGGAGATGAGAGAGGTACCCAGCATCTGAGACTTCTGTAAGGGGTGCTCGTAAAACCCCTGATTGGCTGAGACGTCACGCTGCCTGGGACCTGAAAATAAGGACAAAGCATTGAGGTTAGTATAGGACTCAGCACAAGTGACCACGTCCTGAAAGAAAGGCAGAATAGAACAGAGCCTCGAGTGAGGTAAGATAAGCGCAGGAGCTGCGACAGGACAGAATTTGGCCGGGGGTCCGCTCTGACTCACATGGTGAGAACCCCCCTGAAGGTAAGGGGGGCGGATGCCTAGCCCTGAGGTCGGGAAGTGAGACTCACTTGCCCCCAAAGGATGGACCCCGGCACCTCACTGAAAACTCCCACACCGTGAGACAAACAAAAGACTGCACATGCCAACGCATAACATAAACAAAAGACCAGAAGGACAAACAGGACAAACAGAGGGAGATTAGTAATTGTTAGTAGGATGTGACTATGTGTATACCTGCCGCTCAGAGGAGAGGAAAACCCCTTGAGGCCGATTAGGGGAAACCTCTGGTGGCCCGGCAGACAGGAAGCCCACACTCCAGGCATACTAGCGATTTTTAAAAGTGGGCAGCAACTATATGAGAGGAGGATGGATGAATGAAAGAATCCACTGCAGAAGAGGGCCATCTCCCTACATTCATGATCTGGCTGTGATTGATGTTGGCCCTCGCAGCAGAGGGGGCTGTGCCTACAGAATGATTGGGGGCGGGGGGGAGGCCCGCTCTGGAGGCGAGGTAGGTTGGGATCCAGTGACGAGTGATCCTCGGAGTGAAAGGAATCAATGAACTGAGGGTCCTGGGGGGGAGGTAGAGTAGAGGAGGGGGTTCTTGCTGGGGAGATACCTTGATGTTGAAAGAAGGGGCAGATAGGGGACTCTACTTGACAGCTGAATAAACTAACCACTTTGAAATTGATCCCTCTTGGAGGTATGACCGAATGGTGAAGTAAATTAGAAGCAGAAGAAACTGTGAGTTCTGAAGAGACCGAAGAAGGCCGAGATGCAGATGAGATACCTTGACGTTGAAAATAAGGGGCAGATAGGGAATCTGCTTGACAGCTGAATTAACTGACCGCGCTGAAATGGATCCGTCTGGAGGTACACAACTGAATGATGGAGTAAATTAGAAGTAGAAGAAACTGTGGATTCTGAGCTCCTAAGGAGACCAAAGAGGGCTCAGATGCAGATGATCTCCAAAGGTAGATCCTTGTATGGGGAGAAGTGGCGTTTCCAAAGAGTAGAATGAGCAAACGGAGAATGTTCATTGATGCGGACAGCGGGAAGGTGAGGCAGAAGGGAAGGCTCTAAAGAATCAGCTGTTAGGCAGATGGTCTCCATGAGGAGATCTTCGTAGGGGGACAAGCAAACTTTCCGAAGAGTAGAGATGAGTGAATGGAGAATGTCTGTTGATATGGGCAGGCGGGAAGGTGCAGCGGGGGACTTTTGAAGATTCCGCAAAGAGTCAGACGAACTACTGGTATGGAGAGAATGGTGGGAGAGAGAAAATCCCTAAGCGTGGGACGATGAAAGCCATGATCTGGTTTGATTGAAGGAATGGGATGAATCGATTCTGGCACAGAACGTTTAAACACTGACCAAGCTGTAGAATATGAAGCTTTCGAAGGAGGAGAGGGCTGCAGATATGAAATGCTGAGCAGATTGAAGGAGGTTACTGAGAGTAGGATTCAGTCAAATAGCAGCTGGTGAAGCTGGGGAGTCTGGGGGCACACAGCAGGCGGGACCAGCTGACGGAACTTGGATACTAAAAGTGGAGGCAGAAGGGGAGCTGGAACTGACAGTTGAGGTAGCAGCTGGAACTGAACGAACGTGTGTAAATCGACTGCTGGGGAAGTTCAGCACGCTTTGTGCTCCATTTTCTGGAATGGAGGGCAGAGATGAGATGTTGACTATCTTATGTCAGTTAATACGGTCTGCTACTATCATGTCTGCTTGAAATGGAAAAGGTGAACTCACATTCAGAGACTGGGTTTCACAACTCCAGTTATTCTCCTAGTAGTGGAACTCCTTAACTCATAAACAAGACAGATTTCCAGTCTCACACCGCTTCTCTCACCATGTATTAATGCTGTAATATTTGAGAGGGTGTGTGGACATTTGAATAGATTGCTGAGAAAGTCAAGCACCTCGTATTTTTTTTGATTAGATGGAGATTAGCATTAGCCTTGACTGCGGAATGCTTCCACGATCTGCGTATTGGAGGAAAGCGGAAGCGTTGGAAGATCTGGAGTAGTGCAGGTACAGATTTAGACTGTAAACTAAAGCAACTTTGCATGCTATAATAGTGAGTAGACCTGAAGAGGAAGCAGAGATCTGCTGTAGTGAGGAGCAATTAACAGAAGAGGACGGGATCTGCTGAACAGTGCAGAGATCTGCTGAAGCAGTGATCTGTAATAGTGAACGGTGGACAGCCATCGGTAGAGTGTGGTGGTCTGCTGCAGAGAGCAGAGATCTGCTGAATGCGGTGGATATTGGACTTAGAGTATTAAGGTGATTTAGATGAAGCCAGAGATGGGGCAGAGATGAAGAATGCATAGATCTGAGGCCGCTGTAGAAGGCGTTGCTCTGAGGCTGCTGCAAAACCTATTGGTCGGGAACAGTCTATGAGTGTATTGTCTATTGCAGGATAGGAGGGCACTTGACTGAAATGTTGATAGTTGTAGGACATGATTTCCGTATCTGACTAGCAGCTCACGTTGATGAAATGATAACTTTGAAGGCTGAATAAAGTGCCTTGGTGAAATTTGTCGGTTTGGAAGAGAGGAGCCAGATGAGGAAGCACGAATCCGGGAACAGGAAGAGGTCGCTGGAATGGATGCCTGATGCAGGGAAGCTGAAAGTTAATGTGACTGTAGATTCTGAGCATCTCAGAAAGCTGATAAGTGCGTGGCTTCATGACCAGGTCCTCAAAGGGGCAGGTAGAGTTGAAATTGAAGCATGTCAGTTTATATAGGTAGACAAAAAGGTCGAGGCAAGAGGGGAACTCCCGAGAATCCATCAGAGTGAGAACAAGCTCTTCAGAAAGCATCTGTAGCTCCTCTGTTTTTTCCCCTGGGACATATCGCCCTTCCTTAAATGCGCTTTACTTGCTCTTATCTGCCCCGTATTTTACTGCATTTAATCCTGTACTTCAGAGTACTATAATCTGTCAAGTGTTTAATGTATTTGCTTACGACTGTAAGTCACCCTGGATAAAGGCGTCTGCCAAAAAATAAACAATAATAGCAAACCGGCTTAAAAAAAAAAAAAAAAACAGAACTTGTGGTATTATACTGCCATCCAGAGCTTACGATTGGAATTAACCATTGACTTGAGTTAAGCAGGGTAGAATATGAGGTTATTACGATTAAGAAACCTTGTCTATGTAGAACAACGTTTGCTTATTCCCTTAGATTTAAATAATAAATGTTCTAGACATGTTAGGACAGTTAGTCATGTATATAAATAAGTTAACGCAGTACATAGATGTCATGATTCGGCGCGTTGAATTCGTCTCCACCAGTTGTGAAAGCACAGCGACAGGAAGTCAGAAGACTGCAGTACTGAGGCACAAAGCACGCAGAGCCTGATGAAGCTGCCTGGTCACCATGGCAACAAACCACTCCCCGCAGTCAGTCAATGAGGGCGTTGCCATGGTAACCATGGTCTGTGAGGCGCCGGTGGAAAAGTTGCAGTGCAGCACTATCGTTGGAGCATGTTGTGACCAGTCAAACCACGAGCCGCCACTGGTTGAAATAGGAAGGATACATCTTTTAAAAGGTTGAACGTAGCTGACGGAGGTCCAGGGAAGGATCTTCTGATGGAACGGTAATTGTGCTGGCTCTGTGGGAGCAGGGGAGGGGCGTCTGATTGCAGGCGAGGAGTAAAGAGAGATTCCACAGACAAAGCTTCGTGGTGGATTTAATAGAGCTAAAGTAAGGCAATCGCTGACAACGGGAATGTCGATGTCTTGTCGAAGGAGCTTGAAAGTTTAGCAGAGGACCAGTCTTTCTGATAAAGTTGCAGACAGGTTGAGTAATGAAGCTGCGCTTTGAACGGCGCTGTTGCTGAGGTAGAGACTGGATGGAACAGGAAAGACAAACGTTGGAGCTCTTGAAGCCAAAAGAGAAGCTGACTGAAAAGAAGGATCACCTGAGCAGGTAGGAAAATGATTGATAATATCTTGGCAGCTGTGCAGAGAAATGACCTGCAGTGGCGAGGCAACGAAGTTTAGATATTTAGCGGTGGAGCCACGAAACGACGGCGTCTGAGCGTTTGCTACAAAAAACAAAACACTCGACAGAAAAGTTGCAGGTGATCAAGGCTTAAATAGAAAATAGATGCTAATTAGCAGGAAATTAGAAAATTAGAAGATTAGATGATTAGGAGCCACCCAGCTCCACGCCCCCTGAACCACGCAAGCTAACATTTAAAACATTAACAATGTCTACACTGTATTTCTGATCAATTTGATGTTATTTTAATGGACAAAAAATTTGCTTTTCTTTCGAAAACAAGGAAATTTCTAAGTGACCCCAAACTTTTGAACGGTAGTGTGTGTATATATATATATATATATATATATATATATATATATATATATATATATATATATATATATATATATATATATAATATATGCCTATGTATATTGCAACTAAGGGTTACTTATTTTTTAGTAATGCACTGCCCGCTATACATATTAGGTTAAACTAGTTTTATGGATATGCGGCCCCTGATAAAAGTTTGGTTGCGCACCTTTGCCTTAGACAAATAACATTTACAAAAAAATACTCCAAAGTGGTTAACGTTCTTGTTTACTGTTCAAATTACAACATTGTTTTACTCAGCCTATCAGTGTGTCTGTACTGGCTTTTCTGTGACCTGTACTGTACAGTAGGAGGTGGGACAAAGTCAGTGCTGCATTGTTTTGATTTAGGTTGCTAAAATCTAGTTTTCAGCATTGGAGGTAAAATGCCAGAAATGGATGACAAAACAAAAAAAGCAAAGTATATTTCGGCTGATGATCGTGTCAAGATATTTCCAAAAGAAACTGTACATGCAGATGGAGGTAATTATTTTGCACATCTTATTATATGTCTTTTGAGAAAATATGATTGCTTGCTATTTTGCTTCATAATCACACATTAAACGAAAGGCTACTACAGAGGCTGCTTAACAGAACGTAAAATAAACAGCTTTCAGAAAACAAACTGGAAAATGAGCGCAGACAAAAAGTATTCCTGTCGGTTGTAGCCAAGTTAAATCAGTAATATAGGTACGATCTAACACTGCCACCTCGCTTCAAACAACCTGCTGCTTACTTTTTAAACGCAGTTAGAATTTTATACCTGAAGTGGCACGTTTTCTTTGTTTTGACTCGGTACTAATAAAATAAATTATTGGATGGGACAAATAACATGACAAAGAACGTGCTGCATATATTGCCTTTATTAAAGTATGCCAGATGCCCTTGGGTAACCGAGTTTTGGGACTGTTTCTAATCGATTACCACATCTGTATAAGTTGGCAAAGCTTTGCCTTACACTTCCAACCAATTCAGCGGACGCAGAACGTGCAGTCTCAGTGTGCAATGGGCAAATCCACACCAGACAGAGAATGTCGGCAGCAACTGCTGGGGGATGTTGCATGCTCGCCTTTAACAAATGACAGCACTCTGTTTTAGTAGGAAGCAAATACCACTATTTTTAGGCTTTTATAGTGCTCTGAAATATTGTCTACTTAGGTTTATTTAATGTTTAAACACGTCCGCGAAATGTCAGCGAAATCCTAATTTTATTCTATAACCTACCTGTGAAAAATTTACCGCGATTTAAGTAGACCCCTACCTATGGGTGATCAAATCAATCCCTTAGCTGACAAGTGGCCATTACATCTAACTAAATTAACCTTTGCTGAAGACTTGTATATTTCTCTTTTTTAAGCCAGTGTTCTGTGTACAGCAGAAGAATCTTGTCATCACACTACAATACCTATTTTCTTTATTACACTGGGACCACAACATTACTTGAGGACAGTTTTCAAATATATCCATGTGTGTATGAGCAATAAAAACAACAGCTTGTAAAATCAGAAGGAATTTCACCCGAATGTATGGAGACTCAGAGGGAAATATAAACCACTTGTTATAACAGGAACTTGAAATTTATAGCTTGTAGTATTTAGTCCTAAGCACTTTGCTTAGGTTTCCAATTAAATATTGCAGCAATAATTATCTGCAGATGGCAATAGACTCACAGCTGACATTTGACAATGACAGTAGCTCCCTTTGCCCATTGCTAAACAGGTTAACCCAGCACTTGTTGTAATTACGTTTAGGTCTTCTGTTTTAATTACCTAATTGAGGACAATTAGTTAATTGGTTTCTGAATCACGTCTATAAATAGAGGGATGGAGTTTTTTTATAATTTGATGAACTACTCAAATTTAAAGGTTTAGTCCCTAAGGAATATTAATTTAGCTTCAGTCCCATTTCCACTGCTTCTACTTTTAATATGAAATACATTTTCTCATGTCGGTCTGCTAGAGTTACCAATTTCCAGTTTAATCCACTGAACACTCACAATGAATGAATGGCAGAAGATAATATTTCTTTTCAGACACGTAATTTAATGGTTTTCCATTGCTTTTCCTACAGTTATACTATGCATTTACCAAAGTTTACCAAGGTTTACCATATTTCTCAATATGCTTTACCATACCTCACTGGTTTTACAATGCTTACCATGCTGTCACTATGCTTTATTACACTGTCCTGTGCTTTTATGATAAGCTTTAATAAGGGAATACCTTAGTCTGGACTTGTAATACATGCACCATACCCTTTGAATAGACTGGTCTCATGTGATCTCAGAAGCTAAACACGTTTGTGCCTGGTCAGCATTTGGATTGGGGGTCTCAAGGAAAACCGGGAGCTACTGAAAGTGGTGTTAGCGGCTCTGTCAGTGTACTCTTTTGTCAAGGTCGGGGCTCAACCAACACCAGGAGTTTGACGGCATTGATAGGAGGTGCCATTTTAAACCAAGGCCCTGTCTACTTGTAACAATGGTGGGAGGGGATAGTCAAACAAGTAAGGGGAGTGAGCACAGGCTAAGACACCACCACTACGGCATGCAATAACCCAACTACGCCAGCTCTATAAAAGAGCAACCAAAGCATAGTATTTCCTAATTTTACCCAAGTTAACCAGCACAGGTTTTTTTAAAAATGGAGTTCAGTGTTTTTATTAACAAGATAAAATATGCTTTTTGCATTTACAACCAGAGATTATGTCAAATTGATAATTTTTCAGGGCTTCCTATAGACATAGGCAGAGGCATATTAGTTAACACCAGCTACACAAATTACAGACAGTGTTGTCATCATCAGAGGTTGTAAAGCACTGAAGGGTACCTAAGCATAATAAAGCAATCCAGATTTAGTTACATTGGTGAAATTGAGATGTTGAGGACTCCATCAATGAAATATTAAAATCAAAATAAATCAGAGATCCAACTAAACAGGGGAAAAAATGGACTTCAGATATCGAGCATCGGGCACGAATTCAGTTGGCTAAATAATCCCATTCTCACAGCTATCCACGAAAGGAACTGGATTTTCAATGTACAGGCTAAACAATCACATAGGTGCCATTCTAGATCTCCCCCTACCCCTCTCACTAGTCTGAGCTAGTGCCAGGCTAAGAATGTAACAGCAGCAGCAACACATGACCTACAATTGGTATATGTGGGTACACACCACTGCCAGTATATGCTACAGTTTATAAACTTCACACACGGCTCACCTCAATTTACACACAAAGTAGCAGTTTGTCAAAAACCTCAAACGCCGCTCTCACTTCCCAGCCCGGCACCCATGCTCACATGAGCTGCTCGTTATCCTGCACATCCTCCCAGCTCTCCGTTATTTTTCTTAATCAAGCCTTATAAAGTATCCAGCTACACACAATTGGACTAATTGATTGATTACACTGCGATTTCCTTACACAAATTCGCAAGTGCTTTCAAAACAAACAATATATAATAATCAATAATTATTTTATATTGTTTTATATATAATATAAAACAATATAAAATAATCAAAGTGCAATGAAAAAAAAACCAAACATCTTAAATAATTTTAAATCCAAAATAAAGTGCAAAGAAAGCTTAACCCTGTTACATTATGGCAAGCCAAATGATCACTTAGAGATATCTCAAATTAATTTAGAGATATCTTTAAATATTTAAAGATATCGCTAAAATATTTAGAGATATCTCTTGATAACTTCCTGTTCATTTCAAGATATCTCTAAATGGACAGGAAGTCCATTCAAAACATAACGCATTTTCACATTAAGTCATTTAGAGATATCTTGAAATGACTTCCTGTTCATTTTGAGATATCTCTAAATGATTTTGAGATATCTCTAAATGAACAGGAAGTTATTTCGAGATATCTCTAAATGATTTAGAGATATCATTAAATGAACAGGAAGTTATTTCAAGATATCTTAAAAATATCTAGTGATATCTCTAAATGAAAGGGAAGTTATTTCGAGATATCTTTAAATGACAGTTTGGTGTATCATGCTAGCAAAACATTATTTAAAGATATCTGAAAATCAATTTGAGATATCATTATTTCATTTTTACATATCTATTTTAGATATCTTACAGATATCTCATGTTTATTTAAATATATCTGCAAATTATTTACAGATATCTCAACATATTCAAGACATCTTTGAGATATTTCTAAATAATAATTTGGCTTGCCATAGTTACATACTCTTTAGACATCGGGGTATATTCAACTGATCAAAACAGCGATAATAAATGTGTAATTGTACAACATTGTAAAGACAAAATTCCCCTAAGATGGAGGCTGTGTGGTCCAGTGGTTAAAGAAAAGGGCTTGTAACCAGGAGGTCCTCGGTTCAAATCCCACCTCAGCCACTGACTCATTGTGTGACCCTGAGCAAGTCACTTAACCTCCTTGTGCTCCGTCTTTCAGGTGAGACGTAATTGTAAGTGACTCTGCAGCTGATGCATAGTTCACACACCCTAGTCTCTGTAAGTCGCCTTGGATAAAGGTGTCTGCTAAATAAAGATGATGTTGGTGTTTTTATCAATATATCATTCTCTTAATTATTAAATAAGTGGCAGTATTTAGATTCACTACTGTTTGGAACCATTGAATAGAACACACAATAAGATAATATGGCACTTTGAAGGGTTTTTTTTCTGCTTTCTGGGTAGATATCTATGCAGGTCAGTAACATTCCAGTTAAACTTGTGAATATGAATGTTTTGTTTTTGACTAATGATTTCTATTCAAATTCTTATTTTTTGTTTTGTTTTTGTCATTTGATACAGTTGTACCAAACAGTACGAAAAAAGCTGAAGAAGAAAATAGGTTTAGAGACTGTGCAGATGTATACCATGCTGGTTTTAACAAAAGTGGGGTATATAATATCAATGTCAACAACATGTCAGAGACTAAAAAGGTAATTTACTTTAAAATAACTGCTGTGGTTTGTGTATTTACAATACAATAAACAGTCCAAATGTAAGCATTTGCTGAAAAAATATTTTATTCTGTCATTTCTGAAGTCTATGGTTTCTGTCCAAGCAGATGAAAAGCAAATTAGGACTTATCAAACATTTCCAGAATGACTTTCCTTGCATTATACTGGACTGGCATAACATTTAAAAACATTTTGAGCGTCTAATAAATCAGAACAGTCTGAAGTTACAGACTTCTGAAAAGACAGAATTTTAGACAAGTTAGTTTAGCCTTCTTTGTTTTTCCAGGTCTATTGTAATATGGAGGCTGTCGGAGGTGGTTGGACAGTCATACAGCACAGAGAAGATGGAAGTGTGGACTTCCAAAGGACGTGGAAAGAGTATAAGATGGTGAGGAAAACTGAACCTTGTATTGCTAACTCCACATAAATAAAATATATGGACAAGGGGCATGAGCGTCAACAGAATTAACTCTAGGGGGTGTGGGCAAGATGTTTAAAAGTAGTCAGGTAACGTGGTTTTGTATTGCATAATAATTCTTCTAAGCCCCATTTACATTAACAACTCAGACTTAAGCTAAAATCCGATGAAAACCAATACTGTAATTGGGGTTGCGGGGTTCTGTTCGTAATTTTATTTAAACATAGAGGCTCAGAAATCAAATCCTGCAAAGGAATAAATTACAAAAATAAATAAATAAATAAATAAACTTTGCACAGTGGAGCTTTGAGAGAGTAGCTCATACCCAAACTGCAATTAACAGTGGTAACCCTGGCCTCCATATTGACTTAGATTATCAAATTCAGACTAACGAACTTACGTCAAGAAATACAGAGTAACATCACTTCAACACCATGACGTATGCACATACTTCAAATGAAAACCCAGTTACAGTACCATGCCGTACATGCGTACGTCAAGTTTCCCATTGTATTCTATGAGCGGTTTCTCAGTCTAGCGTTTCAGGTTTCATTACCTAAGGCACTGCTAGTACTGTGGAATGTACAATGGAAGTGGGGGGAGGGTCAGATGACATTTGTATCCAATTGCGTGTTGTGTAGAGATTCCAATCTACCTGTGGGCGTTTAGATGCATGCGTCTGCGGCAGCCAGATCCATCACAATGCCTGCGCAAAGTAGCTGTGTACACGCATTTGTGACTATCCCTCCAACACAAGGGAAGCAGAGACCACAAAAAAGGTGCAGGGTCTGCTACAAAAATGAAAACAAAATAAAGGACACAAGAAAAATGTGCAGTGGTTGTCAAGGCAACCCCGGGTTCTGTTGTATTGAGCATTTCAATAAATGGCACAGAGCAAGTCGATAATGGCACACGTTTTGATGTTGTTTGATAATTACTGTTTACTTATTATTATTGTTATTAGCGTTATTAGCAGCATTTTTGTTTTCATTGTTCAAACAAAAAATAAAACATAAAATAAAATAAACATATTTTTATCTCTATATTGAACATGGGTATGTAGTACACAGGAACACAAAGGGTTAATGAAAAACACATTTTAGGTAGTTTATTTGTGTTTTATTCATCATGTGTTAACATTTTATAGCAATTACAGGTTTGAAAACATTATTATTATTATTTTCAAAATCTGGTACCTGGGAAGGGGTTTCATTTTTACATCTGGAGTTGAAGTGGTTAATCTAATTAGTAATAAGGTACCTTACTGGTCCGGGTTTCTTTGCGCTCCTGGTTGTTTGAATGTGTGAGTTCTTTAACGTCGCGCTGCCTTTCTCTCCCTGTAGTCTGCACACTGAATGCACAAGTTATTTCCCGCCAGCTGAAAGAAAAAAGGTCCTGCCAAGAATCTCTGGCCAGCCAGCTTCTTATCCTTTTGATCAGCTTAGTGTGCTTTCCTATAGCTTTCAAAAACATGATATCATCACCCGAATAGATGACTCCTCTGTACCACTGCATACCACTAACTGAGACAGTTAAAGTTTAAAAATAAAACAGATGTTTTTTTTGTTTTGTTTTCTCACTATTTATTAGTTAAGATGTGTAAAGTAAATTACTAACAATTAATTAAGATTGGGTCATTTTATATACATTCTGAGACCAAAAAAAGGTCAAAGGTCAAATTTCAGGGTAATGCATTTTAACAAGACCAGTATCTATTAACATATTTGTTCTTAACCAATTGTCTGAAAAAGATGACTGTACATTGAATTTTGTTTTGTGAACTTTAGCAAAGACATACCTCATTGTTTTTTTCATAAAAGAATCTTAGAAAAAACTTTTTGTTTTTAAATATATAAATGTGTCTGCTTTCTTTAGCCTTCTATGGCATACAGAAAAAAAAGTAATATGGTGACCTTTCAATTTTATAGCTTTAAAACATTTCTTTACATCTATTCTTTGAAACAAAACCAAAAATTGCTTGTCTTCTGGCAAAATATTATATAATAAATTATATGCAGTAAAACGCACTGAGTAAGGGTCAGTCAGCACATGGATTTCCTACAAGAAATCCGTTTTTAGGAATTCAGAAATCTGTGTGCCTCATAGTTACTCTGTGTTTTAGAAGCACTGTTAGCCCATTCAGTCCATCGTTTTTGGCCACTTTTTACACTTACAGGCAGCACATTTCGTGTTGACATCGTAGCAGGATTTCTGAGAACTGCTTGCTGTAGTCAATGGTTTTTTTCAGTCTTTTTTTGCATATAAGGCATATGATCGCTCGTTGTGATTAATTCAACTTCCTCTGCTGGTACATGTGTGATCGAGGACGTTTTTCTAAGCAGAATAAGGTTTAAAAAACATTTGGTAGAAAACTTTCTTTTCACTCAGGACACTGGCATCTTTATGCGCGCTGTCAGAACTGCCGTAAATGATATAAAACATGACGCAAAATGTATGCAAATTAGCAAAATGGTAACGATTGGCCACGCACACGTGACCTTTCCTTAGCCCTACCTTAAATTAACATAATATTAATCTCATGAGTCATTTACTCGCCAGCATCTGTGTTTTGGTCGTGTTTAACTGCAACTCCCCTTTTAAACTGACCCTGAGTACTGTTTAATGTGTTTTGGTTTCTGAATTAAAACAGAGAAACTGTTAATTGTGAAATTAATTCGTAAAAGAGAGGCGAAAAGTCGGAAGAAAACACAGAAAGCCAGAAGCCCTAGTGTGTGTGTGTGTGAGTGTATAACTTGTCTCGACACGTAAGAGGGAAGATGTCATAAGAGAAAATTAGAGGTTGTCTGTTTTTATTTGTTTATTAAAAAACTTAACTGCACTGCTGATCAGACTTTAATACCCTTGTAATTTGGTGAAAAGGGAGATTTATTTTGTAAGAATAACACAAAAACATGTTTCAGGGATAAAATCCTCAAGCGCAACACAGCTCATGAATAAAAAAAAACATTAAAAATACTGTTAATTCTCAGTCTTTCCACATTCTACACATTTATGAATGTGTAATACAGATTCAAAAATATTTTTAAGCTAGCTGGATACTGAATGGGTATTGAATGTAACAGGTGGGTGCTACAATACTAGAATACAGTTGGGCAGTTCACGAAAGTGGCAATGAATTCTCTATTTGTTTTTGGCTTTAGCCAGGTGTGACAGGGTAGCCTTGCAGGCCCAGATGTTATTGGCAGGCAAAGAGACTCAGAGGCAAGGAAACTGCAGTTAAAGCGCTTCTGTGCAGTTTAATAAACAAAAGGAAATCAAAAAGTTGAACAAAACACTGCTCACAGAGCAAAAATAAAACAGTTAAACAAAAACAAAACTTTCACAGTAAAACAATCACAAAATAACTGGCACAAGGGCCAAAACAAAAGGTTTAAACAAAGTACAAAAATGTAGGCTGGGCATTAGCCTTCACTACAGTTTTTCTTTTTCAAAAAATAAACCACGCACGCACGCACGCACGCACGCACGCACAAACAAACAAACAAACAAACAAACAAACAAACAAACAAACAAACAAACAAACAAACACCTCCACCAAACAAAGGATTTTCCCCTTTTTTTTATACCATGTGGCTGGAGCCTAATTATCAATTGCTCAATTAGCTCCAGCCACATTCTCACATGTATTTTGGCAGGGATAGGAAATTAACCCCATCCCTGCCAACCACCACCAAATCACCACACAACAATAATATTATTATTTACAGGCAGGGCCCTGCCCTGCCACACCAGGGCTAAAGTATGTTTCTCCTCGGGGAAAAAAAAATGTAAAGCAGGGTACTGGAGGACAGTGAAATGTAAAAACAGTGAATACAACAATTTCAGAAATAAAGTTCTCAACGTATCTAAAATTGCATTTCACATAGGAAAGCATTTTTTTTTAATATTAATTAAATGTTTCATCACAGTTGAGTACACTACAATACCAAACAGGTAGGTATGAAAATAGACTACCTTGTAATGAGACCATAAAAAGCCTAGATCTGCTAGTAAACACAGTTTGGCAAATAACCTACGTGTATATGATATAGCATATGCCACACTTGTTCACAAAGATTTAGAAAGCCTGTAGTTTTGTTGGTTAGAGGTTGTACCATTTTTGGTAAAGCAATCATATACAAATGATGTCAGTCGTGTAGTTAAAAACTAAAGCTTTCAATCTTCCTGATTATATGTGATATTAGCCTGTAAAATGTAGCATTGCCTTATTTTATGCACCTGTGTTTTTTTTTTATGTTTACCTATATGTTTGCTTATAGAAAATATTTGTACATTATCTTGTCAACTTCACTTGTCCTGTACACACAGGCTATTTTTACTGTATGTAATTTAACTACACTTTAAGAAATTATGTTATTTACAAAAGAGTTATGAATGCACTTTGGAATGGAATCATTTTTGGATTCATATTAGTAGCAAATTGAAAAACAACAGGGATGATTTACTAGTACTAGCTTGACCACCTATTGGTGGGGGGTCTATTTTGCCTTCATTTTAGTGGTTTCAAGACATCTGGTATTTCTTGTCAATTTTTTCAAACATCTTCAATGGTGTGGACCTTATTTGCTTTTTTAGTCTTATTATGTTTTTCACCACTATGCTTTTTTTTCAGGGTGTATTTCCAAGTATAATGTTATCTGGAGTTGACACTGTTTTTGAATGCCATTCCTGATGCTAATATAACTCAGCTGTGTGGAGACCTGAGTGGTATGTCCTCCCACAGCCAACTGTAAGAGTTGAAAATATTAACATCTGTTGTCTGTCTTCACCAGGCAGAAGAAATATGTAGACTTTACCATGTGAGGTCTGGCATCATAAACAAATACCATTTTATTACACAATCTATTCAGGTCTGACAAAAGTATGATTTAACTGTGTGAACCAATGTGTAGTAACAGTGATGTCAGTAGCCTTGGTCAATGATCCACATTTACCCAATGTAGAAAATAATAATAATTACACAAGCCTTTAATAATTTATTTTGAA
Organism: Acipenser oxyrinchus oxyrinchus; assembly: GCA_030684275.1. Taxonomy (NCBI): domain Eukaryota; kingdom Metazoa; phylum Chordata; class Actinopteri; order Acipenseriformes; family Acipenseridae; genus Acipenser; species Acipenser oxyrinchus. The sequence continues at coordinate 18,386,705 of CM060249.1, read as the reverse complement.
CCGCTGCTATAATAAAATTCTAAATGGACTTGTTTTAAAGGGGAAGGGGTTGGGGTGTGTGGGGGGGTCGAGGATGTGAGGCCCAGCGAGGCAGGGTGGCGTGAGGGGAGATAGAGTTGCCGAGGTATCGAAGGAAGGATGGAGTGATGAAAAATGTAAACAGAAAGAACAGGAGGCTTGACTAGTGATTTAAATCCCAAGGTGATTAAAGGAGAAAAGCCCATGCTCCAGCCCACTGGACCACACCATGAAATGTAAGGTATTGGCACTTGTTTAATGATTTTGCTAATACAGTACATGGGAGGAGATTTTAATAGAGTAACATAAGTTGCAGATGCTGCAAGCTTGAGGGATATTTAATAAGGAGATGAAGTTATGGGCAATAGAAATTGAAGAACTATGAATTAATGTAAGAAGATAAGCTGTAAAGAGATGAATACAGGGAATGTAAGCCACTATATGTGCTACTGGCTCTTTGTAAAATAGCCTAGAACAGGATAGGGAAGAGTACTACATTCTTTCCATGGCTCAATCCAATCTATCAAACTGCTCTCTTGGGCACCGTGATTCAGTCCTATCCAAAGAATTTCATTCATTCTGTTCTGCACGCATACCAGTCTGAAAGCACTGCAGTCTTGTTTGTACTTGTGGCAGGGCGGAAGCCCTGAATGTGTAAATAGTGTGCTTTGTATAAATAAAGATGTATTATTTAGAATTTTAGTTTGGCAGGGATGGGGTTAATTCCACGTGGGGAGTGTAGCTGGGGCCTTGATTGAATAGTTGATGGTCAGTTAAGCCCCGGACACATGCTATATAAATGAAGCCAAATCCTTTGTTTAGTTGGGTGAGTTGGGTCAGCTGCAACAGTGTGTTTATTTGAAATGTTTGTAGTATTTTGTTTAACCCTTGAATTTGTTCCTGTGTTTTGTTTGTTCCTGGGTTTATTTTGTTCCTGTTTCAAGTCAATAAACGTGTACATTAGTGCTTTAACTGCAGCTTCCTGTCTCCGAGTCTCCCTCCTGCCGGTAACAGCTTGGGCCGTGACACTATCCTGCTACAGTACTCCTAAATTAAACTGACATTACTGCTTTTGACTTTGAAAAATGATTGCTTGAGATGTGCATGTCCATGTGACCAAATTATAATAAAGTCAACTCTCATCAATACAAATTTCTAGGGACCAGCAAAACAATTAGGGGTAGATGTACAAAAGTGTTGCGCCTGTCGCAATAGTCGCAAACAGGTTGCAAGCGAGACGGAAGTCAAGGGTGAAATGTACTAAACATGCGTTATTAGCGACTTTTTAGGGAAAGCTGTACTAAAGCTGCCGACAATTGTGACACTTACAATTTCATCAATTTGTTAAGAACTTTTGAAAGCATGTTTTAAACAGTCACAATTGTTGCTGGCATTTCCCAGTCTGCTTTTTCTTGTGTGTTGCCAGTTGTACTCAATGTATTTTTGAGACAAACCCCCAAGTACCAGATTTTCACTAAAGTCAGGGTGTACTTAGAAGCTTGGAAAACAAATTTCTATGACATTTCTGGGTTTTTTTTTTTTATTCTGAGCATCTGTATAGGACCATGATCTATTGTGTGTTAATTGTCTAGACTACTAAGTAGGCCAAGTTTAAAATAATAATAATTAAAATAAAAACCCAAAAATCATTTAGTTTCAATTTAAAATAATATTTTATTCTCATTGTACACCAATGTGTACAATGCAACAGCATGATTAATTTTGTATTAACAGTAGGCTATAGTAAAAAGAAAGTGTGCTGGGTATTCATTTGATTTTACTGCTGTACTGTATACTGTATAGGCCTACTGTACAGATTTATATTTTTAAATAATGTAATGTGTAGCCTACCCAAAACACATTAGTGTTATTTCAGCGCAATGATTTATTTTTAAAACATGTCGAGAACTATAAATGTATGTGTGTGCGATTTTATTGTATTGTTTTTAAACCCGACACCTCCTTGTCGGACAAACATAGCGAGGGGCTACTGTATGATTATGAAAAGCTTTTTGGGGGTGAAAGTGGGGGCCCCACTATAGAATCTGATGGGATTAAACTGCCTTTCATATATATATATATATATATATATATATATATATAAACAGTATTAAAATAGGTAAAATGAATATGGAACAGAATACATTGTATAGATGATGTTTACATTTAACAAAAACAATGTTATTTTGATTCTTGCACCATTGCATGTATAGATGTTATCCTTGGGGCCCCCTCTGCTGCAGCAAACCACAACTCAACTCCCGCTATTTATTTGAACAATGTTGCACAACTCTTGCAACTATGCCAGAGATCTCGCTAAGAAGACGCGACAAATATTTATATTAGTATATTGCGGCTTTTTTCATTAACATATTTCCTCTTAGTATACATGACAAAATGTATTCTTTGCAAATTGTCGCAACGAAAATGCAAATTGCGGTATGTTAGCGCTGGGACTGGCCCATCTTAGTACATCTACCCCTTAGTCTTATCAGTAATTCTTATTATCAGGAGTCTAAGCCAAATTACAGTACAATGAAACGTATTATACATTTAAAACTACTGTGTATTTTATTGTAAATACAGTTGTAAGTGAACTTAAAAAGTACACATTGCTTATGAACTGCACATTTTTCGTTTTTAAAATACAAAAGCAAGGTGTCCTCAACATCAGGTACTGAACAAATCAGAAACTGACAGCTTGCATCCACAGTTTGCTATTCATAGGCCTGTATTATTGTACACCAGTTTTTCGGAATCGTTAACAAAGTGTTCGCGGAAATATTGAAATCTGCAGCACATCTTTCTTTTTCTTGTATGGTGGTGCATTATCCACTGCTTTCAACATCTCCACTTTTGCATGGATAGTGCATGTCTTAGTGCTGTTTCGTGGAATTGGCATTGATGCGTGGGCGCTATGGCAACTTGAAATGCATCATAGGATCAGTATTCCCAAAATAGCACTAAAATACAGAGGCAGTGATCTGGATGCAAGTTAATACATTTCCCAATATCCTTTACACTCAGCTCTTCGAACAAGGCAATTTGTTTAATTCAAATTTTTCTTCCCGGGGGAAATTCCTGTTTAGTGAATTTGTATAATAAGAAGTAATTTACAATAAATGACTGCTCTAAAATTCGTGGTATCAGGAAATGTGTCTAATCCGAGTTTGTTTTAAGGAGAATTGACTGTAGTTAAGTCTGGCTAGTAACATGCCAGCATCCAAACCACAAGACCTTTAATAGACCTTCCATGTTTGTGGTAAGGGGAAACCTGATCCAGATTCTGTCCTCGCCTTATCCACAGTTCTTTATAAAAACATCTGGAACAATTTCACTGTTTAACTCATATATAATCTTATAATGAAAGCAAACAAACAAACAGCAAATACATGTTCTGTGAATGATGTTTATTAGAAAACTGGCCTGCATTCTATGGCTTGGTCAGTAATTAGAAACCTATAAAATGTTATCTTTTTAATAACATATTCATTACAGCATAGTACATTGTATTACAGAAGATAAATTACAGTTTGAATGAGAAAACAATAGGCAGCACCTACATGACATTGCTTTAACATGTATTTTCAATTTGACCTCATAAATAGGTAAGGATAGGGCTGTTTAGCACCCAGTGTATTCATATGTTAACCACTGTGCTATTTGAAATAAAAACAGTTCAGACCAACATAATATTGTGCCTTTAATGTTAAAAATAAAATGCAAATCAATAGTGTATTTATTACAGAGTGCAAAATGTTGTTTTCCTGGATATGTTCCACAGCAAACAACTATATTAACATGCAGTCCAAAATGATGCTACTGCTGATCTAACAGTACCAATGATGGATGGATGTCTCAGAGAAATGTAAACATTGTAACAGCTAAACAGAATAATTCTAAATGTATTGCCTCAACTTTCCTCTAGGGTTTTGGGAGCCCATCTGGTGAGCATTGGCTTGGAAATGAATTTGTTTTCCTGCTTACCAGTCAGCGTCAGTATTCGTTGAGAATCGAACTGATGGACTGGGATGGAACTCAAGCGTTCTCTCAATACGACCGGTTTTATATTGGGAATGAGAAGCACAATTACAGGTAAGGATCATTTCATGGATCCCATTTTAATTATAATACAAAAAACAAACAATGATTTGCATTACACTCTAAACTTTGGACTTTGGAAACCCTATACAACGTAAGTACATTGGGTGGGAGGATGATACATTTGATTCTGAAAAGTGCATATTTTATTATGGTTCATTGAATTTGTAGAGCAACTGCAGCACCTCATGTTTGAGGTTAATGTGTTTCATTTCACATCTTTATTTAGAATTGACATTCACATGTGTAGTAAAACCTTGCAGTTCCTATTTAATTACATGTAATAACAACATGTTTTGGAACTTGGCAAATTGTTTTGCAATCGCAGATAGAATTGTCTAATATGATTTTATAGCATGTATGCCTAGGTACTGGCTGGTAATTTGTGTTGGGAACTTCATAAACTAATGTTGGACTGCATACCAATAGAATCCAAGAACCGTGTAAGTGAGTTTGACAATTTGAGAATGGTGTGGAACATGATAAGCCTTACCACACCTCTTGCATCACTTGGCCTATAAAAACAAACCATTTCATTTATCCAGCGTTATCAGGTGCTTTCTGTTCCAAGCTCCAATACCGTACCCCTTTTAAAAAAATGCAGCCGTATACTGTACGTGCTGAGGGTTACATCTAGATTAGACCAGGGCTGTGTGTTAGTTGTGCACATCTGACTCTTTATTTTCATCCATGTTTTACATTTTCATTAGACTTTGTTACATACTGTAAATAAATAGTACAAGGCTGGCATAAAATTGCTTGGGGAATATACACTGGCACATAACAAGCCATGGGTAACACAATGCTGAAGCCAATATGTACATATCACATGGTAAACACAAACAAATAAAGGAAGCAACTTTATGCCAGCCTATTCTGAAAATGACATTAAGTAAAACCTCTCTAGAAAATATGGTAGAATAGTAAAATGTGTACAAATATTGCACATGACATTGTATATTTAGTAGGGGTGTGTAATAATATTGTACCTACCTCGATACATGGGTTGTGATACGATACCTATCATGATACAAATAATACAACGTGAAAATGTGTTATTGTGAACTTGTGAGCAGTCGCTTATTGTGAATTACTTCTTATAATATGAATTCACTTTACACAAATGTCCTGTTTGTGCAAATTATTTAGAGACCCCAAGGGAAGAAAAAGTGTAATTAAAGAATTTCCATAGTTTGAACAGCTGAGTGTAAAGGATATTTATTGGGAAATGTATTAACTTGCATCCAGATTATTTAAAAGCATAGGCATAAGTACAAACTTAAGAACATGTTGGATTTAAGACGATTTTTCTTAAGAACTTTTTAAGAATACATCCCCAGATGTATTTTTTTGCATTAAATGTCTCTTTCTTAAGCTTTTAAAAGTCTTTCAATTACTTTTAAACCTCCTGTTTACTGTACTCTCAAGGGGACAGCATGGAGCCAAAATGTAAAAACCCACACATTTTCAAACATCAAATCTTTTTATTATCCAACAAAGAATCACAGATCTTGACTGTAATGAACATCAAGTTCACCCATATTGTAAGATATCTTAAAAGAGTCATCCATAACATAAAATATCACTAGATCATCATTTAAGATTAGGTGGAGAAGGGTTCAGACCAAAAGACATTCAACTTTTAGATTGAATTAATTAATTAATTCCAAAATATAGAAATGGCTTTTACTTTGTAATGAAAGCATAGTGTATTCTGAAACAGATTATTGGGGTACATTTCTAAAGTATTTTGTTTTGTAATACAGTAAAACATCCGTGAAAATCCACAAAAGACATTTATAAAAAAAATTAAATTGATATAAAGTTTTGTAATGTCAATAATCATTACGCATTTCTCTCTATGAATAGATTTGTTCTCTCAAATTCTTGAGGTATGATGGTTTCTCTCCTGTTTTGAATGGAAACCAGCCAAGATAAACCACAAAACTAGCTGCTAAATGAAACAGGGAACACAAGGCATTTCTGCTGAGATGCTTTGGCACTTTTGTTTTCAAGCTTAATTACTTAGACATTGTCTGTGTATGAAGACCCACAACGAAATTGTTCACTTTGTCTTAAGTGTGCTACCTTATTTAGATCAAGCTGAAACTGAGATATTTTGGCAGTGATTTGACTACTGAAATGAAACACACATACACACTGGTGTATAAGGTCAAATCATTATAATGCAGAATACCCATTAGTCAGAATAATATGGATAACTGCCAGTTAACTAAACTATTTTGTTACTGTTGCCAGCACCAAAATTTTGTCCAAGTCCATCCAAAGCTTAAAAGAAAGAACAAGCTTGGGAAAAAATATTTGATATGTGTTCATCTAAGAAATACAGCTGATTAACCCATTTATCTAAACCATGTCAACAACCAAATGTGCGTTCTGTTTCCAATCAAGATTTTATTTAGATTTTTAACAGCATTAAGATGGCCAAACCAAAGCATCTGGAATTTCAGTCATAAAGCTGTGTGTTAAGATCCAGGTTAATGACTTTTTTAATATTTGAAAAAATGTATTTATGATAGAACAAACAAATGCTGTTTTTCATCATTTTAATATTTTTTTTTAAATTAAAATATCAGACTCACAGTAATTAAAACTTCCCTGGGTTTGTGATGAAGAGTACAACACAACAAATGTTGATACAAACAAATATATGTATTCTGCTTCATCGTACCTGTGTTTATAGTTACAAGGTCTAATTGCAGGTAGATAATTATGTACTGTACCAGGAACCATCAGACACCATTCATATACAGTAGTATTGTATAAATATATGCATATCCCAAGTTAACATCTATATAAAAAAATAAAAAAAAATAAAATTTGATGGGCTAATAAATGCAAAAAAACTCACTATTCCAGACCTTTTGTTATCTGTATATTTGGTCTGAATTCTGTTATTGATGTACCTACCAAGCTGCAGACAAAACTCTTTTTAAAGTAAACCACACAGTATATTTATACTGCTGCCACATTTTGCAAAGTAGCAATTTTGTTTAACCAATATAACACAATGGTATTTTTGTTTATGATACAGAGAATATTTTTTTTAAACTACCGTTCTCTAGGGCAGTGGTTTTCAACCTTTCTTTTTTTTAAACTGTAGTCCTTCTGTCTGGAGGTTTCAACTCAAGTACCCCTTTACAATTTTTTGCTCTACTGAGTGGTACCACAGTAAACTAAAAGCAGAATAATCAGATTAAGAAATTACATTTGTCCTGTTTATTTAATATATAATTTATGTCACAACAGTCTGGGACTGACAAACTGTTGGTTTAGGATACCAAACCGTAATTCTTAAAACTTTTAATTATAAGTCTTTGGATGCACAGAATCAAAATACAGTATTTGGGAAGCTCGTCAGAAACACATATTTTCTTTCTGTTTGGCAAAGTTATTATAAATAATTTAAAATAGCCTACATTATAAATGTTTATTATGTTACCATTTACTTCCCATCTCAGAATAATTGTGTGCCATTTAACATCAAAAACATTAAACTTAAAGAGTAAGTAGCGAGGTTCCTAAAGACTATAGCGTTACACCCTTCTGGTTTTGTCAGTGGGGAAACAATAAAATAAGAACACTGTTTAATTTTTCCTGCAATACACAATAATACCATTGTCTAAAGAAAGATCAAGAGAACAGGAAATTTACTCTTTGCTTCTGTGCACACATGTCATAAGGACAGCATGAACTTTGAAGAGTGTGCAATTTGGGGTTTAAAAATATTTCTGTGCCACTGTAAGGTAACTACTATCTGAACAATAGTGCGAAAGTTCTGGAAGAAGGAATTGGTCCAAAGAATAATGAAAAGAAGATGTGGGATGAACCTTTTTCATAAAAAAGGTTCTAATTACAGCAAGCCCTGTGTGTGATATTCAGCATGTGGCAGCATTTTTAGTCTTGTGGTGAGTCAGCAGTTTAAATTCAGCTGGTCAAAATCACGATGTTTAGTCTTAGTAACCATATTGTGAAATAAAGCAAAATGTTCTGAAACATTTGAAGATTTGTATTTCACTTAGAAAAACAGGGAGCCAACTTTACACTTTCATAATAGCATTAATACGCTAAATGTAGGCAGTACTGCCAATGTCCACAGAATCGGGCCTGTACTAGTGAAAGACCTGTGATATCTGAGGTGTATTCTTCTGAGTCTGAAAGCTCCACTAGTCAGAGGCAGCTTGCCACAGCCCCACAAAAGTCTGGGAAACCACGTGGCTCAGTGTCAAAAAACCTTGCCTGGGTGGTAGCACATAATCTCTCCAGAGAGCTGTTGTGAGAAGAGGCTGTAAATGAGGCAGGATGCACGCCCTCAGACGATTAACACAAGTAGATTTGTTATCTGTCTGAGAGAAACATGAACTAAAATGAATAACTAATCACTGACAGACCCTTTTGAATTAACATCCCAACACCTTTGAGCAGCTGTATTATATACCAGTATCTTTTTTCTAGCAATACTGTTTATAGTTACAGTACATAGAGTTTATCTTTGAAAATATTTTAAATGTTAGGTGAAGAGAATGAGGTGGTGTATCTGTATGTTAAACATATTGCTATGAAAGTAAAGCACATAAACACATTTAATACAGCAGTAATACACATATACTTGTCATCTCTAAGTCAATCAAAACAGTTTTATACAGCATTAATTAATTAGATACATATCTTACTGTGTCATTACATCTGGTTTCCTTTTTAAGGACATGGCACTGACTTTTCTAGGTTTGAGGACAAGAGTAAATGTACTTAAAGACTGAAGTAAAATAAAATATTTCCTAGATTTCAGCAATTCCAAGATATATCATTATTTTAACACATGCAAAGGTCAAACAAAAAGCCTATTGGCTGGGTCACAGTGTCGGGGTTGGACCAGAAAGTAGAGACAGGCAATGACCCATTCCCTAATATGTGACTATCAGCCACAAGTGACGCTAGGGGAATTGAGCTATGTTTGGACAGTCCGTTTGTATATTTTGTCAGGAGTCTTACTGCCACATAACTCATCTTGGCACGTGGTTTCATGAATTGGGGACAAAGAAACCAGATGAGTAGGCCAAGAGGTATTTATTGGTTTTAAACCCTAGGCAAACCAACATTTCCTTTTTGTTTATTCAAAAGGTGCATAACGTGGTAACCATTTTTGTGTTTTAAAGTAGTCTCTTCGTCAGGGTTAACTGGAGAGAACAACTGTTAATATAAATTGCTGTAAACAGTGTTAGCAGTAGCATAATAATATCCATCCATATTATTATGGAACAAGTTGTACTAAGCATCCTTTTATTTAATATCATTTGAGTTGATTCATAAATCCTTGTCATTGCTGTGTAAATAATAAATAGGTATCTGGAAACTGAAAATCACTTTCAATTGATTTTAAGGCCTGGTTCTGCTGTTTCAAAAGCAAATGATAGCAGAGCTTCATTTTGAAAGGCAGGAGAAGTAGAAGAACCAGCTGATCTTTCAACCTGCCAACACTGAGATGTGAGTGAATTACTGAAATGAAAAACACAGTGCAGTCAGTATAACAAATTCACCAGAACCAATATTATAGGTTTAGAATTGTATTTTGAGTTTTTTTTATTTTTTATTATACTTTCAGGATAAAATAATATAGCATTTTGGAGTAAACGCTTTCAGAATGAAATCCCCCCTATTGTTCAGAATTATTTTTTTTAGACAGAGGTAGGTCACTCCCCATCTTTCACAGTGCAGATGTTATGACAATGCTGTCTGTGTAATTGCTGCAGATACACAAATGCATGGTTCTAGTTTTTTTGTTTTAGTTTATACAATATTCAGCTCATCAGGAACACATCAAATTGTATTTTTCATCAGAATTATTAGCTAGATAGTAGGGAGGCAACGTTCCAAATGTGTCATTTCAAATTGGGTTGAAAAACAGTAAATATCATTTTTTTTTTTTATAAGTTAAAAGCTGTGGATGATTTCTGAGGAAAGTGAGCTGTAGGGAATTATTTGAGGACATGCCTGGAAATATTCCGGGGTTTTCCATTCACTTATTGAGTCACTTATATGTAATAAAATAGCATGTAATAATGTGGAAATTCTATCTAGTAAAAGGGGTTCCCTAGTGATGTTTCATGATGTCATAGTCTAGTATGCATCAATCTAATGTGCCACTTAAGTTTTGGCTGACTCGCAAGATATGTATTTGCTAGTCAGTGTTCCATATCTTTTTTATTATAGAGTAGCAGGGAGTGGCCATCAAACTTTTTTTCAAGATGTTGATGAAGAACCTATGGGCTGATCAGTTGGATTGACCTAGTGATGGGTCTATAAGCATGTGTTAATGTTTGCTTTCAAACATGATTTTTATTATGTATGGACATTTTAAGAGGGTGGCTTTTTTACTTTTCCTATCCTATTTAATATAATTCTTTTTTTTTATGGATAACATTTTTGTCTTCGCTATTCATACATAGTTTACAAATTTCAACAGGTATTTATTTGATAGAAGTTTGGGATCTAAGTGCTAAAAAGTCCACCATTCAAACAGTTAAAAATCGAATTGCAAAGCAGAAGGTTTTGCATATGCAGAAACATCATTTTCTTATGACTTTATGAGGAATCTCAAACAGATTTTTATGTTATTGTTTAATTTATTTTAATCAAGTATGCATTTGCAGTATTTCACATATATTTTAAGCCTAAAATACACATTGAAACACCAGCACATACAAAAATCTTGGATGCCTATGCCAACAGCTCCCATGATTATAAATATGTCGCTAGTCCATTTTCAGCGATTTAGAAAAAGTTTTATTTATTGCGGAAAGGAATTCTGCATTTCTAAGCAGTTACCAGCATTCTATGTGATTTATTTAACAGTGGTCTCTTCTTTGTGTCTTTAGGCCATTTTACTTCTATTTCTTCTCTTGAGTGATGAGTTGGGCTTTGTATTCTGTTTGTAACAAACCATTTGTCACGCAGACGCTGGGGGTGTAGCTTTTCCATGTGTGTGGGAGTGATGCCCAGTTTCGCATTCATAACAAAGAGGCTTTGTAGTCTTGTCACACTCAATGATATCACAAATTACTATAATATATACAGATTGATGGATTGTTGTTTAATCATTTTAACTAAAGTGAAAAAAGACAAATGTGAAATAGAAAAGCTGTTAAAAGTACTTTGTGTGTCAGTCAATCCAATTTTGATAAAACGTGTTACAAATATTAAACATTTTGGCGTTTTAACAGAACTTTAATGTACTGTCAACACAGCCTAACAGCAAATTAGCCAAATGCAATGGGGATGGCAATGAATAAATTATATAATTTTGTGTTAGATGTGACTTTTTTCAATGCCTTGTGGGAGGAGCTACAAGCAGTCCTGGAGTAGGACCAGTTCATAAAAATTGGAGAGTAAAGTGACAGTTAACATTGTGATGTTTTTTGTTAAGAGTTAAAAATGACTGATGCTTTCACAGAAAGTTACATGTATATGACATCTAGACAACAAACACCAGGAAACCTGACCAATGACAGAACCAGTATTACATTTTATTACGATTCCCACTGAATGCATGATTTACGGATAATGACTTAGCTTTCTAGCATTCACAAAGTGGAAGCATTGTTTAACTTGACCGATATGAACCCCTGCCAAGGCAGAGATCTGTAAGGGTGTGTGTTTGTGTATTTTGCAAACCCATTTGTCTTTGCAGCTATCTCAAAAACTAACAAAGCTCTTAAGAACTGGTTTAGAACTGTAGAAAACTCTGTAGAAAAGGAATTCTTGACCCTCCTCAAGCTGTTTTCCCACTTTACTTGGGGTGTCTACTGTTGACTGTTGTCAAGCAATGTCAGGGCCTGTCCAATTGAATGCTGGGAACTTGGATTTCCCAGAAACAATACGTTTTGCTACAAACGGTCAAGATTAAAATAATTACAGCATATCCGAGAAATAACCATGTGATGTGAATGCAATCTTCTTAGGCCTGGAAGCACAGATGTGCCATATTGATCTCCTCTTGAATGCAGATATTTAAAACAATGCAGCAGCTTCTTTCATTAACTCTGTCCCACCCTGATCTTCTCATTTAAATTGCACTGCAATATTTATCAGCAACATTCACTGCGTGAACCGCAATCTGATACCACATCTGGTCTGCTAGTATGTGGTCTCATCAGACAACAACTTTAACAATGTAACACCCGCATGAGAGAGATATACTGGCTGGAGACTAATAATGATAACTGTAAAATTCAGAGTCTGTTGTTCATGAAATGTCAAGGTCATTGAAAAGGGGGACTTACCAGTATATAGTGCTCAATGTTTGTGCAAGCTGTACACCAGTACCATAATGGTATTTTTCCAGCATCTAAGATAATCCTTAGTGGTTGGCTTTCTCATTGCTGACTGTTGTTCAGTTTGATGGTTTGCTACTACAATTAAAATCTGAATGCATTACTTAAATAATTGCCTCCATTCTTGTTAGATTGGCAGTGTACAGTATTTTAAAATAAATCACTCATAAGTGTCACAGTATACACAAGTAGATTTACACAACTAGGTATACTGAGATTTGTTCAATAGTTCCTCCGTTTCTTTTTAAAAACAAAGGTGAAATAATGCATATTACATAAATAAACAGTTTTCGGTTTGTGTAGAGCATTTTTGGAGTATAAAACACAAACAATCTACCTGCAGGAAGGAGCAGCTGAACTCAAAGCATGGGGGGTGCTATTGTGTTTGATTCACAAGTGATAGTCACAAGCTCTTATACAAATAAACATTCAGGAACATGTGTAAAAACATTGTGTGCTATAAGTTTTCATATATAATTATTGCTCTTTGTAGTTCTTGCTATTTATAGTGTTACTTTTTTTTGTTCCACACTTGATTCTAAAGTGTGCTCTGCTGACTTCAGCCGTCATTCATTTCCTACTGAAAGACATTAAACACTCTGACACACATACCTCCCTTATGCGTCTCCTTAATCTCACTTTGGTTCACTTATGTGATAACACTCCCTAAATCTTCAAAGGATGGGTCTGCGTAGTATGTCTACTCCCTTTTTGGATAGTACCATTTGTATACAATCTTTTCATTGTGTATTTCTGCTTATTTTTAGAATGTACACTGTTGTAAAATTTACTGTGGTATAAGCCTGGCAGCATATGGCGGGAAGGAAGATTATTTACTAACTAGGGACAACCATTTGAAATAAAGTTGTGTAGGTTCTTTGTGCAGTCCTTTTAAGCCAGAAAGATAAATATATATATATATATATATATATATATATATATATATATATATATATATATATATATATATATATATATATACAGTACTGTGCAAAAGTTTTAGGCAGGTGTGAAAAAATGCTGTAAAGTAAGAATGCTTTCAAAAATAGACATGTTAATAGATTATATTTATCAATTAACTAAATGCAAAGTGAGTGAACAGAAGAAAAATCTAAATCAAATCCATATTTGGTGTGACCACCCTTTGCCTTCAAAACAGCATCAAGCATCAATTCTTCTAGGTACACTTGCACACAGTTTTTGAAGGAACTCGGCAGGTAGGTTGGCCCAGACATCTTGGAGAACTAACCACAGTTCTTCTGTGGATTTAGGCAGCCTCAGTTGCTTCTCTCTCTTCATGTAATCCCAGACAGACTTGATGATGTTGAGATCAGGGCTCTGTGGGGGCCATACCATCACTTCCAGGACTCCTTGTTCTTCTTTACGCTGAAGATAGTTCTTAATGACTTTCGCTGTATGTTTGGGGTCGTTGTCATGCTGCAGAATAAATTTGGGGCCAATCAGATGCCTCCCTGATGGTATTGCATGATGGATAAGTATCTGCCTGTACTTCTCAGCATTGAGGAGACCATTAATTCTGACCAAATCCCCAACTCCATTTGCAGAAATGCAGCCCCAAACTTGCAAGGAACCTCCACCATGCTTCACTGTTGCCTGCAGACACTCATTCGTGTACGCTCTCCAGCCCTTCGGCCGAACAAACTGCCTTCTGCTACAGCCAAATATTTCAAATTTTGACTCATCAGTCCAGAGCACCTGCTGCCATTTTTCTGCACCCCAGTTCCTGTGTTTTCGTGCATAGTTGAGTCAGCTTGGCCTTGTTTCCACGCCGGAGGTATGGCTTTTTGGCCACAAGTCTTCCATGAAGGCCACTTCTGACCAGACTTCTCTGGACAGTAGATGGGTGTACCAGGGTCCCACTGTTTTCTGCCAGTTCTGAGCTGATGGCACTGCTGGACATCTTCCGATTGCGAAGGAAGTAAGCATGATGTGTCTTTCATCTGCTGCAGTAAGTTTCCTTGGCCGACCACTGCGTCTACGGTCCTCAACGTTGCCCGTTTCTTTGTGCTTCTTCAAAAGAGCTTGGACAGCACATCTGGAAACCCCTGTCTGCCTTGAAATTTCTGCCTGGGAGAGACCTTGCTGATGCAGTATAACTACCTTGTGTCTTGTTGCTGTGCTCAGTCTTGCCATGGTGTATGACTTTTGACAGTAAACTGTCTTCAGCAACCTCACCTTGTTAGCTGAGTTTGGCTGTTCCTCACCCAGTTTTATTCCTCCTACACAGCTGTTTCTGTTTCAGTTAATGATTGTGTTTCAACCTACATATTGAATTGATGATCATTAGCACCTGTTTGGTATAATTGTTTAATCATACACCTGACTATATGCCTACAAAATCCCTGACTTTGTGCAAGTGTACCTAGAAGAATTGATGCTGTTTTGAAGGCAAAGGGTTGTCACACCAAATATGGATTTGATTTAGATTTTTCTTCTGTTCACTCATTTTGCATTTCGTTAATTGATAAATATAATCTATTAACATGTCTATTTTGAAAGCATTCTTACTTTACAGCATTTTTTCACACCTGCCTAAAACTTTTGCACAGTACTGTATATATATATATATATATATATATATATATATATATATATATATATATATATATGTACTTGATGAAGACATGGTATTGTCAAAAAGAGTTGTTTGTTTGTTTTTATAATCATGTCAAATAATTAATCCTTATGAAGCAAGATGACAAGAGTTCAACCATGAATGTCTCTATGGAAACTCTTGGTAAGCCATATATATATACACACACACACACACATATATATATATATATATATATATATATATATATATAATGAGGTCAGCACAGCACCTGACTAGGGTCTCTTTTTACTTCCCGGGTATCGATTATTTACCTGAGAATTTAAAGAAAATGTAGAAAATATGACAATGCAGTTGTAAGCATGGGTCTCTGGCCAGCGTAATAAAGACAACGTTAAAACAAATCAGTGTTTTAGAGTAAACAATAACACAACGAGCGGCAAGTACACCTCAATAATAATAACTGCGGCAGCTATTCTTCTCAGGAACTAAATCGGAAAGAAAACAACATAACAACATCCTATTGGGTTTATGTCAGTGATAACTCTGTGATCCATTAATAATAATAACCGCATGGCTTCCAATACGGAATGCAAAATGTATATTATTGCACAGCTATAGTTTCCTTCCAAAAAGATCAAATAAGTAGCCTTTATTTAAAAATAAATAAACAAATACAATATTGTGAGCGGTGTACCCCAGAAAACAGACTGAAAACAAGCATATACTCGAAAATGTGCAAGGTGCGACGTACAAAATTAAATAAGTATGAGAAAAACGCCACTCACACACTTACGAAACGTTTACCTATTTTGTTTTGGGTTAAATAAAAAATATTTATGGAGCACATTAAGTGTGCTAGTGCTTCCTGCTTTGAATTAAATATTTCCTTGGCAGAGTTTGCAAACTCCATTTTCTCCTGCTTTGGTAAAGAAATTCCACACAGTACTTTGCTTGGATGCCATGTTAACAACAACAACAACAACAAAAACAATAACAACAACAACAACAACAACTAACAGTTTAATATGGTCAATAGATGTCGAATCCTGCAGCATGAAGCACATTTAACATGAATAACTGTATTCAAACTGAGATTATTATTATTTTGATGTTTCAAGTACTTAAAAAGGCTACACAAATGTACAGATCTGATTATAAATGTATGTTCTGATTCAAACATTCAAAATCCTAAAAGGTATAGACAATGTCGAGCCAGGGGACTTCTTTGACCTGAAAAAAGAAACAAGGACCAAGGGTCACAAATGGAGATTAGATAAAGGGGCATTCAGAACAGAAAATATTTTACACAAAGAATTGTGAGGGTCTGGAACCAACTCCCCAGTAATGTTGTTGAAGCTGACATCCTGGGATCCTTCAAGAAGCTGCTTGATGAGATTCTGGGATCAATAAGCTACTAACAACCAAACGAGCAAGATGGGCTGAATGGCCTCTTCTCGTTTGTAAACTTTCTTATGTTGTTATGTTCTTATGTGTATTATATAGTATTTAAATATGCATCATGCATATGTTTTTTTTCATCATTACCCAAAAAAGATCCAGGTATTTTTTCACGACGGGTACCCGATTCTGGATTTTCTACCGTGCCGACCTCTATATATATATATATATATATATATATATATATATATATATATATATATATATATATATATATATATGTATAATCTTATCTTTTTTACTTCTAGTTTTCCTCTTAATGTTGTGCCTTTGCCAGCATCATGATCAAGTAGGTAATCTATGTATTAGACTTGTTATTCTGCTTATAGACATGTTTTTTAAAAAGCTAAGGTATATATGAAAAAAAAAAATCCAGTGATAATATCTTGATCGCCTTGAAGAGGCCTGATGAATTTGAAACTAATATTTAGTCTACAATAAAATCTGTTAAACAAATCCATTATCCACAATCTATCTGTCATCACAACAAGGGGAAAGTTTATTATAGCCTATGCAAGTACTGAAATGTCCTATCATTATCAAGGTACGCCTAAACAGAAGCCACACATCCTTTAGTTTGTTTGTGTTAGTCTTAGGCATACACGATAGCAAACCATTTCCCCATGCAAATAAACCAAATCAATTTTCTCTTTATTGTGACAGAACAGTAATCCTTCTTGACCATTGTTGAAAGGTGCTCGGTATTACTCATGGCAAGTTCAGCTCAAGAAGAATGTAAAATTAATATGTGTTAGCATTGCAGGAAAAGGTCTGCAAACATGTGGCTTCTTTCTCACATCAGTACCCAGTGGCATCATGACAATAAAATTGTGTTTGGTATACCCCAAAATAACAGAAAAGTTACATTGACCAGTCAACCCCAAAATAACAGAAAAGTTAACCCCAAAATAACAGAAAAGTTACATTCACCAGTCAACAGGGCCCTGATTCTTCTATACATTTACAGTAGCTAGTCCTATGTATTTACTTCATTGTTTTCATTTGATTTATAATATATATTTTCTGAAGATACATTTTACAAAACAATAGAGGCTGCTTTCTTTGTAAACAGCACAGCCCAAATGTTTTTGACTTTACTATCTGCATGATTGTTCCGCTCTGACACAATATTTCCTAGGAATTTGTGTTCATGCAAAAAGTTAATATAGGGACATTTTTTTTATTTGGTTATATTTGCACCACAAGAAGGTTCAGAGCATATTAAACGGTTCTTTAAATATTACTTTCAGCTTCAAATCTCATGGGAGTTTTGGTATTTATTTAGTAAGCTTCACTTTCACTTTCTGAGAACACTACACTGGAATCCAGTGACATGCAGGTTGTTTTATATGTACTGTACATTTATTTTATTATTTTTATGGGCTTTAATAATGGTTTGAAGTAAATTATGTTTATCTGCTTTATAAACCACACACATTGTTGTTGTTATTATTATTATTATCATTTTTTCAAATAATGCAAGGATATATCCAAGTGTACCACGGTCGACAAAGACCCAATCTGCCATATTTAAGTACAGTATTTGTTTAGATAAAATATTGAGTAGGCCTAATTGTACAGTCGATGGTTCTCAGTGTAAAAATGTTCTTTTCTTCACAGGTTATTTCTAAAAAGTCACAGTGGGACTGCAGGGAAACAGAGCAGTCTGGTTATACATGGTGCAGATTTCAGCACTAGAGATGCTGACAATGACAACTGTATATGCAAGTGTGCTCTGATGCTAACTGGAGGTAAGAAAATAATGTATAACCAATCGGGGGTGGCAATGGTTCACACGGTGGCATGGCTCATTAAACAACTAACAGCCTTAGCATACGGAATGGAATGCCCTGAGCCTAGTTTACAGGAAGCCAATGCAGCCCAAAACCTCACTCTCCATCTTACTGCCTGACATATATTTTGGTTTCTACTTAATGCTTTCATTACTGCCACCCATAAACCCACAGACCCACAAGGTACTGCCCTGGAGGGAACATTCTTCGGAATTATTATCACAAGAAACTCAGAAACTGTTTCCCATCGTCTCAGTGGCATAGGTCCGTATACCTGGAACCCAGCAAATCAGCCTCCAGCTGATCCCGACGACCATTTCCAAATTACAATACTGTACTGTACAGAAACTTGTCATAAGTAAATAGACTTGTCCTAAGGGTGTATCTATTCATTTATGACAAATCTCTGTGCATGAATCAATTCAAACTTATTACATAGATTTATATTTATAAGAACTGTTTTTAGAAAAAGTATGTATTTGTTTTGTTTTAAATATTAAAACATATTTTAACCACTATAGCATATATTAAACCGCTAAAGCTGATCACATGACATAGATTTAACAAGGACAAAACAGCTGAAGAGCAGCAATAGTCACGAATATAAATCAGACATTTATATTTACAGTTGGATGTCCTTCATAAACTGTCGATTATGTATTATTGGTTGCTGAAGAATTCCATAAGGATTATCTTCTACTACATGCTATCCACCTATTTCATCGAGGTTCAAAATGTCCATGGGAGAGATTTATTATGAAGGGCAGTTACCAAGCTGAGAAATTCATCCAAAACATCTGATTTCTGGCGTGAAATATAATGGCCCCATAAACTTCTTTGAAGTGTAGATTTACAGCCTTTGGTGTAACACATCAGAGTTTTCACATACAGTATTTATGAGGGTCCCTCAACACCCTTTTGCATTCTATTAAGTATGGTATGGGAAATACTGTATCCAGCATTTTTAATGTGAAGTAAAATCATTTCAGCTGTGTGAGTTTGACAAAATGAAAAAGATGCTTTTCAGATTCTACAGAAAAAAAGGTAACTTGTTGTGCACACTGTTGCACATGCTACTAAAGCATTGGTTTCCAAACAGGTCCTCAAGTGCCCCAACACTCCAGGCTGTTTCAATGGTAAACTAAATATTATGAAATAAAAAAGGGAAACGAAAACTGGGGAACTTAAGGACCAGGGATTTAGAGGCCATTTGCTTAAAAGGAAGAAACGGACCTCATTAAAGGCCTTTTATGCCACATTTTTCACGCATTTACTGAAGAAAAGTAAGCAAGATATTCCAAATTATAAACCTCACATAGTGCCTCAATCAGGTTCCAAAAACAGCTGTTGTCCAAAACTTTGAAATTTAGAACGAAACTCGTCGTCTAACATCTTATTATCAAACTGATATATAGTATTAAAAGAAACAGTTATTTTAATAAAGTGTGTTTATTTGAGATCAAAACAGTTTGTGATATATATATCTTATAAGTGGATCTAGTGATACCCCAAATACTATAGGTCATCTAAATATTTAAACAAGCAATCATACAAGAAACATAGTACATGTATCAATGTCTTCATTATTCATTTAAAACATAAATACAATTTCAGGCGGCTCCCGAGTGACACATCCAATAAAGGCGTTCCACATGGAGTGCAGGATGTGCCCTATAGTCTGGACGTCGCGAGTTCGAGTCTAGGCTATTCCTTTGCCGACTGAGGTCGAGAGCTTCCAGGGGGCGGTGCTCAATTGGCCGAGCACCGCCCGGGGTAGGGAGGGTTAGGTCGGACAGGGTGTCCTCGGCTCACCGCGCACCAGCGACCCTTGTAGTCTGGCCGGGCGCCTGCGGGCTTGCCTGTAAGCTGCTCGAGAGCTGCGTTGTCCTCCGACGCTGTAGCTCTTGGGTGACTGCATGGTGAGTCCGCAGTGTGAAAAAAAGCGGTCGGCTGACGGCACACGCTTCGGAGGACAGCGTGTGTTCGTCTTCGTCCTCCCGAGCCAGCGCAGGGGTGGTAGCGGTGAGCTGAGCCTAAAAATAATTGGCCATTTCAAATTGGGGATAAAATAATAAAAAATAATTGGCAACAACTAAATTAAAAAAAAAAAAAACAACAACTCAACCAACAGAAATAAACATTTAATTTAGGTGATTGAAAGTAGTCACTTAAATGTGTAATTGGTGGGGGGGGGTTCTGTTTGAGATGTGACATTAATGTGATAATAACAATTTGGAATAAAATTATTCAAAGTTTAACTGAACTGCAACAAAAGTATTGTAAAATACTCCCTTTTTTAGTCAGTCATTAAATACTACTGACCTCTAAAAATGTAGAACAGTCACTTTGGAAATTAACATCTCAAATTTACTTTTCATATGAATAAGTGATTTTCCTTCAGTTGAGAACATCAACATATGGTTCCAACGGTACTACCCAGAAGCAAAATTACTACGGCAATGAAGCATACAAAATCTTGGAAATCTAAAGAAATACTGTGCTTTTGTGCTCATGTTTAAGATCAAACATGGTATATATAACTGCCTTGACTTCTCAGTTGTAAATACATTTTTACAGGTTGCCCACAGTTTGATCATGTAAAAAAAAAAAAAAAAAAAAAAATCAATTTTAGCAACAAATTACATTTCCAAAACTGTTTGGCAGTTTACCCTAAAGGAATAAAAAATGAAGTGTCGGAAACCAGTAACCACCAATGAATATTCTGTAAAAAGACATTGGTATTTTGAAGAGCAAATTGCTGCAGTACTCTGCTAATTAAATGTACAGTGTTATACAGCAACTCCAGCTACTGTTTGAACCAGATACATTCCCATACTGGCTTTCAGTAACATCTGTGTCTTCCACATTATCTTTATTAAATTGATATTCATTTTTATAACATCATAGGTAGTGTCAAATATATTTAATTCATATATTTAATTATATTTAATATATATTTATATATTCAAATATATTTAATTTATATTTATATTGCTGTTCCAGGTTGGTGGTTTGATGCCTGTGGACCTTCTAACCTAAATGGGATGTATTACAAATCAGGACAGAACCTTGGAAAACTAAATGGTATAAAATGGCATTACTTCAAAGGCCCCAGCTATTCCCTGCGTGCTACAGCCATGATGATTCGACCTTTGGACTTCTAAATAAAACTTGACATTAACGCTGTTGACACAACTGGCATCTGAAGAAAGGACTTTGTAAGAAATCTTCACTGTAATGACCAAGGAATATGAAACTGGTACTTCCTTCTACTGTAATGGTGCTACCAAATCGATGGCACTGTAGGACCAAGTCAGCATATTTTGGGGCAATACACTTTAGCTGAATTTGGCTGTGCAACTGTTGGCTGGGGTTGTTATGGTTATGGAATTGTGGGTGAAGAAAACTGGGATCTACACTGTAAATTGGGCGTTGTAAGGTGAATATTGTCAAGAACAGTCTCGTCCCACATGACTAGCAGAGTTATAACTAAAATATGAAGTGGCTCAAAAAACAGCTGGCAACAACCTTCTCCATTGGAGATGTAGTATAATGTATTGTTTTTCTATTTTTAGTGTTCTGCTTGCTTTCTTTGTGCAGCTATTTTCCATCAGTATTGGGAAAAAAAAGAATAATAGTGCTGTGTTCTACAGAACAAACACATATAATTAAGGGGCTATTTTTTTCATCATGGAAGCATCAAACCACTATTTTCAAAACATTAACGCACACATTAACATTTTGAAATGTTATATACTCTCACTAAGCTTAATGGTTGTGTTGAACTATAAGAATAGGGGATTACCCAGGCGACCTCGCTGTTACAACAAGTTAGGTGAAGGTGTTTATCTTTACTTCCCCTGCGTTGACAAGTGGGTGGCAGCATTGAGGTGACAATTAAATTGGACACTCTAAATAATAAACAAAAAAATACAGAAATAGAAGAATAGTCTCCAAACATTTTTTTAGACAGTCAAGCAAATCTTACAAAATAGTAAATCTTATTTAATAATGCATAAAAAAAAAACCACGCTTGAAATAAAGTATAGTTAGGCACAGGTCATTGAATACCCACATACCTGTCCTTTGTAATAATTCTGTACGTTAACTTTCAGCCTTTATATTTCTGCTGAGGAACTGGTTAAAATTACATTCTCAAAGCTATGTACTCCAGAGTGTCATTTGTAAAAATAAATTCTGGAAGGGAAAAACACCAAATACATGAATAAGAAACTCTTAATGTAAGACTTTTACAAGCCCCGAAATGAAATGGTTCAGTTGTTTTATTTCTGGGTTGGTAACTTCATTAGTGTGGTTTTCATTTCTAAAAGAGCTTTGAGAATCTAGCCAATAGTTTCCACCCTAAATAGTCTCAAACTATATATAATAAAAGCAAGAAAATTAATATTTTGTGAGCAAATCATTGGTTTTGTATTAGGAAAATGCATCTGTCATTTCTAAAACGATGACAATTATTTGTTTATAGCATTTTCACCAAAATGTTAGTATTTGTATATTTAAATGAAGCTGGCTAGGGAAAGAGGTAATTTTCTCTAAACACAATTCTTCATTAATGACACTGCTTTTTACTTCAGCTTATACATAATGTTCAAAGGTCTCTTTCTTCTATAGTCAAAATGTATTGTGTCATTTTAATTACATATTTGTGATCCATATTTTTCATGTGATGCAGCTGAACAAAAGCATGTTACAGTATTTACTGCTGATTTATTTATCTGGGTTTGAGTTGAGAATTTGTTTTCAACTCTTTGTAATAAACCACCCAAGACAAACAGGTACCAGAGTATTGTTTTGTTTTTTCTTATTTGCCAATACTCCTAACTTCACAATTCATAACATGTTAATGCTGTTGCTCTTCCTCATTTTGGCTAGGACATTTCCACGGCTACAACTTTGCCTTCCGAAAGGGGAGCCTCTGCCAGTTTATTAGAGTAATACTTAGACGTGTTAATGTAATTAGTGCTATCCACACACACAGCCAAAGACAGAGAAGTCTTGATTTCAACATAGATAAAAGAACAAATAAACAACACTTGTTGTCAATAGCAGCTGTTCAAAAACAAATTGCCCACCTGTTTCTCTTTATTTTAAAATGTATTGTGGCAATACAGTGCTATATTGCATCTACATTGAAACCTGTTTACGTGGGGCAAACGAAAATCAACTTCCTGAAGGCAATGAATTATTGGATGCTATGATGTCTATTACTTCAAGGAGTAAAGTAATGTAAGAAAAGCTAAAAAAAAATTATTGAGCATATACAGATATACAGTATTAAGCTTATTTGTGATTAAACTGTATTTCATTATGTCATCATCCACACAACACAAAAATTTAATTTAGAATTACACAATTTGATTACTCAATTTAATATGGCCATTTCAGACTTTCCAGATGTAGTCCCTTATTCACAGAGTTCTTCTGGGAATATATTAATAAAAACAGGAACATTTACAACACAAAATAATATCGCCAGACACAAACAATTTCAACCAGTCAAAACATGCATTCAACTTTCATTTTTATTCATGAATAACTGTGAAAATAAGAGGATTTAGACATCAAATATCAGCAGGAACAAAGCCCTACCATAAACTGTTGAAGACGCTCACTGTAAAATTTGAGTTTAATATGTAATTAGGATTGTTTAAAAAAGGGTATGAATTTTATTATAACTTTTGTAAGACTTGGTATCTGAATGGACATAATATTGTAACTTGAAGAACTTCACAGTCATATCATAACATAGTGTATTGTTTGTCCTGTAATAGTGCAGAGTTAAAAAGTGGTACATCACATTAAAATTAGGTATTAAGTAGAATTAGGTGGGTCAACCTGACATGCTCTTCAGACATTAAAAAAAGGAGCTTTGATATAATGGGTTGATGGACACTGTGTAGGAGAATGCGTGTACAGTGATGTTTGATGGCAAGAGCCTTTCTGATACAGAACACAAGTACTGGTATTATAATATGTAAATATGTCATTGGTTGTATCTACATAGGTCTTGCCCTCAAGAAGAACTTTAAAAAGACAGATAGTAAGAACACTCTTATAAATCTTTGTGATGTTAAGTAAAATATATATATACTGTATATATATATATATATATATATATATATATATATATATATATATATATATATATATATATATATATATATTAGCTTTTTGGGTAAAGTGGGGAATACATTATACAGTAGAACATCCGTCTCCCTGCGTTTCAGCTAATGGTGATACAGGGCACTTAAAACTCAAGGTCTGTGCTTCTCACACATTCCCACAGGATTTTTATACTATAGCTTGATAAGCCACAAGATGCAGAGAAATGTGTGTCAGTTCTTTCAAACATACCAATATGGGTGAGAAGTGCAGGCTGGATAAAAAAACGAAAAAAAAAAAAAATACATTCTGGTAAAAAATGTTCTGTAAACAACTGCTAGTGATATGCTGATACAGTAATAGTAAAGAAAATGAGTTTACAATCATTGATCCCAGTTCCTTTTATATGCAAAGATAAACTCATTTTCTGTACTTGGTACATGTGTTTGTCTGAATTATTTTTAGGAATGGAGGTGCTCCTCTAAATAGGGCATCAGACTATTGGAATTGGATTGTATACTTATTACTGGAAATAAGTTGGTTTTGAAGTCTAGAAGCAGTTACAGAATTATTGTTATTCTTATTATTATTATTTTTAAGAAACATGTGTCTTTTTTATATATTAGTAGTTAATCAAGCCCAGACTTGAAACTATTAACCAGACAGACCTTGCATAATGCATCAACCATTTTATATTGAATTAAAAAAAACTAAAGTAGCAATATATCACAAAACTTTAATCAAGCATCCACACTTCTCAAGTAGTCCTCGTTATAAAGTACGGTTTGAATCAAAGCTCACACCTCAGCAGCTCATATATACTTCTGGGTGAAAAGCATTTTTGACTCTGATATGTTATGGTTCAGAAATCTCACAAGCGTGTGCTCTGGTGGGATGGACAACTTGGCTGGAAACCAGCTTCACTTAAGCAGGCCGCCAGTTGAAATCAGATAAAAAGTAGCTATGGTGGTGTTAACATTGGCAAAGTTTACATGTAGAGTGAGAATTTCTCATACTACAGCCATGACATTTTGTAGTGCTACAGCTATGGCCAAAAGTTTTGCATCACCTAGAATTTTAAGATGGAGACAAAATTTTAAAATAAAAACTCTGAACATAATTCAGATCTTTTATTTAACATTGTGTAATCAAAGAGACTACAAAATTAGAACGCAAAAGTCTACGGGAAGCCATAATAGTAGTACAGTTTTTCATGTTAGATTTCGAAATGTCACATTTTTAAATTTTTTGTCAGTATATGGAAAACTACAAAGTGGTATGTAATTCAATGTTTATGAAACATTATTCCCCAGGTTTCATTTGACTGTATGAAGCAAAATTAGTTCATTCTGAAACTTTTGGCTATACCTGTAGATTGTGGTTTGATGAATGAAAATATTTTGAAAAAATGATATGAACAAAAATTCTAATAGATATTTGCAATTATTTAGTGATAATGCTGTATTAAATGCCAAACACCACCAGTTATCATTATCACAGTTGTTTCCATTATAAAAACTGTATCCTATTAAACTATAGATTAAACTTTGTAAAATTATTTTATAAGATACTGTACACAAATTCTGTCAATAAAATGCAGATTCATTTGAATAATATTCTGTTATGAGTATGGAAATCTTATTTTCTTCCTTTTACAGGAAATCTAACGTAATGTTTCCACCGTGTATAATATCAATATGGAAATCACATTTCAAATTCTAATCCAGGGAGACGTGTATTTTGCTCAAGTTACATTTTCTTTTGTTATAGCATCTAGAGTAGTTAAGAAAAAATACATTTAATTTAGACCATGTCGACATTGTTCCAAGCAGAGCTTGTTTTGATTTAGTACTTTCCAAAATCCATAATCTTGGAAGCAGATGCTACATTTTTGTAACTGTAGTCTCTGTAAATGTACAGTCTGTTGGCTTTACCCAATCTCTTGTACTCACAGTTTAATGTAAATGAACAGATTCATTACACATGAATGCAGTCTGGAACTGCTATGAAAACCCTGGTAAAGACGATCCTCTCTACTACTTACACCAAGCTGATAACGCTAGCAGGTCTAAACCTTCTGAATTTGGATATAAATTAATCTGGACAGTAACACCTTCAAAAGGATTAAACCCATTCCTCAATCTTTACACAAATACAGTGCCTATTAATAGGGTTGTTGCAAAGCCAGTCAGCCACGTTCCAGTATTAGTAGTGGGATACAGTAAGTGCTGACATTCCAACATTGTACTGATATAGCCCAAGCCTCAGGTGTGTTGTGAGGCATAAAGCAACATGTTCTTTCTTGTGCGTTATTTCTTACTTACTTCTGTGCAAACAGACTACTGACAGCTTTAACGTGTGGTTCTGTTTGAATATATATAGTGACATTCAGATGAGATTAGACTAAATTCAAGAAAGCCTTCTGAGACAGTAATGAATGGGGGTGTCCCAAGTTGCTCAGCCTTTTCTATATATAGTTCAGAAACTGCACTGGACTCCTCCTGTGTACATATACAGGAGTGTGTCAATGGTGTGATGGGCTGTAGTTCAGATAGGGCAGGGCTGAACAAAGTTGACACAAGAAATGACCTGTGTGTCAGCTTGTATGACCACAATTCAATTAACCTTCAAATGTAATTTAAATAAAATGGTAAAGGAGGGGTAAAAAAAAAATACTATTAAAATATACATGAGTTGATAATAAGTCAGCAACACTTTCATGGGAGGCTATTTTTATACAAGGCTATTGATAAGTAGATAAGGACCTCTGATCAATGGTGTGAACAAAAACAGAATTTTAATAATTTAAATAGCGCCTGATTTAAATTCCAGCACTCTTTAACTATATATTAATCTTGCTGGAGGTTCCACTACAAGTGATTCATTCACACACGTATTAACATTACTACATGCTATAAAAAATACAGTGGAATGAGGTCCAAGAAAAAAATCGGTTGACAAATTTTAAGGGCGTTGGTATTAAGATCCACCAGACCATCAGTGTGTAGAGCTGTGTTGCAGAGCATGTAGAAATGATGGACATGCTGCACAGGACTCCACAGACTTAGACTATAAGCAATGCTGGCCTTCACCGGCAGCTTATTTTTGGAAAAGCATTTTTGAGACTGCGCCACTGGAAAACATAATAATACATTAGTCTTAAATGAAATGCAGATAGGAGCTGTATGAAATGTTTTATTAGTAGTAGCCGGATACATTCAACAGACCATATAAAAGAGGGCTAGTTTTCTTGATTATTGGAAATGACAAACACAAAATAATGTACCAAATGATGGATGTTGTTTGATCCAAAAAATGACATTTTGTTACAGATATGTGGGAAGAAGACTATGCTGGCATGAATGAGGCTATTGATAAGTGGATAAGAACTCTGGATGCATTACATTAAGGCTGCAAGGCTGCAACAGTTGAGCAATTGTTTATTAGCTCTTTTCCTGAAGTTAACAGTCCAGTGATCAGGCCCCTGGGACCTGCTATGGACAACCCTAGAACATACTTTTTTTTTTTAAGTAGCTGCTCTGAAATACTGCATATATTTCCGTAGAGCAGATATTTCTGCTTCATTGGTCCAGAGCTAAGTACAGATCATCAAAGCTAAACTCTCTCTTGAGGGTCCTCAAGAGAGTTTTAAAAAAATATTACAATTGTGTATTATTATAATTTTTTTTTAAAATTTTATTTATTTATTTATTTATTTATTTATTTATTTATTTATTTTGATCTACTTTATTGTTCTGAATCAGCAGCTGGATTCCAGACATAAGCAAGAACGTGACATATAGTATTTTGTTAAAAACTAAAATATGCTATTTGCCAAAAGACAGATACTATACGATGGAATATGATTATATGGTTGTGGCCTAGCGTCCCGGCCTGCGGCCTTTGAAATATTAGACCCAGACACAGAACTGCGGTTTTCTCACTTTTTGCGCACTCTTAATAAATCACAAATAACAAAACACAGGCGCAAAACAAAGGTTTGAACAAAAACCTACAAATAAATCTCTTCGAAATAAGCACAATGCCACACCTAAGCTATGGCTTTCCAGCACTATTGCTTCACTTGTTGTATAAAAGCCTTACAAATACTGTCCAGCACTTATCATTAAAAAAGTCAAATTTAGGATTAGACTCGTGAGCAAGACATTGATTGTTATACAGTTGACTCTTGCTAAAAACCCTGATGTCTGAAATTACATATTATCAAAAGTATGCTACTATTACTATAATAAAATGTATGTTGCTAGCCACTGTAGAGACTGAATTTCCACTTCAGTGCATTTATATATTACTGTGTTTACTACTGATTTTTTATTAGAAATAACTTCAGGAGAGTACTGAAAACATGAAGCAAATACTAAAAAGGTCAGCTTAAGTATGGTACCACTGTGTCTGTGGAGACAACTAGCTTAAAAAAACCCTTGCTTTTAGTTAATAAATTCCATTACTTTAGTTTACTCTCCCCGGTCCCTGAAAAAACACAACACAGAACAATATAAATAATGCTTGCAATGCATAACACCCAGTTTCACTGTTGTTAGATGTGCATGTGAAGAACCTCCATAATTTGTATTTGTGTAATGTCTGCAGTGGCAGGATAACTCTGTACAGTCGGTCAGAGGATATCAGCCAAGAAGATACCACAGACTCCTTTATATAATTGAGACATAAGCATTATAAATAGTATACAATCTTTGAGAAGTGGTTAAGAACGTAATCCTTTTATAACGTGTAACCACAGTAAATTAGGGTGAAAGGTCAAAACATGATATAACCATGTATCATTGAGTATCTTTTGGTCATACAAGACTTAAGAAGACTTTCCATACATTACAGAGCATTATCAGAGCCCACCAGTACAGAATGTCATCACTCTCTATCATCACGCATAAAAAACCCTGCATGCAAATGAGCATGGTAATTGGCTTATGGTGAATTTCCAGGGGATAGTTTATCTGCTATGTTGCTTTCATGGTAGAATTTGGGGTTTTAGCATGTGAATAGCAATCAGTGTAATAAAATAACTGATTAAATAACAATCATTCCTGGCTGCTCTTACACTACTTTGTATTTACAAAGAAATGGCCTTGGAATGGATGTAATTACAAAGTAACACCATAGTACACAATGTACTTACACACTTATTTTTCCAGAAGTTACCACATAAAAGCTTGACCCACTGGTACTTACTAAGATATTATCATGTTACTACACAGTTTCGTCTAAAGTGGTGCCATTTTAAACTGCAGCCAATTTCATGACAAATAAGAATATACATTCAGGCACAGAAACAGAAAGAACAAAATAAATGTTTAAATATTAACTAATGGCCATAGCTGGTTGGCAAGATACTGATGCTTTCCCAATTTACCAAAAGGAAAATATGAATACAACAATAAAACATTGTAAGTGCATATAACAATTTAAGTTTGTGGTACAGATGCTTTCCCGTACCCCAAGATTATGAAACACTCAATTATTTGTGTGTTGGACTGTTTATAATGCAGTTGATAGTTGTTTACAAATCCCAAAAATCTCATATTTTACCCTGCTTAAGTATGTGATGCAGCTATTCTTTCTGACAATATTATATTGACAATATTTGCTTGATCCACAGCTCAAGACAACTACACATCAAGATTGTTAAAAAAAGGAGAATTAAACATTTGTTTTCAAATCCACTCTGCCTATCATCGTAATTAGACATGACTTACGATTTATTTGAGGCAAGTAGGTGGGGCTCAGTAGTCTATTCACCACCCTATAAACAGTCCATAGCAACTGGTTACTTTTGGGAGAAGGGGACAGCTGCAGAGGGTTGTGACACAAGAACAATTGATACGGACAATAATACAACTTATAAAAAAGTTTACCAGGATACATTTGAACTGTAATTTATATTATGTTTACAGTATCAGTAAGAACTGTTTTAATTTGAGATGTCACGGTATTTGGAAAAGATGTATAACCAAATCAAACTTATACAACACAGAACAAATATGTACAGGCCTAAACCAACACTATTTACAGTAGACCAAACCCACGGGTTTATGCAGTCATTTAACATATAACTGTAACCATGTGAGCACAGATATACAGAAGATGTATGCTAGTTGTTTGACAGAGGCCAGAATTTATTTCCTTGTATTTTTATTATATTGTATTTTTTTAAGAAAAGGTTTGTTTGGAACAAAGCCAGGTTTCTGTGTAATGTTGTGCATTAATTCAAACCAGAATATAATTCTTAGACAGAGGTGTGCAAGGTTACTAGTCTTGATTGGAACAGATTTGTATCTTTAAATTTAAAACAAATCATCTAATGTAAGAATAATAATCAGGACTAAGTGTTCTGCAGTTTAAATAACACACAAACAGATTGGACCCTCAGACATTAAAGCAGCATTTATGGCCACTTTCAAATCTGTAATATGAAAGTTTACAAATGAGAGGAGGCCATTTGGCCCATCTTGCTTGTTTGGTTGTTAGTAGCTTATTGATCCCAGAATCTCATCAAGCAGCTTTTTGAAGGATCTCAGGGTGTCAGCTTCAACAACATTACTGGGGAGTTTCAGACTCTCACAATTCTCGGTCTAAAAAAGGGCCTCCTATTTTCTGTTCTGAATGCCCCTTTATCTAATCTCCATTTGTGACCCCTGGTCCTTGTTTCTTTTTTCAAGTCGAAACATTTCTTTGGGTCGACATTGTCAATACCTTTTAGACAATGGCATGGTTTAAGCTATGTGTTAAGGAAGCATGTTTGTACAGTAGGCCTCTTACGTACTGGTATTATCATTTATTATGTTTCAGTGTGGATTTATTTCCTTTAGTGGTGAATTGCTTCAGATACCATTAAAATGTTTTATTTTTTCATTTTCATTATATTTTATGATGATTTTATGATGGTTCTTAGTTCTGTTGCTCCAGTTTTTATTTTTAGATTTTTAGATGTACTCTTTTTGTCTCTAAAAATCTATATACATGGCTTTGGTCTTGCTTGGAGAAATCTGAGTTTCTTCAGTAATATAGTATTGAGCAGTTGGGAAAAAGTTTAGTGAAAAAATACCTGTATCTATTGTTTTCATGCAGATTTAAATGAATCCATCAGGCAAATCACGAAAAACCAAGGTACTCTTACAAACTTATAGGTAAAAAAACCTTTATTAATGGGGCTATCCAAAAATGGAATGTTAAAAATAGAACACAAAGCAGGAATGTTCTAAAAAACAAACAGACTACCGACGCGTAGCGGCAAAACGAGCCTTCATCAGGGTATAGTCTCAACTGGCAACACAGCAATACAAATGCAATCACATTCAATCAATTAGCACTCAATTATTGACATGAATTACATTAGTTACACAAGTTAATTAATTAAATACAGCTAATCAAAGAATAAGTGGAACAGCAATCAAAAGAATAAATTTCTTAAAAGTTCCGCTTTTCGGTAAATAAAAACTTTTTTTGCTGATAAATACCTGTTCAAGTTATCGGCATTTATTTTATAAAACCGATAAAAGCAAAATCTCCACTTGTTTTTATTTTGAACTCCATTTCCCAACATCCCATGCGGAGAAAGAATGCTCGCGAGAAGGCTTCCCTCATCAGTTCGTATCTAGTTTTTTGTCGTTGCACACACTCCTTACATTTACAATGTCTGCTGCCAGCTTGGAAAAATATGTGTGCACTTACTATTTGTTTATTTATCAGACACCTTTATCCAAGGCAACTTACAGAGACTAGGGTGTGTGAACTATGCATCAGCTGCAGAGTCACTTACAGCTAGAATGCTCTCATTTGTTTAAATGACTGTCAATCATCAAGACCTGCACTGATTGTGCACTTTCATTTGCCAGCTACAGCGCCTGTCATTCAAAGCGGCTACTTTGAAATTAATGGGTTAAGGTGTACGTAAGCTTTTGCTTTAGGTATACAGTAACAGTTACTAGTTTGATTTGAAAATGGGGCGCAAGAGAAAAACACTTAATGAATATTGTGCACAATACCCTGGCCGACGGCTGAAGTCTCTGCGGCAGGATGAAGCGGACCTGTCTGCCTTACCTTCCAGTGAGTCCAGCTGTGCTGAGCCTGAAGCAGGAGAGAGGTGGAGCTCAGACTCTGAATTATTATTATTATTATTATTATTATTTATTTCTTAGCAGACGCCCTTATCCAAGGCGACTTACAATCGTAAGCAAATACATTTCAAGTATCATAGTACAAGTAATAATACAATTAAGAGCAAGATAAATACAATGACTTTGGTTCAAGCAAGTACAAATGTGACAAAATACAATTCAATAATACAGCAGATAAGTCTCAGCGATAGTTACATCAGGATATGATTAAATACAAAATACTATCGATTAAACACTTGACAGATTACCGTACTCTGAAGTACAGGATTAAATGCAGTAAAATAGGGGGCAGATAAGAGCAAGTAAAGCGCATTTAAGTAAGGGTGATAAGTGTCCCAGGGGAAGAACAGAGGAGTTCTACAGGTGCTTTCTGAAGAGGTGAGTCTTGAGGAGGTGCCGGAATGTGGTCAGGGACTGGGCAGTCCTGACATCTGTAGGAAGGTCATTCCACCACTGCGGGGCAAGGGTGGAGAAGGAGCAGGCTCTGGAGGCAGGGGAGCGTAGAGGAGGTAGACCCAGTCTTCTAGTGCAGGCGGAGCGGAGAGGTCGAGTGGGGGTGTAGGGAGAGATGAGGGTCTGGAGGTAGCTGGGTGCAGTCTGGTCAAGGCATCTTACATAGTTCATGTAATGAACTATGTAAGATGCCTTGACCAGACTGCACCCAGCTATGAATCGTTACATAGTTCTGTTGTACTATGTAATGTTTTGTTCTGTGCATATTATTTTTACTCATAAATGTATGATATAAAAGTCTCTATGTAATGCACTTTTAAATGCTGCATTTTCTACGGTTTATTTGAGACAATTTTTAAATTTGTGTAGCATCTTTATCTTTACAAGGTATAGCTCTGCTGTGACCAAACGTTATTTCAATTAGAATGTTGGTAACCATGGTTTTGTTGCATGTTGAATATGATAAAGGAGTTTCACTAAATTAGATGTTTTTCAAAGGTCGATTTCACCCATTCTCTGCTTGAATTGAAAAATACCGATCGAAAAAAAACTTTAACACATTTCTTAAAACAGCAGGAAGTTAGAATATAAATCCTATACAATTATTTGGGCAATAAAAAAAAGAAAAATCCTGTATAATTATTTGGGCAATTAAACTGAATCTCGCTAGTTTAAATGATTTGACAGAGGCTGGGATGCAACAAAAATTACTATGCGGGTCAAAAGAGTGAGGCGGGGATTACTGAAACAGGTATTTATAAACAGGTATCATACAGGTATCATATGCCCATATGACTGATAGAGCTACTCTACTGCGCATGCTCATATGACCAAGGGATACATTTTTCTAAGGGATGCATTACACTGGTGTAGTGTTAGAAAGTGGTACATCATCAAAATGTGAGTGCAGCACCAAAGCTTGACCCGTGTAACGTCAGAAAGTGGCACGCTGTCAGATTTTGGTACAGGTGCAATCAATTGGGATCTGATGGATGTTTTCCTATTGTCAAACAGAAGTACATTTACCATTGTATATTATTTTTTTGCAGACTTAAACTAGAAACAATCAATTTCTCTAAAAAGAAAAAATAATTAACGACAAACAATATAAAATGAGAAGTCCACCGCAAAATTGCACAAGTAAAAAAAATGTACAGACCCAATGAATGGATTTGATAAATATTCACATACTATTTTCTTAATGGTGGAAAAGTATGATAAATTACATTAACAACAATGTAAAAGACTGGAAAATATGATAAATTAAATCAAAAAAGATGAAAAAGACCAAAAACAGCATAACGTACCAGATTTGAATGAGTGCTTCCCTGCTTTCTTAGTGGAAGTTGTTTAGGCATCTTGAAAGCAAGCACAGTCTTGCTGAGTACCACTTTTTACCGCATACCTGAAAATAACACTAATACGGCACTTATTTTGCTTGGGACTTGAGCACTTATGTACTATACATATCACTACATGTGCACTGTTACATGTGCACTGTTCATATAACACATAAACCACAGTGGATTGTAATTATACAGAAAGAAAAAAAAACAGATTATAATACATGCACAATACTGATTACCACAGTAATCAAAATTACTTTTATTTTATTCAGAGTCATTGTAAAAATATGTACATGAATGAAGAGATGATGAATTAAATGTTTAGTAAATATTAAGACGTTCTAATTGACTATGTAGAATTATTATTATTATTATTATTATTATTATTATTATTATTATTATTATTATTTCTTAGCAAACG
This sequence comes from Acipenser oxyrinchus oxyrinchus, assembly GCA_030684275.1. NCBI lineage: Eukaryota > Metazoa > Chordata > Actinopteri > Acipenseriformes > Acipenseridae > Acipenser > Acipenser oxyrinchus. The sequence continues at coordinate 18,351,907 of CM060249.1, read as the reverse complement.
CCCTTATTAAGGGTGACTTACAGTCGTTATCAAAAATACATTTCAAGAATCACAGTACAAGTATTAATACAATTAAGAGCAAGATAAAATACAACTACTTCGGTTCTACCAAGTACAAGTATATGACAAAATGCGATTCAATAACGGAGCAGATAACAGTGTCAGTGATAGTTACATCAGGATATGTTGTTATAGCTGCCTGAAGTGTGTAGAACCCTCACAGTATGTTCCATAACATTACCTACCAGCATAATTTTGCATGGAATGTTAACAAAAATAATTCCCAACAAAGTGCTATGGTTAGTCATTTAGTTATTACCTTAAAGTGAAACTACTGAATTGCCAGTACTTAGAGCACACAGGTTTCCATGAATAATTTCAAAAATATTTCTGTCTTGAAGAAAGTGTATCTACTTGTATTGATAGATGGTTTTCATGACATGATTTGTAAGACATTATTTTTTAATGTGGATTTGCATCATACAGCTAGATCTTTAGAGAAGCATATTTTTTAATTGACGAATAGTTATATTATTTAACCAGGATAAATACATTTAAAAAAAACAAAAGTTTTATTACTTACTCAAGTTTTATTGCAAACTCATTTAAAATTTAGAATCAGCATTAAAGGGTATGACTGAAACTTTCAACAATATAATATTGTTAATATTTAGTCTAAATGTTTATTTTATTATCCACAGTGCAGGGATAGCAATGGAGGATAGGAGAATTTGAAAGGCATTTAAAAAAAAAAAAAAGTTTTTCCAGTAACTTGACACAACTTCTCACCCTCATTTTTCTCAATATTTATCATGAACAGAAACCACACAGACAAACAGCTGTTGATTCAAGCGACCATGAAGTTATAAAATAAAATCTTACAGCTCGTTAAGAGTGAGATATGCTGTTGAACCTCACTGAGTTTGTAAAGGAATGTTACATTAAATCCCTTCTTAAATCCTGATTCAAGCAATTAAAGATACATTAAACATGTTTTATTGCCACCATTGACATACAGAATCTTCTGTTTAGTTTTCCAGACTGTATTTTCACAACAAATCTGATGGTGCTTATTTAATCTGTAACCACACTGTAGATTCACTCCATCCGCAGCAGATATTTGGACTGAAGCACGAAATTCCCATAGCTGCACAGAAAACTGATAAGGGATTTACAAGTTGTTATATTAATGAGAGGTAATAAAAGACAAGATTGGTCATCATTACTCCCTTTGCCACTGTACCATTCTACTCTTGGCCCATGTCAGTATATCTACCCTTGTCCCACCATTGTTCCTTGGTATAAAACCATATAGTGCCGATGCATACTATTTATTATGGCAAAAGTAAAGGACCAGCACTGTCATTCACTCACAGCATGGACTAAGCTGAGACCACCAATATTATATCACGTGTGACCTAGAGTGGACTTTCAACCTCCAATGGCTAGTTCTATTTTGTCATTTGTTTAAAAAAATAATTGCATGCACTTTATTTCGGATTATTTTGTAACGTTAATAAATGTACAGTATATCATAGTTTATATATATATATATACAGTATATATATATATATATATATATATATATATATATATATATATATATATATATACAGTATATATATATATATTATAATATGTTGAGCTGGGTAGGATTGCAAAGAAACAAACTTAGCTGAACTAAACTCATAATGGATTAAACCAGAATCACACACAATGCACAGTCAAGGACAGAGAAGTCTTGATTTCAGCATGGATAAAAGAAAAAATAAACAACTTCAGGCTTTCCAGATTTAGTCCATTATTCCATTATAGGAGGCTGTGTGGTCCAGTGGTTAAAGAAACAGGTTTGTAACCAGGAGGTCCCCGGTTCAAATCCCACCTCAGCCACTGACTCTGTAAGTCGCCTTGGATAAAGGCGTCTGCTAAATAAACAAATAATAATAATATTAATAAAAAGAGGAAAATGTACAATGCAAAATAATATAACCAGAAACAAACAATAGATTAAATGTTCTGAATGTATCCGGGTGAAACTGGCACAGCTCTTTAAGAATGGGGCCCGCTGGGACAGACCACTGCTTTAATTAGTCTAAGAATAAACTCCTGGTCGGCATGCAGGAATGATTTGGTGGGTTTGCACTAGAGGTCTTCATGCGTCCGGGTGGACCCGAGGACCCGAGATTCAACCCGGACCCAAACGGCTTTCAGATAGAGAATTGTTATGCAACACTCAGGTTGGGTTCAGGTTGGATTAGGGTCAGGTCTATTCAATTAATGTTAATGTTTTACAGTGTATCCCATCTCCATAATGCAAAACGTTATGCATTACTATTAAAGAAAGGAGATTTTCTCTGCTAATATTTTTTTTACTATGATAAACTTCTCACAGTTCTGCAACACTTGGAGTCCGTAACAATGCTCCCTAGCAACGTTCCGTTTCCAGGGGGCACCACCCAACCAGATTGATCATAACTGTTTCCTTGCTTCCCGACACTTGTTCATTAGCGACGAGTTTATCCCACTGTGGCAATATTCAGATGATTGTTTTATGTATTTTGTGTTTTTAATTTTTTTTTTTAGTTTTTGTACAATAACTGTGGAATTGAAAACCGCGTTACTTTTAAAGCAGATTTCAACTTCTCACAGTTTATTTATAAATATGATGGTGTAGCCGTATTGTTTTATTAAATGTGACGGTGAAGAGCTGTAGGTTTTGTTTGGCAGCATGGATGGGAAGCCCCATCCACAATTTAAAAAGCCTTGTGTAGAAGATGGCCATCTCCCAAATTAATTAAGTGATTCATTTGTTGCTAATCGAGAGATGGTCATCTGCATATAAGCCTGCAGCTCTCTGCACTGGGTGTCCAGAAGAGGAGAGAGCGAGGAGAAAAAGGAAAAGAAAACAAAGATCAACATAGGATCAGTGAAAGTGATCTGCCCAGCCTGACCTGTGTATTTGGTGTTTTGTTTTATGTTCGTGATTTGTTTTTGCTTGAATATTTATTTTGCTCTGTGAGCACTGTGTTTTTCAAATATGTTATTTATTTTTGTTATTTAAAAAATAAACGGCGCGCGCCGCGTCTTTTGCCCTGCAGTACCTGCCTTTGTTTTCTTCCTGCATCTGAAGTAAAAGAAAAAATTAAAAAATAACGCGTTTCAGGAGCAGAGGCTAACGAAAATAATTAAGTCTGCTCTATTGGACAGTTTTGTACCGTTTGTAGATAAAAACCTGTAGGCGTGGCAACATGTATTCAGTGTGGAAGCCTGCTGGAATTTGTAGTCTTTGGGAGCACAAAATTAGGATGCCAGAAAGGGCTGTCTGGGGACATCACTTTGCTCCTTAATACAATCATTTTCAATGTATTCTTTTCTTCCGATCAGTAGCTCACCAAATATGGTCGGGCTGAGATTATCCATGCAAAGGAAAATCACAGCAAATGAAACAGGTGTCATCATACCTGACGCGTTCCTATTCTTGACTTGGATACCAGTGTCTCCACCTTACTCAACATGGCATGTCGTCAGCTCAGCTGGTCAGAAACTGTTACATAATTAGGTTTCATGGTGGTCGAATGAAAAACCCAGTCAAATATGTACTCTAAAAGGTAGCAAGCCTAGTTATATGTCTCTGGTAACAGACAAAATAATTTATTTAAAGTCAATTCTATTTTATCCAAAAATGATATACAGAGGCAGTCATGACACAAACTAGTATTTTAAGTAATGTGGAAATGAAAATTATTCTTTGGTAATAGCTAGTATTTAACCACTTCAACTCCAGATGTACAAATGAAACCCCTTCCCAGGTACCAGATTTTGAAAATAATAATAATGTTTTCAAACCTGTCATTGCTATAAAATGTTAACATACCATGAATAAAACACAAATAAATGACATAAACTGTGTTTCTTTTCATTAACCCTTTATGCTTAACCCTTTTGCTAAAAACTATATAAACTACAACTAAACAAGTAAAACTAATAATAAAACAAAAAATAATAATTTAAAACACTATATATATACTTGTAAAAGTTGAATGGCTTCCTGCAATATAGCTCAGTTTTCTAAACTCCCACAGCTAGATTGGAATCGCTACATGATACACAATTGAATACAAATGTCACCTAACCCTCCGACTTTCATTGCACATTCCACAGTACTAGCACTGCCTTAGAGAATGAAACCTGAAACGCTAGACTGAGAAACCGATCATAGAATAGAATGGGAACGTACGCAGGTACGGCATGGTGGTTTTCATTTGACGTACGTGCGTACGTCATGGTGTTGAAGTGGTTAATCACGTAACCAAATGCTAGAATTACAGACATATTTCTGGGTAATATATTTTGTCTTCCTCTGTCTTCAGCTCCGGGACCTAGCAAGCGGACTTCTACTAGGCTCATATCTCGCCAGAGATCGTCCTTCAAAAAAAATAAAATGTCATCAAGCTTGGACAATTTCTCGCCCCCTGAAAGCTTTATTTATCAAAAACATTTCGTACAGCGCTAGCGCCTCTCGAGAGGACCTCATCACCCTGCTCATCCAATCTGACCCCTCCATTTTCTCGTGATCCCGTTCCAAACCCTTCAGATTCTACCAACGCCATTTCCAACGCAGACATCTTCCAAGCCATACAATCCCTCCAAACAACTGTTGCTGGTTTAGATCATCACCTTTTCTCCTGGAGAACAGTCATAAATAATTTCCTCTGCATATTCAGTGTCTCTCAGTTCCTCTGCTGCTGCATTCAATCCTCTACGCCAGCTCAGCTTCATGTGTTTACCTCCAGCCCCAGCGCATCTACTGCTGCTCTTCATTCTTTCAACCTTTCCACGGCAGTCTCTAGCTACACCTCTGCCCCATCCTACACTTGTTTCCAGCTAACTTTGTGGTCATTCGGTATCTTCAGAGACATTCTTTGTGACGCATGTCCTCTGCACCACCAGAAACTAGATGTCTAGCCTTGTAACCGATCTGGCCATGAGATATGAAGGCACAGCTTTTTATCACAAGCCTTTCTCTGCTAAGCAGCCGCAACTCTGGAACAATTTAACTTCAGAATTAACTGGGGTTTTTTAGACAATGAATTATTCTGTTGCCACTTCGCAGGTCTAAGGGTATTCCCCTGTTAGATGTGCAGCTCTCGAACCATAGAGCTCCTTTGTGTCCTCAATCATCTCAATCCTCCCAAACCCACAACGCAACACTTTGTCATCTGCTCTTAACACTATTGCACTCCAAACTCATTCTGCATTCATCCCATCATGCCCTTCTCAATTTCCTCAAGTCCTTCACTCCTGATTCACCCTCCCCAATCTACTGACACATTTTTGCTGGCGAAAAACAAATATGGAACAATTTTAACAAAAATGTCTGCACTTTTTCCTCTCATGGTTTTCTCCACATCTGCAGTTTTGTGGAGACGGACACAGCAAAAGTGTTTGCCCTCAGCGTGCTCATGCTGGTTCAGTCCAAAAATGACTAAGCCCAGTGCTGTCTACTCCCCCCACCCCCCTCCCCAAATTCTGTCGCCCTGGCTGCTTTCATTTTCCGAACCCCCTTTTTTAACTGTACCGCATTAGTCCACTCGGGGTCACCATTCGGAAATATTAAGAAATTTCATGCACTGTTCTAGGAAGGAGACCTTTACCAGTACCATCGCCAATGCTGGTTTAATCTCATCCTTTATGAAACCAGCATTCTTCCTCAGCATTCTTCCCCCTGATTTTTTAATCAGCCTCAATCTAATTCCTAACTCAGTTTCTCAAAGTACCCAAGCAACCTATAACTCAATCTAGCACTTGTTCCTCAGATCCAGATCCCTATCCCATTCATGTTTTACCTTGCCCTCTGAACATTCCATTATCGAATTTATTACTTTTTGTCCATCAAATGAAACATGGCCCTCACCACCATACGTCGCTTCTTATCAGGATTCCTTACATTTAAAACATTCTAAAACTGACTGAAAGAAAAGAGGTACACATATATCATGCCTGTCAACATTGAGTTTTCAAAATAAGGGAACTTCCGGATACTGAAATCTTAGCGGACTGAATTGAAGTGAATACCTACATAAGGCAAAAGCATTCAACTATTCCACTTTATTGCTTGGCAGAATGATAGACTGTGATACGATGCTTCTAATTGCTTTGAACAAAGGAAAACATCAAACAGAAAAAGATGCTTCACAATCAAATTCTCTCTTGGGTCTGTGGTTTTATTGTACTGTAATCGTAGGTGGCTGATCTGGCAGCAGCCAGTACTTTGTGAACAGGTCCATCGTAGTTGAATTTGCATGACAGCAAAGCATGCGTTGTTACGTTCATCACACAACACAACGTTATTCATTACACTGCACATATGTGGCAGATCAGTCATATCACTGTCAGTGACATTTCATTGCCTAATATCTCCTATTTTAAATTAACACGGGTACTTTGAGAAACCGAGAACACATGGCTGGCCAACATGGCAGGTCTCCTCACAGCCTACCTGGATGGCATTTTGCAAACAGTGCCTCTCCCTGAACCAATAGCTTCAGAGCTACGTTTGATTTCAGGCACGCTGCTGCTGCAAATATCGGCTTCCTAGAGCAAGCCCTGAATCGAAGCCTGGCAGTGGCACGGAGTGAGCTTTTGCTGTCTCAAAGAAGGGTTCTGGATACGGACAAGTCTGCATTGTTGGACGCGTCTATCTCCACTGGCCATACGTTCGGGCCAGCGGTGGTGGAGATCCTACAACAGTCCCATAAAGAGAGGGAGACACCTCGACAGGTGGCCTTGATGCTCCCTTTCCGTGCTCAGATACTTGGGTGCTCGCCACACTGGTTACACACTGCAGTTCCATGCAGGCCCTTCTCCCTTTCAAGGGATCACAGTCACACCCGTGAGTGACCCTCTCCAGGTTTTGGCTCTCAGGCAAGAAGTAGATACATTATTTCTCAAACAAGCCGTTCACCTCGTAGAACCCAACTCTGAAGAGGATGCTCTACTCGAGGTATTTTCTAGTGCCAAAAAAGGACAGCGGCCTCCACCCCGTCCTAGACCTGAGACACCTCAATGGGTTCTTGAGGGAGAGGAGGTTCCAAATGCTCATGCAGCGTCACATTCTCCAACCTGTCCGGCACGGCGACTCGTTTACCACTATGGACTTAAAGGACGCGTATTTTCACGTCCCTATTCGTCCCGCGCACAGAAAATATCTCTGTTTCGCTTTTCAGGGAAGTATTTTCCGTGCTGTCATTCGGCCTCTCCTTAGCCATCCGCACATTTTCAAAGTGCTTGGATGCCATCCTAGCCCCTCTGTGGCTGCAATAGATCAGGGTGTTGAATTACCTGGACGACAGGTTGATCTGTTCCCAGTTGCAGGAAGGACCAGTGGCCCACACGGTGATAGTGACAGAGCATCTGTCAAGGCTCACCCTCAACGATGCAAAAAGCCAATTAATACCAGTACAGGGTACAATCTACTTAGAACTGGCTGGACTCCCTTACAATGAGAGCCTACCTGTCGGATGACAGACTAGTTGCCATTCACAACTGACTGTCACTGTTCCAACAGGGATCGATAGTATCTCTGGTGTTGTGTCAGAAATTACTGGGTGTGATGGCTGCAGCTGCATCAGCTATTCAGCTGGGCTTACTCCACATGCGCCCACATGCGTGGCTCTATGCCTTTCGGCTACATCCCAAATGCCACAGACACTGTCAGCTGACAGTGTCTCGCGTGTGCTGGGAAGTCCTACGCTAGTAGAGGCAAACCCCCACTTGTGCGAGAGTGTAAGGATGGGAGTGGTCCACAACCGTCAAGTAGTGACAACAGATGCATCCAACTCAGGTTGGGGTGCGGTCTGGGCAGGCAGAGGAGTCCGTGGGTCCTGGTCATCCCTACACATAAATACGCTGGAACTGCGAGCGGTTCACCTCGTGCTCCAGAATTTCTTTCCAGTGCTCCAGAGGAGACATATCCTTGTCCGCATGGACAACATGTCTGTAGTAGCGTATGTCAACCACCAGGGAGGGCTTCGGTCCCCGGGGTTGCACCGCATAGCCTTTTGGCTATTGACTTGGGCAAAGTGGAACCTGTTATCCCTCCGGACTGTCCATCTTCCTGCAGTGGTGAATTGTGCGGCGGATCTCCTCTCGAGGGAGGGTCCTCACTCGTCAGAATGGCGACTCCACCCTCCGGTGGTAGAGCGCATTTGGGAACATTTCGGAAGGGCCAGAGTCAATCTCTTTGCCATGGCAGAGACCACATATTGCCCCTTATGGTTCTCCTTCCGCCGCTGCGGTGGTCCACTAGGTGTCGACGCCCTAGCCCACGAGTGGCCCAGGATGCTCTTGTACACATTCCCGCAGATACCGTTGCTCCTGGCTTTCCTAGAGAAAGTCCGCGGAGAAGTGGCGACAGTTCTCCTGGTGGCCCCCAGATGGCCCAGGAGAATCTGTTTTTTTAAACTTTGCCAGCTGCTGCAAGGCCAGCCCTGGGAGATCCTGCTGCGCCTGGATCTCCTCAGTCAGGCGAGGGGCACCCTCTGGCACTCAGAACCGGTCAGACTCCAACTGTGGGTCTGGCCCCTGAACAGGACCATCTGTCTGCCTTAGGGCTCTCAGACGCAGTCGTCAGTATACTGCAGAATGCTAGGGCCTCCTCCTCAAGGGCACTGTATGCCTACATGTGGAGGTATTTTCAAAAGTAGTGTATGACCAGAGGTCATGATCCCATCTGTTGCCCTTCAGCAACTATTTTACAGTTTCTGCGGGCAGGTCCCCCTCTACGCTGAAAGTGTACCTAGCAGCTATATCTGCATACCTTGTCCCCATTGACTCAGTTTCCCTGGGAGCTTATATTGGCGACCCGATTTCTAAAGGGTGCTCGGCGGCTACATCCTCCTAGAAAGGACACCCTTCCCGAGTGGAGTCTGGATGTGGTATTGGAGACTCTCACTAAGGCCCCATTTGAGCCTATACATTCCATAGCGTTGAAATATCTCTCTATGAAGACAGCCTTTCTATTAGCCATCACCTCCGCTAAGCGGATTAGTGAGCTACAGGCTCTGTGAGTGCACAGTGTCTGTATGTGTATTTGGGATGATGGAAACAGGGTATCATTAAGCATGAACCCCGCTTTCCTCCCTATGGTAGTTATGGCTTTCCACTTAAACCATTCAGTGGAACAAGAGGCTTTCCATCCCCCTCCTTTTTCTTCAGAGGAGGATCGGAGATTAAATTGCCTCTGCCCGATTATGGCATTGAGAAGTTATGTGGATAGGATGAGAGCGCTGTGTCATTCTGACCACCTCTTTGTCTGTCATGATGAAAGGACCCTGGGTCAAGCCCTCTCAAAGCAGCGACTGTCCCATTGAATTGTGGACACAGTTTCAACTGCGTATACTAATGCCAGCTTACCCCCACCTGGACGGATGGCCGCGCACTCTACCAGAAGGGTGGCTATGTCATGGGCCCTCTTTAGAGGTGCCTAATTGACTGATATTTGTACTGCGGCTAGCTGGGCTACTCCTCATACATTCACCAGGTTCTACCAGCTTAATGTGGTAGATCCCTCTATGCCTTCACTAGGCTCAAGGGTCCTTGAGGTTGCACGCTCACACTGCTAACTGTGGTTTGGCAGTGTCGAGTCATCCCTTGTCAGCTGTCTCTGCTCACGCTCCCTCGCAATGACTTTGGTATACTTTTCCCGAAAGTATTGGTTGGTGGTCATCTTCAAATTGAAAGAGAGCATTAGGTTACAGATGTAACCCTGGTTCCCTGAAAGAGAAGACCACCACCAAACCTCGTGAGGTCGCATCATTCGCATTTGCGGGTTCGATGCAAAAGAGGAAGTTAGCTCCACGGAGGGACTACATATTCCCTCGGTAGGCGGGACTGAGGATGTCACCCCCAGGAGGGACCTATCGACAGCTCTGACATAAAATGCTCAGTAAATACCTGACCTGTGGCACACATATCCCAAAAGTATGGGTTGGTGGTCGTCTTCTCTTTCAGGGAACCAGGGTTACATCCGTAATCTAATGATATTTTGTATTGCAATGTAAACAAGCTATACTTCTATGCTACAAAAGTATGGTGAGCCTTTAAATGCTTATTTGAAAATATTGTGATGTGACATAACAAATAAAAGCACATGTGCTCAGGTAAAAGATGGAAATGCTTTGACATGCTTGGCTGAGATGTTTGCAACATGGCAAATAAATGGCTGGTCTTTGTGCTGCTAAGGACTGGGGTCCAACAGACTAATTTTCTTGTCTGATGAGTGTTCTGTTCAAGGTAATCCATTTAACAAGCTTTAGATCTTGATATTTATGTTAAAGTTCAAAGTGCAACATTTCTCATTGCTGAGGATGTGATCTCATTTGCCTCTGGAAACCTGATCCGCTTCCCCATGTGATCATAGGTTTCTTATTATGACTTATTATACCTTTTACCTAATATATAACGCTCTGTTTGAATTTCAATCAGGTTCAAGATAAAATAGTTTCTGCTTGTCTCTGGTACAGTTTGAGCCACGGTGGTCCTACGGGTAATAATACAAGTGTTTTAAAACTTTACTTCTCACTAGCAACAGTCAAGATAAGTCCCTGAAGTTCTCTAGATTATTTTCAGCTTGACTCAGTATGATTTGAAACTCTTATGATTTCCTGTAACTAATTATTTGTTAGGGAGATTACAAATTTAATGTAGGTCCGAGATAGGAGCATTCAAAACATTCCTGATTAGTTCAAGTGATTACAATTTCACCCTACAATTAATCATTTTTTGGTTGTACTACCTGTATATTAAAACAGAGCGTGGATGAAAGGCAGACCAAGACCTGACAGGGCACTAAAACAATGCAAACCATTTTGAAAACTATACCACACAATTACTCCATCTCTATGGTGGACATATTAAAAATAATTATGAGTTTTCATATATTTTAAATAAATGTAAATGCTTCTGGACAAAGACAAAACTGCCTGGATGGGGCACTAAAAAAACTAATATAATGATAATTATTTTTAATGCCTAGACTAGAGTAATCATGTTGTATAGTTTCCAAGACATTTCTCATTGTTTCAGTGCCCTGTCTGGGCAGTTTTGTCTTGGTCTGACTTTCAGGCACTCGTATTAAAACGTAATACGAGTGCTACAGCTGAATTGCTTTTAGTTGAAGAGATTATTAAGAAATATAAAATGATAATTGGAAGTCAAGGAACAAAACATGGCCAGTCCAGGAGAGGCATCATTTGAAAATCAATATTAAAAAAATATGTGCTGTCGGACAAAAAAACAAAACAAAAAAACAAACAAACAAACAAAAAAAACAACAACAACGATGGACTGACTTAAAGCAAAAAAACAAAACAAAAATTTGCATTGGCAAAAAATCTGTTTGGGTGGTCTTCTGGATAATTATTTAACCCCTTTGGCGATAAACATCCTCTTAACTATGAAGATGGAAAGCATTGAAGGAATTGGGGGAGCAGATATGACATTCACGGCTTGAACAGCTACTAATGGATGTACTGTGTCTCCACATTTATTTAAATAAGCTTTGTAACAGAAGCACACTTTCACTTATTTATTTTTTTTGTGTATAACCTGTTCATATTTATACATTGAGTGGTTGCATATTTGCTATATAGGAATGTAATATAATTAAAATACAATATGTAAGCCTATGTTGCATGTCATGAGTTAAACTACAGGCAACCCATCCTCTTGTAAGTTTAATGCAGCCTATTTATTTATCATATGTATTGTTTTATACATGTAGCCCACTTAACAGGCTAATCAACAAATCCATGGATCATTTGGTCATTGATTTTAACATTACCAAATGAATCTGTCACTGCCACATAAACTGAATCAATTATCTGATATCCAGGATGGACCAAACATTTAAATCTGGTTGGTTCATGTGGCTTATGAACCATCTGCAAGATTCTTACAGGATATTCATATATTGGAATGTGTCATATTTTGGTGTATGACCAAAATACTACATTATAATAATTGTTATAGAAAAAAATGTGCATTGGTTAAAAAAATAAAAAAGCACTGTAACGGCTACTTAAAGCCTTAGCCTGAACAGATACTGCATATGTTTGCCTGGTAGTAGATTTCAATTCGGGTTTAAGCTCCTTGCATAATTCTGATATTACCTGCTATGTGTGAGGCAAAACATTTTTAACAAACGTGTTAACTGGGAAACTGTCTAAATTTATTTGGGGTCTGATATGGGGAGGACAGGATTTCCCTTGCCTAATTCTTGCTCTCTGACGCCTTCTTTACAGCCAGAGAATGGCAGACTTCTTCCTACTGCTCCTGTGTATAATAATTGGGTTAATGCCTATTTTTTTTGCAGTGTGCTTTTCCTGGCTTTAATAACGCTACATTGAAAAGGAGATAACAAGTGTCCTACACCTTTGTAGATTGCACATATCATGTAATTAACATGGGAATGCCCCAAATGAGTGTTAAAAGCACTATTTTTAAGCACACAGACTAACCTTTGTGGGTAAGATAATTTGCTGAAGGAAGGTATTAGCACAGGTATTAAGACAGAAATCGTACTAATGCCAACAAAAAACATTCTGTGAATCGAGCCCATAGTCATTAAACCTGCAACCGTAGAACATCCACAATATCTGGTGTTCTAGGTCAAAGTGCTTGTTCAAACCGTACAATGTCTGAAGATGTTATTTCTGACTATCTTGTCAGCTTTCCATCAATACAACTGTAGAAAACTTTTCCTCTGAAAAATGTCTTGCTTTTCTACATGCACCATTAGTTACAGCTTGCTGGTTCAACACAGCAGTCCATTGTTTTCTCTGAGATGGATTCTCAACTGTTTTTTTTCAGCCAGCTTATCGAGCCCTTTCTCAGGAAGTAAGGGTAATCACAGCAAAATACAACTATTATATCATGGCACCTAATCACATTACGAATGGTTAACACTATACTATCTTCATCCTGATGTTACAACACATACATGGTTGTAAACTCAATTAAGTAGACATATCTTTCCTGTACTATATGCTGGTTTAAAAAATAATGTACGTGTTTTAGGTGACAGGATTTGAATAGTGCATTGTTTTATGTTATTTTACGTCTGATAAGGATTTCTTTAGGACTTTTATCCAGATCAAAAAGGAGACAAAAATCCTGTGAAATTTGAATCCTATAGCTGTTCAGCAGCTTTATGCCTGGTGTTCTTACTATTTATTATTCAGATAACCATTGCAGCATTTAATCTGTAATTCATAATTGTGTGGCAGGGAGAGGTGTTCCCTGTCACATTATCATATTTTATTTTAGTTTAGCAGGAATAAGGCTTATCCCTATCCCATGTAAATTGGTTTCTGGCTCCCTCCATTCCAGCCATGTGAGAATGTGGCTGCAACAGAGGAAACAGTGGCCTTTGATTTGTGGGCCAATCAATCAAGTAATTGTTCAATTTGGTTTAAATGATCCAGGTGTGTATAAGAGACTGCAAAAAGCTGAGTTAGTAATGGCAGGGTGTAGAAACAGGATAGACGAGAAGCTAGGTCAACAGTGTTGTGGTTAGTTTTTAACAATAAGGAATAAGGAATGGGGGGTGGGGGCTGTTTTTTTTATAAAATATTTACCTTTTTGTAAAAGGTGTATAGCAAAATGCATCAAGAACAATGCATTCTGATGTGGAGTCACAGTTTTGCCTTATAAAACATGTAAAAAAATGCAGTGATGTTGTAAAAGACTTTGTGTAAACAACATGCTACAGGCTTGTTTTGTCCTTAGCAAGCTTTCTGGTATTAGACTACTACAGAACCAAAAATAGCCCAATAACCCTATAATAAATCTCCTAGATAAGAGTAATACAGTATCTTAGAACAGACAATTAGACTTAGTCTGGTAATCTGCCAGAATGTGTGTAAGAAAGAAGTTTAAATAAATGGTCATAGTTTCAAATTAGATTTTAGTGCTAGTTAGATACAGAACTTAATTTAGAATACTAACCAAGTGCAGTTCATTATGTTTTAGGAAGCCCTGAAAGAGAACATAAGCCATTCGCAGTGCATAACCCCCAAGACTCATGCACTAAAGTTAAAGTAAAACAAACCATTTAGGCCAGAAACAAAGATGCATACATTTTCTTTTTATTAAAAACAATTGCACAGTTTGTTGGTGCGCTGCTGAGCTGCGCATGGTTTGAGTTCTGCTCTGGCGTCAATCGAATGTTCATACTCTTTGAAACGGAGAGGTTACTGTTATTTAAGTGATATTGTCCTCTCGATGAAGGCACTACTGTGTGGTAGCTGACCATGACTAGAGTTACGCGTCCAGAATGCGAGGGCGCTAATGAAAATCAAGGTCAACTAACACGTGGTAGAGCCTCCGTTGAGAGGGCACTAAAGTTATTAGAAAATTATTTTCCTCATTATTTTCTTTAAAACAGCGCTTTAAAACTGAGATTTACCTTGAACTTGTAATGATTCGTCGGGTACCCTTCTGCTGAAGTTTTAGGGAAATGCTCCTGAATATTTTCATAAAGGATCACACACATAATGAGAGGAAAAAAACAAATAACTTTTTATTAGAGATACTTATAGTTTATCTGGACAACGCCAGAGCTGAATGGAGCAATATTACCGAACTGTCCGTGTCTTGGTTTGTTGTTGTTGAAAGATGCTGAGCTCCAGTCAAGCTGACAGGCTGTGATTGGCTGACTTTGTAGTTGCGGGTACAGGACTGGTTGATTTTGTCGATGCAACGTATTGATTGGTTGTTTTTTGTAATCTGAACTTTCAATACAGCAAGTCAATATGAAAACTTGTACAGATTGATTTTAAATTTGATTCACAATTGATGCTGTGATGTTGTAGCAGGCATTTGCTGTATGATCGACGCCCGCTAGAGCTGGAAGCTGACTGACTGATGGTACTGAATTATTTTCTAATGTACCAAATAGCAGGCTGTATAAAAACGTTCCTAAAAGTACTCCACAAATTAAATGTAACACTCACACTGTAATTAAGCCTATGGTAGATGATCAACCAGCAAGAAGGTAAAATGACCTGCACCATCTTTGACTTTATTAATATAAATATGAAGTTCTGTATTTTAAAAAGCGTACACCTCAAACTAAAATGATACAAAGCCACTACTTTGGACTAATGTGTAATAAATTATCCACTGAGGTTCAAACTCAAAGCATACATGCAAGAACGGTCTATGAAGAAAATAGTCAGAAAAAACATTTTTGATACTGTCACAGATAGTTTGCATGGCAACGTCACAGACCCAGAAGTAGACAGGACACAGTATGGTAAGTGAAGGCGCTGCTGCGCAGGTTTATTATAAATGAAAAGTTTAAACAAAACGGCACAGTGGCCAAATGAAACAGACAAAACATACATGGAACAAAACAAACAAGTATCGTGCTGGAGCATACCCGGCACGCATGGCAATTGTTAATTCTGTTTCTCTCCGAGTCACGACTCCCGTTCCTCCTCTGAACACACTAACCCCTTTTATCTACAGCTGTGCCGGGGCTCGCTTGCTAAGTAATCATTCACTTGAGTCTGCACGTGAACTAATTTGTGCAATCCCTGTGCCCAACTACAAATATACATTTTAAACTGCACGTGAAGTGATTGTGCAATCCCAGTGCCCAACTACAAATATACGTTTTAAATAATCTGTGCTACACAACACAAACTATACACCCAGGGGCGGGGTGGGGCAGTAAGACCAATTGACCTCCAAGTCCTTTTTTTCCTTGATAATCTAATACACTGGAAGGATTTAATTTTATGGAGAAAAGGATACATATATGCCATCTAGAATTTCAAACTTATTAGACCAGAAAGTGTGAAGCTTGAGGCCTATTGTCATTTAGCATTTGTTCCAGTAACCCAGTAATATTTTACAACCCCTGGTGTTTCTCTTTCGTACCACAAACTAAAACCCATGAGAAATTCAAAATAAACTACTCCTTAATAAAGTACACATGGCAATCTAGTATTACCCCCTTTAAAACTATGATTTTTATTGTCCTTATACCTCCACTTCCTGGAATCCTACTGTGTATAGAAAAATGATTTTAATGAGTGTGCTTCAACCTGTTGGTGATAAAATAAGTAGTTAGATCTGGATCAAAGCCAAGGTCCTGATACACAGCCAAAAGAAGCAGTATACATTAGCCATTCGCCTGAGTGCAGAAACGCACAATAACCCATACTAGTCATTACAGGCTACAGAGACAACAGGAGACCATGGTAAAGTCACACCAAATTCCAGCAAGGGACAGTGAGAGCAGGGCAAAGAAGCATGCAATATAAACATATATATACTGTGAAGAATGTTCCCCTTACTCCGTCTGTAGTGTAGGTAACAGGTCTCTTCAACAGTGTTGTGTCTTGGAAACAATCCTTGAGGTGAAAACGCCTTGGCTTATGTTTACTGCAGACAAACAAAAACAGTTTATCCAAACAAACAAAACAAAACCTAACCCTTCTTTGGGTCCTAAATAAACATAGTGATGTCCCTGTCTAATCGGGGACAGGCTATTCCAGCTTATCCCAAAACAAAAACACATACAAGTTCTTCAGTTTCTTGTTTACCTTTTAGAGTCTTGTTTACCTTTTTAGCAACTCTCCTCTCTTGCTTTCTGTACCTCCCTGGTAGTCTCTCCCAGTTAGAGGTTTCTTTTAAAAGCCTCACACAAGCACTTCCAGGTATGTGAATCACCCCATTAACTAAACAATACAACCATTTAAGCACTTAAGCCCTTTGATGATGATGGAGTGTACATGACTAACCCCAAGGGTCCTAAAGCTGCCATATTCTGATCTGGAATGTACACTCCCTCACAATTGAGAGGAACGGTAGTTCCTCACACCAAGTTCTCAGCGAAGCAAGAGAACTGCCAGACTCTGTATACGTGTTTTCAGGGTATTGGCGCAGCAAAAGTAAATCAGCCAAAAGCACCATTTCACTTTTAATTTGTAGTCCCCAACACTCTTAGGTGAAATGTAGAAAGTCCATACCTGTCATACAGTAAGAGAAATAAGTCGCCAAAGTAAGGTAAAAATGTCCTTTTTTTCTCCCAATGTTTTTTTGCAGACCTCTGGCACTTTTATCCATGCATATGTATATTACAGAACATCCGAGTTTAATGACAATTAACTTGTTTTGTAAACATGGAAATATACTAAGGAACGCATTTATTTTGACGTCTGTATCGTTTATATTAAATGACTTATTTCTGTTTTAAAATGGAACATTTGCCTGCAAATATAAAAAAAGGTCTGTCATGCATGGGATTTGAAACTATAACCTTCAGGTTGTAAGCATGTTGTGTTAACTGTCAGTGCTACACAATTAGTTGAGACAAGTAGTATTTTGAAAGATGAAGTCAGCCAGTTGAGAATTCTCGGGACACGTTATATTTTGGAGATTGAGTCATTGTTCATCTTCATCATCATCATTATTCTGATCTTGATCTCTGAAAAATGTTGGTTTCCTATCAGTGTAACGCTCATTGTGGTCCCTATTGGCGCAAGGAAGTATGGTTCCTCGATACTGGTTGATGAGAGTAACGCTATTTGTGGTCCCACTGGACAAAAAGGAAAGTTAATTTCAGAGAATTAGCTATTCTGAAGGATAGCCTATATATTTGGCAAAAGTAAAACAATGAAATACACATTAATAAATATTGAAATAAAAATGAATACATAAATCAATACATAGACATTTCTTTCTTTATCTTATATTTATTTTTCACTATGATATAAATAAACACTGCCATTTAATACTGTATGAAACTAAAACAAATACTCAGTTCTTGTTCAATTGTATATTAGTGAAGATTTCTGTACATAAAAGTCATCACGCTTTCATATATTTTTACTTTCAAATTAAATATATTGCAACGACCCGGACAATTGCTTTGTTGCAGAACTTCTTGTCTGTTCAGTTTGTCTCGTCTGTCTTTTATATTACTGTATTGTAAGGGGAACGGGTCTGGGGTTGCAGAGCATGGATGTGACTGGCTGATGAGCCCGAACAGCGGCAGGAAATGACAGGAGGTTGTATAATAAAGGGGTGCATGAGCCTGGGAACTCTAGACAGTCCAGCGCTAAACTTGAATGAGAAACTGTGGGAGCTGTGACTGGAGAGAATATGTGTGAGCTGTGACCGGAGAGAATATGCAGTGAAAGTGCCAACACTAAAACGTAGGGTTATTAGAAGCCCGTTCATCTGAACAGCTGGGGAACATAGCAATTGTTCGTATTGAGCTGTAAAAAAAACTAACTTTACTGCTATATTACTTGCAAATGTTGTAAAATGAAAGGACAAACTTTGTTGCGTGAAAGCTAGGGCGTCTGCATTGGAAGCATGTCTTGGGTTCGATTCCCACACAGGGTTTATATCGCAAACTTAAAAAAAAATTAAAAGTATTTTATTTATGCAACAAACATTTTTAATGTGAAAAAATGTAGTTGATATGAATGATACTTTCATTGAACATACATTTACACACATAACTAACATGCATATTTAAAAAGCAGGATTTGAACCCCAACTAGACATACTTTCACTCCAACTACACAACACTATGCTACACAGATTCACATCTTAACCCTTTCAACAGACTAGGCTACGATTTACATTTACCCTATCCAAAATGCCAATACATTGCCTCAATATAGGTTGAACAATTTTACAATTGTGCATATTTGCTTTTTGTCCTTTTGGATACCCCACAAAACCCTCGAACTGGGTACCTGCGGAAACAGTTGCCCAAACTGGCAAAAGAATCAGATTTAAATATACAATCCTGTGCATACTGTCCCGGAGCCTAAACAAAGTATACAGAAGGCATCCCACAGTGTTTACTTTAACTCTGCCTTCCGTGATTCAATACGCTATTACTTTCCAATCTCCATAACCCTTCTGTAAGGTAGTTTTTTTTTTTTTTTTTTTTTTTTAAATTTAGTCGTTGCCAATTAGTTTATTATTTCTCCCCAATTTGAAATGCCCAATTATTTTAGGCTCAGCTCACCTCTACCACCCCTGCGCTGACTCGGGAGGGGCGAAAATGAACACACGCTGTCCTCCGAAGCATGTGCCGTCAGCCGCCTTTACACTCTCTAGACTCACCGTGCAGCCGCCTCAGAGCTACAGAGTCGGAGGACAACGCAGCACTGGGCAGCTTACAGGCAAGCTCGCAGGCGCCCGGCCAGACTACCGGGGTCGCTGGTGCACGGTGAGCCGAGGACACCCTGGCCGACCTAACCTTCCCTCCCCCCGGACGACGCTCGGCCAATTGAGCGCCGCCCCCTGGGAGCTCCCGTCCACGGTCAGCTGTGGAATAGCCTGGACTCGAACCGGCAACGTCCAGGCTATAGAGCGCATCCTGCACTCTAGCGAGTGCTTTTACTGGATGCGCCACTTGGGAGCCCTCCGTAAGGTAGTTAATTTAATCACATAGATTACACTTCATCATAGCTATGGATTTAAATGTAGCCGGCATAGTACTTGTTTTACGCGCAGCACAACAGCGGCTTAAAAGTTAAATACTAGTTCTTCCATAAACTGTTTGTAAACATAAAACTTTCAAAAAAACAAGTATTCCCCATATATCATATAATGATCTGTTTCTCTACTCAATCTGTTTTTAGACCAGTTCCACAATCCTTTCCTTTAGTTGTTGGATCACCCCTGCTCCTTTCTGTGACTTCCCTTTACTACGCCCCCAGTGTATCAAAGTAGCAGTATATATAGAGTAGGTAAGGTGTTAATGGCTAGGTGGTTTCAGCTGTGGATGGTCTACCAGTTTGTGGCCAATTTATCTATTAAAGTGTCTGTGTTTTGGAATATGGCTTCATTTTGGTGCACATGCCTATTCAGAATTATTATTTTCTTAAACTGAGCATTTTGCTTGTATGATTTAAGTTATTTCTTGTCTAAATTAGTCTTGGAGTTAAACCACTGCATCATGTAGCATGTGTTTTTACTTGTCTTATTTAAGTAACTTTGATAAGTTATTTTAGTTTATAATCAAATATAACATATAAAAGGTGATCCACTATGGTTTTGCTCAATTGAACAGACCCCTTTGTCTTCTGAATTATGTTAAAACGCATTTTGTTACTGTTGCTCAGAATGTACTGTATTTGCATAAAGCAGTCCTTTACCAAAAATAAATGCCTTTCTGTTACCTTCACTTTGTCTTGTGGTGTTAAATGACAGAGCAGGCCTTACAAACAGCAATTAGTCTGGGATTAATGTTTAACTAGCATACATTAAAATGACAATGATTCATAACAGGGTTTTGTTGATTATTGTCTACAAATAATACAAATAAAACCAGATAAATAAAAACAGATGTAATGTATCTTGATCTTGGTAATATTGAATAGCACATTGTTAGGCATTCACAAAATTGACATTTATAAAAGATGCATGCAGTAGTTCATGGGACAGAGATTGATTGTATTTTTTTTTTTTTTATCTCCACAGTCAGCTAAATATAGTTAACCACAAATCAGATGGGATTATTTGAGAGAATATTCTTAACAGTAACATGAAACAAACAACCCCCACTGGTACTATTTGGAAGTAGACATGCTGGTTAGTCAGCCTGGGTGAATTCCAATACAGTTCAAAAACTGTAGTCTGCCTAAATGATCAAATGTTGTTATTTCCCTAACCCCAGTAAATCTCTGGAAATTAGACTGCATCTCATGGAATCTATCTTTTATAAACATTTCTACTAAAGTGCTTTTAGCTTGTTTAGAATGGGCCCCTATGTACAGCATGTGCTTTAGACATTGCTCTTCAATGAGTATGTTGGCCTTTTTGGCAAGGTCATGTGCAGGACAGCAGATCAGAGAAACAAATATGTTCAGCTTTTTAAAAGCTAAATTGAAAGTGAGATGTGTCACAATTTTTTTCCCTAACTCCTATCTGACCTCAGATGAGTCTCATCCATCTTGTGCCATCGCTCCCATCTTCCTCATCTTCTTATCAGCCTTCGTCTTTCTCATGTTTCTGTTGGGATGAAGCACTCCTCGCTCTGTCATTACCTCCACTGTCCTCCCACAGGGCACTCAATCCAGCTTAGCCTTTCATCTTCCCTGTCTTCCTCAATTCTAGCCTCTGGCAATTTATTAAAAAACAAGATATTCTGCTTTCAACAAATCAGTCTTACAAAAAGCACAACCCTCTGCATATGCTCAAAACGGAGACACCTGATGGTAAAACAGTGAATTTCGAGTAAGAATTGGCTGTGGTAAGCAACTGGCCTGCGCCTAAGGGAAACTTTGTTTATTTTATAGTATGTTATTTAAAAATTCAAAATATATAGGGCAAATTCACTCAGCCATTAACATCAAAGAATATAGACTTTTCAGCTTTACTGGGGAGGGGAAATTAGTGCCCATACACCATACTAAGTACTATGTTTTCTGTCAGTTCACACAAATAACAAACCAAAATTGACATATAAAACAAATACATCTGATTAAGGTCAAGTGACATTTTGCCAGAGGTATGCATTTAATGAAATAAATATAAAGTCAAAATCATGGAAGGTTTTTCAGATATAGCTGGCGATTACAAAACATAAGAACATAAGAAAGTTTACAAACGAGAGGAGGCCATTCAGCCCATCTTGCTCGTTTGGTTGTTAGTAGCTTATTGATCCCAGAATCTCATCAAGCAGCTTCTTGAAGGATCCCAGGGTGTCAGCTTCAACAACATTACTGGGGAGTTGGTTCCAGACCCTCACATGTGGCCCAAAATTGTAAATTTGTATTGGATGATTATGCAATCTGATCAATAGAATATTAGAATACAGCTGTGTACTGTCCCAAATGTGAAGGCAATATCTCAAAGTCTGTATCATCTGGAAAATAAAAAGTGATCTCAATATGGTATTAAGTCACATGACATGAAAGATACGGGGTGTGAAATGGTGAGCATTTGAAGAAGCAGAGTCTATGGATTTAGCTGGTTGCTCTTATCAGGATGCCTAATTATTTGTCTTCTTCTGTGTTTGATATAAAGCATGACTTATTGCCCTATACATCACATCAGGATTTGTGAAATTAAATAAAATGGTTTGCTTTGCTTTGAACACAATATGTTAGTTAACAAAAACGAACAACCATAAGTACAAATGAAATTATATATAGTTATTTGTATTTATTAACATAATGTGAAATTGAAATCTGATGTTAAAAGTTCAATTCCTTTGCTTTGTATTTCCTTTTTTGTTTTTAATCGGAAGTGTTCTAAACTGAATCTTTTTTTAAACTATTTTGCACAACAGTGTATTTGGTTATTGGATCTAATTTATTTTTCGAAAATAAAACGTCCTTGCACGAATAAGAAATCAGGTTGCCAATTGCACCACTGTGATTACTCACCTTTAAAAAGTTACCATTTCAATCCCCTCCTGAAAAAAAAATTCTGGCTATGCCACTGCTGCTAGGGTTTATTATTTAAAAATAAAAATATATATTTGTATGTTTTTCATAAGTGGGTAGAGAATATGTAAGTGTGCAGTGTATTTCAAACTTTCAAACCTTAATAACAAAACCAAAGAGTGTCTAAGACCCTTCACCGTTATATTTGTTCTCGTGTGAGACTTTCACTTTTTCAGTCAGCGACAATATGTGCTAAAAATTGAGTGAATTTGATGTAGCCCTGTTAGATAGTGTAACAGTATGTAAAATTCAGCTCCTGGTCCAGGCCTTGGTACTCTCCCGCCTAGACTACTGCAACTCCCTCCTGGCTGGCCTCCCTGCGGCCGCCACCCGTCCGCTCCAGCTCATCCAGAACTCTGCTGCCCGCCTGGTGTTCTCTCTGCCTCGCTTCTCCCACGCAACTCCACTACTCCACTCACTCCACTGGCTACCGATCACCGCCCGCATCCAGTTCAAGACTCTTGTACTAGCCTACAGATGCCTTGACCAGACTGCACCCAGCTACCTCCAGACCCTCATCTCTCCCTACACCCCCACTCGACCTCTCCGCTCCGCCGCACTAGAAGACTGGCTCTACCTCCTCTACGCTCCCCTGCCTCCAGAGCCCGCTCCTTCTCCACCCTCGCTCCGCAGTGGTGGAATGACCTACCTACAGATGTCAGGACCGCCCAGTCCCTGACCACATTCAGCCTCCTTAAGACTCACCTCTTCAGACAGCACCTGTAGAACTCCTCTGTTTCCCCCTGGG
Source organism: Acipenser oxyrinchus oxyrinchus (assembly GCA_030684275.1). Lineage (NCBI taxonomy): Eukaryota > Metazoa > Chordata > Actinopteri > Acipenseriformes > Acipenseridae > Acipenser > Acipenser oxyrinchus. The sequence continues at coordinate 18,328,672 of CM060249.1, read as the reverse complement.
ACACTTTCACCCTTCCTTAAATTTGCTTTACTTACTCTTACCTGCCCCTACTTTACTGCATTTAATCCTGTACTTCAGAGTACTGTAACCTGCCATATGTTTAAACTGTAGTATTTGGTATTTAATCATATCTTGATGTAACTATCACTGTCACTTATCTGCTGTATTGAATTGTATTTTGTCACACTTGTACTTACTTGTCATTGTATTTATCTTGCTCTTATTGTATTACCTGTACTGTAACACTTGAAATGTATTTGCTTACAATTGTAAGTCGCCCTGGATAAGGGCGTCTGCTAAGAAATAAATAAATAAATAATAATTCCCCATTAACGACCCAGCAGAAAAATTAAATCAAAATGTTACCCATGCACAGAACTGTGTACAGCGTAAAAGGCAATGCAATTTAGCAAAAGATACAAAAAAAAAAAAAAAAAACAGTTTCCAGAATTAAAACAGTATCTAAAGTCAATATAGTGTTCGAACGGCCCTAATGTCACAGTTCACTTGCAAATGAAAATGCACAAAACCAACTAAAGATCACAGATTAAAAAAATACATCACAGTATCTAAAACTATTTAATGATTAACTGTTTTACATTACATCACAGTATCTAAAACTATTTAATCATTAACTGTTTTATATTACAGTAGCTGGTTCAGTCCGCTTTGTTTTTGCGGCATTTTTGTCAGGTAAAACTGGAGGAAGCTCTGTGTAACTGCACAGATAAAGACAGACTGATTTGCACATGCGAGAGAAAAAAAAAAGGGTCTGTGACGGATAATCAAATAAATTGTAACATTGAATTTGTATCAGAAAACATGCAACATAGTCGGAAATCACATGTGACGGGTAAGGGTTGGTTCATACTTTATAAAAGCTGTGCAGCTTCACTCCAACCATGCAGCATATGTTGACATTTTTCAACATTATCCGACCCTGTGAGATTTCAGGTCGCAGGCGCATGAGAAAGGCTGTACGACTTTTCAAAAAAGACGTGCGTCGCAAGATTGTGGATGACGTAATTCCGACCAGTTTCCAAAGGGTCAGAGACCCTCAACCGATCAGAAATGATGTTGGAGTCTGAAGTATGAACCAACCTTAAGTGCATTATATATATATACTGTATATATAATGGGAATTGATTTTTTTCTTTATACAAGGACGGTAAAAGGTGACTGATGTGTATCTGAGTGTTGTATATCCGAGTGCTGACTGTAATACCAGTACTACTGTCCATCACAGCTAATCAGAAATGGTGAGTTAAAATTGTTCTTTTCTATAGAATGGCATTGACGACTGTTTGTGAACCATCAGTTATCTTGGATACAGGGGTGCTGGCCACTCACTGCCATACCTTTTATGAATCAGCCTATTACTGTAATACTATTACTGTAGTCAAATCTTCCTGTCACAATTCAAGACAGCAGATATGCTTTTAGTTTATAATATATATATATATATATATATATATATATATATATATATATATATATATATATATATATATATATATATATAAGAATAAATGTCCCAAACAACATTTTCATAACAAATAAATCTGCCATGTGCAGGGACAACCCATTTCCACAAAAGCTACATTTTGAAAGACCATTAGGTGGCGCAAGACTACCAGAAAATTGAAACTGCAAAGAGAAATGACCCAGTCTTGGATTCTTTTAATAACGTGCAAACAATACTATAGCAAATTAGTATTTGACACAGATACAAGGAACTGACAAGTAAGCTCCTGTACAAATGAACCCAATTCAAGCCAGGATTTTAGGGTTTGCCAATCATTCATTCCTGGTCTAACATGGAGCATTACACTGGTTCAAGTTCTTGACCACAACTAAGTACACTATTTGTTTTATAATAGCCATCCTCTATGAAGTACAACTTTGAAAACAACTGTTATTAGTTTACTGATGCCATAAACACAACACTCTTTAAATGAAAACAGCCAGAATTCTGGGAGTACCTCAGGTTCTGTCCTTGGCCCAATCCTTTTTACTCTCTATACTGTATGAATGATCTAGGAACTAACTTGGATGATACTAATACTAACGTGTATCTCTATGCTGATGATTCTATTCTATATTTGTCAGGATACTCCATACAGTAGGTCGAAAGGGATCTGCAGTCTGCATTGACATCGTACCAAAAAATTAAAAAAAAAACTATCTCATGATAGATTTTTACTTAATGTATCAAAGATGCAAACTGTGTTATTCTGTTCTAATAGGAAGCAGTATAAAAATCCGTGGACTATTGTTACACTGAAAGGTGAGATAATAAAGAAAGTTCCTTTTTATAACTACTTAGGCATATCGATAGATGAGCATCTTGCATTTAATCATCATATTGACAAACTGGTTTCTAAGGTAAGACCTAAATTATGCTTCCTTTTTAGAAATAGGAAGATCTTTTCTCAGTCTAGCAGATCAAGATTGGTGACTACTACTATTCTCCCTGTCCTTGAGTATGGTGATTACATTTACCAGTTTACTTCTACTCTTTACATAAACTAGACGTATTTTACAACTCATGCTGCAGATTTGTATTAGAATGTTCCACCTTGACTCATCATTGCGACATGTATGTAAAATTAGGCTGGCTTTCACTTACAGACTGAAGGCTTTATCACTGGTACTCTTTTGTGTTTTAACTGCTCTGGTTAATAGATTGGTTAATACCAACTATAATCTGCTTTCCTGTGATTCTGCCAGCCTGGTCGTTCCAAGGGTTGGCACATGTTTGTGTAAGATGTCCTTTGCCTATCGGCTTCCAAAAACATATAACTCTTTTAACCATGATATAAGGAGTGCATTTGATAGTCTCTCTTTTAAATGTTTTAAAAATGATCTCTGTAAATTGTTTAGGGCCTCTTGTAAATGTTTTGATCCTGATAGGTGAATGTCCTTTGCTTATGACTCCTAAAATGATTGTCAGTACCACACATGATATTGTGTTATTTTTTGTGTTTGTTCACAAGACCCCCTTGTAAATGAGATCTAGGTCTCAAATCGTTAAATTCCTGTATAAATAAATAAATTAAAAAAAGATGAATTGCCGGTAAACGTAAGTCTGCTTAGCCAGTACATCAATGGCAGAGAAAAAACAAAAAAATCTGTCCCTAATAAAATAATATTACCTTGTTAAATCTGCTTGAAACAGTTCTGCTACATATGTTGTATTATTAAAACAGGACACCTAAAGGTAAATAAAATTACAATGAAATCTGAACTAAACTGCACAATGATAGGTTGTGGCTTATTTAAGGTGTCTCTCTTATTCTGTCATAAATAACTGTTATCTGCCAGTGGCTGCTGGACCATAAATACCATAAATAAATAAACAATAAAAACAAGTTTTACTGAAAGAAACAAACATAAAAAAAAATTGAATATTTTTGTGAAAGAAAATCAATGGAAACTACAACAAAACTACTCAGAAGATCCAAGAAGCTATGGAACTTGGCTTGACACAGTAATAAAAAAAATATATATATAAGTATAGATTCTAATTACATCTCTACGCACTCTTTACTTGATAAACCATAACACTGACTGCAAAGATATCGGGCAGCTCAGGACATTTTTCAACACAATGTACATAAGATTTTAATCTATATTATATTATATTATATTATATTATATTATATTATATTATATTACTGGGGTTCTGATTCATTATATTGGCTCATCTAAATCTGGACCTCTAATCCCCTGCACAATTGGTCACAGCACGTCACTGGACTTTGTTGTTTTCACCTGCATCCATCACACCTGTTTCTACTGCCTCCGATTAAGGATTGCTACGGATTCACCTTCCCTGCCGGCAGTCGTGTAAGGATATCTGGAAAGGACCCTGGCTTTTCTGTGTTGTTTCTGTGTTATGTGTTGTTATTGTATTAGATAGTTAGTTGTGTGTTTTAAATGTTTATAATGCTTCATTTGCTTTTATATGTATGCTGTGTCTTTTCATCTGCCATTTCTCTCCATATCCTTATTTTTCTATTTTATTTGTCCATCTTATACAATCAAGACGGCCGTTATAGTAGCAGTGTGTGCATTTAAGTTAATACATGCTTTTATTTTAATAAAACTGGGAAAAGACTTATTTTATCTAAATATATTATTTTACATAGTATATATTCATTATAGAATTTTCAAAGTGTAAATGTATCCCAGATTTAATGTATGATTAGGTGGTCTTTTAGAGTGGTGTTGTTTTCTGGGATGTGAAATTACTGCCTTCTGTTTCTGGTCATCTTGCCATGACACTCATAAAAGAGGCCTCGGTCTCAATGTTTTTTTTTCCTGTTTTTCTTCTACAGTTCCTTTTGTTTTCATATTACTCATCAATTATCTACATCAGTGAATACAAATTAATTACTGCAAACTTTCTTCAAACATGTTTACTTTTTTTTGAACTCACAACAGTGATGAACATTTTTCCAATATTAGCACGGGTCCTGGTTACCACTTATTAGTACCTCATTTGGATGTTCTGACCTTGGTTTGTAAAATGTATAGGTGACCATCCAATGTTTTGAGGTAAATTTATTATTTATGTCTTACATCCAGGTTTAAATAGTCCACCACAGATCTACGTATTGAATGTAAAAATAAAAATAAAAATGTTTAGTGGGATTGAATGTTCTTACGTATTATTTTAGTTACAACATGTGAGATTATAAGAATCAGTTTAACAATAGAGTAATGGCTTACAGTAGGTTGAACTAAATGTTTGATTGTTCTTATTTAACAGATATAGAAAATGTTTATTACTGTACAGTACAGGCCACAGAAAAGCCAGTACAGATGCACTGCTAGGCTGATTAAAACATTGTTGTCATGTGAACAGTAAACAAGAAAGTTAACCACTTTGGAATATTTTTTTTTAAATGTTATTTGTCTAAAGACGTTTTTTTATTTGTTTGTTGCCTAAGTGCAATGCACACAGGAGGTGAATGAATAAAAAAAGCCTATCTACATCTGGTAAAGGCACTCCGTCCAGAGTGCAGGATGCATCCTATAGCTTGGAGATTGCTGGTTCGAATCCAAGCTATGCCACTGCCGACTGTGGACGGGAGTTCCCAGGGGGTGGTGCACAATTGGCCAAGTGCTGCCTGGGCAGGATAGGGGTTATGTCGGCTGGGGAGTCTGTGGCTGGCCAGGCGCCTGCAGGGCGGCCTGTCCGCAATTCAAAACTGTGTGGTCCTCTGACGCTGTAAGTTCTGGATATACTCTTGAAATGTATTTTTGTTTACGACTGTAAGTCACCCTGGATAAGAGCGTCTGCCAAGAAATAAATAATAATATGGCTGCACGATGGGCTTGCAGAACAAAAAACAAAAAAACATTTCGGAGGATGCGAGTGCTTGTCTTCGTCTCTCCCGAGTTAGTTTGGGGGTTGCAGCAGTAAGCCAGATTGAATAATAATTGGACATTCCAAATTGGAATAATGAATGCAAATTGTTTAAAAAAAAAGAAATAAACGTACTAGTCCGGTATGCATTGGCCACTAGAGGTGAATTTCGCGGTGACTACTCAATTTCCTGATTTTCACAGAAATCGCAAATTAGGTAGACCCCTAGTTATAGCAGATAGGAGTTTGTAATTGATGCTTGTCTCCTCTGATGAAAACAACTCTCTGGACCCCTCTACTTAAAACCTGTGCTGAGATCACATGATCTGCTACTGCTAGTACTTTGGTAAACAGCAAATAGGAGTTTCTAACTCAGCCTTGCCTCCTCTGAGGAGCCAGAACTACTGTAGGAATGTTGAGTGTTTTTCATGCATTTTAAACAATATTTTATTTTTTGTTTTATTGAACGTCTTTATATATATATATATATATATATATATATATATATATATATATATATATATATATATATATATATATATATATATATATATACAGTATATACACAGTATATATATTGTGAAAGGTAAGTATTCACTAAGTGTAAGATGGCCGAAGAAGAGTAGTGTGAGGACAGAGAAGGCCGGACCACAGACGTCACAAGATAATATTTATTAAGCAGAAAATTAAAATTAACCAAAACACAACAGCCATGCCCTAACGTTGGGCTTTCCGGCTTGCAGTCTCACTAATTAAAGAACCTAAAAGTTCATCAAATAATAACCAAACTGTGTAGCTGAGACTGTACTTCCCAGACTTGCCACTGGGGAATAGACACATGAATCACCACAAAGGTAAGTAAAGTTACTTTTGTTTTAGTTCACTGTTTATTGAATTGCTTAAGGTTAACTTTCTTTCTTCTTTTTTCTTGTTCCATTGAATTCCCCCACCAGAGGGCGCACATGTGGCAGGTAAGTCGGCTGCAACTTGTGGAGAGCTGGGGAATGCAGCTTTAGTGCAGTGGCGCCCCTCCGTGGTCGTTGATCTGTGCACAAGCTGATGTCCGAGTGCTGCCCCCTTTTGGTCAGGAGGAAAGGCCAGGTGGGTACTTGTCGTCCTTGTACCTGCAATTATGCAGCCTGTAACCTTTAAGTATTTGAAATCCAACGTTTTGTATTTGTTTCAGGATCTTCAGACTGGGTTTTAAACATCCAACACTGTTAAATGGCTGTTTTTCAGAAAGCTGTGTTTTGCAGAGTTGCCTCAACAAACAGTTCACAATAAAACACGCTATTAAAGCACTGTCTGCGTGTTTCCTTTGACTTTGTTACTTTTGCTTTTCAGGATACAAACACTGTCCTCTTTTATACCTCAGGTTTGCCTCCCCTTGAGAGTAAATTTTCTTTTAAGTTGTTGTTGATAGCGTTCCTCTTTGTCAACAACCTGTTGTTAAATCACATTAGAGACCATGCATTCATTATCTGTGTGATGGTATCACGCGTGCATTTTTCCGTCTACACAGAGTAAACAACACGTCTATACAGTAGACTGCCTTTATCAGTAATAAAACATTTGTACATCCAATTGTCTGCTATTTGCACATTCATATCACTCTGCACATTATGTTAGGGTTCTTTATTTCCACACAATGCATCCCCATATGCATTAAGCTTTCTTTAACACCCGTCAGCTTATTTACTTTCCAGACTTTTAAAAGCTCCTACACTTGTGGGAGATGCAGTCTTTTCCTTCCATACACTTGGAGCAAAATTCTTTTTAACCCTTTTTATGCCAAACACAAATGTCTGCATTTATTTATATATAATACCGTTTTTTACATCTGTGGCAAATTATTTTAATACTTTTACAGACAACACACAAAAATACCCCACCTGTTTCTAGTGTTCTTCTCTGTTTACAACCCTCTATTTGTCACTAATATATATATATATATATATATATATATATATATATATATATATATATATATATATATATATAGCAATAAGACACGACAGGGTGTTGGTTGTGCTAGAATAACTGTACCAAGGAATGTACAGTTTACTTAATTAAATGGCAGACTGTGCAGTGTTTGGTGAATAGGGGAGTTTGTTTCTGACTCTTGTTTACGAGTTGACGACGGTGCTCCAGAGAGGATGTAACTCCAGGACTTCCTGTTAATTATAATTAGGGTTGAGTTGGGTGCTCAGTGCTAAACCTCTAACTTTGCACTCTAATAACTTTGACAGGGTTTATTGGAATTGCCCACAGATATGCATGTTCCGTTGACCTGCTATGTTGTGAAAGTGTGGAGAGTTTCATGACACCACCTTGTGCGGTTTCTGAGATCTGGATACCAGTTTTTTTAGTCACAGTTCCCTGTTTTCCCCCCCTATACTTAACACAGGTTTTTTTCCTCTCATGTACAGGATACACAGTACTGAATTTGTGCACCAAAGCGAGTAAGGTGCACATGGTCTGTGCTGAGGTAGGGCCTTTAGAGGGTTTGGTGAAAAAATATGAAACGGTTTCTGAGTTATTAATAATAAAAAGATACCCGCCTAGCATCCGGGACGTTGTTAAATCCTTTCAGCAAGGAATCCCGCCATCTAGCCCCCCCACTCCATCCCACCCCACCCCACCCCACCCCACCCCAGAACTGGTGACGTTCAAACACTAAGTTTGGAATGCAGTCATTTTTAAATACTTCCATTCTCTCCCTCATCATTGTATTCTCTTCATCTGCATATTGTATGTTCAGTGTGTTGTATACCTCCCCAATTGTGTGTAACATGAGCTACAGTGTCCTCCGACACTGTAGCTCTTGGGTGGCTGCATGGTAAGTCCGCAGTTTGATAAAAAGCGGTCGGCTAAGTACAGCGTGTGTTCGTCTTCGCCCTCCCGAGTCAGCGCAGGGGTGGCCATTCCAAATTGGGAGAAAATAATAAAAAAATAATTGGCAACCACTAAATTTAAAAAAAAAGGCCTCACACAGAGCAATTAGAACAAACAAGGCTATCGGCACAGTGTTGTGTTTTAATCTCGTACTCACTGCTTGCTGAGCCCCTCTCACTGTCGTGTAGGCTGCTTCTGGACTGTCGCTTTTCAGCACACCAAATTGCTCCGTCTTCGCTTGGAAAAATGAAAAAAAATTGCACCTCTTCTGACACCACAGTATCTTTTTATTATCTGCTTTGTGATAGCAGTCGGGGGGCTTATCCAAATACTTTATTACCATTGTGTTGCCTACAATCAATGTCATCATTATACACATGTAATGCCCTTTGGTTAAAAAAATATTGCCAAAATATATGGTGAACTTAACACAACATAAACGATGGCTTTGTTATTGAAATCAGCAAGCGCTATTTATTCGATATAAATGGATGCCCGCAATAACCCTGGACGATGTAAGTGGTGGATACTGTACCTGGTGCACCAGAAAAAGGGAGTATTTTAGGATGGATGATGTTTGGAGGATCCAGTGGTAGAATGGCTGAAATCTACCACCCCTCGGTCCAGACCCCACCTACTGTACTGGGTTCAGGCATGGTCTCAGGCTCAGTTACCATAGGCTTCTCTTGCTGATCTCACTGGATGAAGTGCCACTTGGTTCACTGTCAGAGTTAACTGGCACAAAATCACTCTACCAGACTGTTAGGAGGTCAGCAACAGCATGAGCACTGAGCTGCCTTCTTGACATGTTCTCCCCAAAATAACCTCCACTGCCCAGTACAAATAAAATTATAAGTACAATTAGATCCTATACAATTACAATGTGTGTTGTGAGGGGAGGGAATTCAATAAAAAAAAATTAAAAAAACAGAAATACATTTTAAAGCCAAGTTGTTGGTTTTTTTTTTTTTTTTTAAATCAGAATTATGAATTGCAATATAATATTTTTTTATATGACAGAATTATTATTATTAATATATATTTTTTAATGGAGCAAAAAAATCAAATCAAGCCAATAATTGCAAATCGTTTTGGGGGATATGGGGAAAGGAGAAAAAAAGTACTAATCAAAATCGTATTTAAAAAAAAAAAAAAATCTAATGTTTTTAAAATGTAGAACAGGACAAAAATAAGATGAAATAAACAATTATGAATAAATGTTGGTAAATTATACATATGCTCAAAACTAGCTAACTGACGTTTCTCTCTAACACCAACTCAAGCAGACAACAAAGTCTGAGACTTCAAAAGCAGTAACTGATTGATATATATATATATATATATATATATATATATATATATATATATATATATATATATATATATATATATACAGTACTGTGCAGAAGTTTTAGGCAGGTGTGAAAAAATGCTGTAAAGTAAGAATGCTTTCAAAAATAGACATGTTAATAGATTATATTTATCAATTAACTAAATGCAAAGTGAGTGAACAGAAGAAAAATCTAAATCAAATCCATATTTGGTGTGACCACCCTTTGCCTTCAAAACAGCATCAAGCATCAATTCTTCTAGGTACACTTGCACACAGTTTTTGAAGGAACTCGGCAGGTAGGTTGGCCCAAACATCTTGGAGAACTAACCACAGTTCTTCTGTGGATTTAGGCAGCCTCAGTTGCTTCTCTCTCTTCATGTAATCCCAGACAGACTCGATGATGTTGAGATCAGGGCTCTGTGGGGGCCATACCATCACTTCCAGGACTCCTTGTTCTTCTTTATGCTGAAGATAGTTCTTAATGACTTTCGCTGTATGTTTGGGGTCGTTGTCATGCTGCAGAATAAATTTGGGGCCGATCAGATGCCTCCCTGATGGTATTGCATGATGGATAAGTATCTGCCTATACTTCTCAGCATTGAGGAGACCATTAATTCTGACCAAATCCCCAACTCCATTTGCAGAAATGCAGACCCAAACTTGCAAGGAACCTCCACCATGCTTCACTGTTGCCTGCAGACACTCATTCGTGTATGCGCTCTCCAGCCCTTCGCGAACAAACTGCCTTCTGCTACAGCCAAATATTTCAAATTTTGACTCATCAGTCCAGAGCACCTGCTGCCATTTTTCTGCACCCCAGTTCCTGTGTTTTCGTGCATAGTTGAGTCGCTTGGCCTTGTTTCCACATCGGAGGTATGGCTTTTTGGCCAAAGTCTTCCATGAAGGCCACTTCTGACCAGACTTCTCCGGACAGTAGATGGGTGTACCAGGGTCCCACTGTTTTCTGCCAGTTCTGAGCTGATGGCACTGCTGGACATCTTCCGATTGCGAAGGGAAGTAAGCATGAGTCTTTCATCTGCTGCAGTAAGTTTCCTTGGCCGACCACTGCGTCTACGGTCCTCAACGTTGCCCGTTTTTTTGTGCTTCTTCAAAAGAGCTTGGACAGCACATCTGGAAACCCCTGTCTGCCTTGAAATTTCTGTCTGAGAGAGACCTTGCTGATGTAGTATAACTACCTTGTGTCTTGTTGCTGTGCTCAGTCTTGCCATGGTGTATGACTTTTGACAGTAAACTGTCTTCAGCAACCTCACCTTGTTAGCTGAGTTTGGCTGTTCCTCACCCAGTTTTATTCCTCCTACACAGCTGTTTCTGTTTCAGTTAATGATTGTGTTTCAACCTACATATTGAATTGATGATCATTAGCACCTGTTTGGTATAATTGTTTAATCATACACCTGACTATATGCCTACAAAATCCCTGACTTTGTAGAAGTGTACCTAGAAGAATTGATGCTGTTTTGAAGGCAAAGGGTGGTCACACCAAATATGGATTTGATTTAGATTTTTCTTCTGTTCACTCACTTTGCATTTAGTTAATTGATAAATATAATCTATTAACATGTCTATTTTGAAAGCATTCTTACTTTACAGCATTTTTTCACACCTGCCTAAAACTTTTGCACAGTACTGTGTATATATATATATATATATATATATATATATATATATATATATATATATATTAATCACGTGGTTCCTGATGTTTATTTTAACCTCTGATCGCTGAGCTTACACCACTGGACAAAAATAAAAAATTAAACCACAATTATCTACACACACGTGATAAGTGATAACGGTGTCGATATGACAGCCTCAGAAGTAGGACAAATCTTCCTGTACCATAGCATAAACAAAATAAGGTGCAGAAAATAATCAGAGGCTTCACTTCAAAGCTAATCAAAAGAAAACGAAAGCTACATGCAGATTGTTTTAAATTCACTCTAGATGTATCACAGCACTAGCAAGATTCTAAATTAGGTTTAACAACTGTGTCACATCGAAGATATTTACCTGTGTAACATAATGAAATTGAAACCACCGACCCAATATTATCTGCAAACTTCTCGATGAGCTACCCAGAGTGAAATAACGGCAACACAGCATTTTCTTTTAAACATGTTTTTTTTTAATAAGGACGTACCTGTTACCGTCTGGCTGCACTGAGCAAGCGTTTTTGAGTATTCAGTCAAGTTGTTAATTGAAAGTAATACCTCATTTTTCTAGCTGTCTTTCAGAAACACTGCTGCTGCTGCAAAAAAAAAAAAAAAAAAAAAACAGACTACCTGACACACAGTATTTACATGTTACTGTTAATAGAACACCATTCCAACTTTCATTCTGAACTAATCCTCTGCACATGCTCAGTGTACACCCTTAATTGTGAAAGCAGACAAGAGCTGCTTTTAACCTCACAACTCCAAGCTATCTAGTTTCCAAAAATATACTGAATATATGGCTTAATACCTGACCTCATTTAAGTTTCAGGTGTCTCTCATTGGAAGTGTCGAAGGGCAAAAAATACAGCACATACCAAAACAATGTAATTCAACATTAGTCCATGGAACAATGTGCATGGTAAACATTTGATTAATAAGAATGCTTTTGTCTAAAGTAAGTATTGCTCTTTTTATTTGTTTGGGATATTTATTTAAAATACTTTACCAGGAAAAACTCACATATCATTCAACTTACAAATGCAAAACACTTCAGGCATACAATCAAGAACTGCATACAGGCCTTAACCCTTCTGCTACATTTTAAGCCTTTTTAAACAACAATTGGTTGCTTACCAAATGACTGACATCTCTCCAACAACCAATCAGGGATGGTTTTATATACTTTCAAAATGAAAGTAAAGTTAGATAAACAGAAAGCTAGACGAGTGAGTTTTAGTTTTTTGTTTTTTTTTCTGTCTGAAGATTTGGCGATCACATGTACAAGCTTACCAGAAATCATACTAAATCGTCCAAAATGTTTATAAACCTAAAAATAAATTAACAAAATATTAACTGTAGAGAAATATTTATAGGATAAACTTTAGGGATGACTTTCCAATCAAAACGCATTTCACTAAAGCCCCAGGCCAATAGAAATACCTTTTATTATGTGGTCCAGCATTTCAGTTATCTTAGGTTTCGGTTTCGATTATAGCATATACTATGATTTTAAAGCACAGCATTACCGGAGAGCATACTAAATTGCTTTACATAACCAAGAATGCTTACCGGCCCGAAAAAAAAAAAAAAAAAAATTGCAGAAGATGTTGATGAGTCGACAGATCTATCTGGCGAAGGCGAACTTCTTCACATTACGCACCAATCAAACAATTTGGTGTAAAATGAAAACCAGACAAGGTATTTATAAAATTCTTTCTGATCCTAGTTTGTGAGGGTTGTGGCTGCCACAGTTTTTATGTAGGAGATCACTAAATTACACTTGAGACATTTCTAAAGAAAAATGCATTTTCAAGTGCATTTAAAATGTGTGTTTTTTACATTCAAACTAGGTAATAAAATTGTGTACTAAGTATATGAGGCTTTCACTATGGCAGGGACAACTTTGCTCTAAAATTGCCACTAAACTTTTTTTTTTTTTTTTTTATGTACAGCACCCACAATCGAACTTCACCTATGTAATCATATATGGTACAGTTTATTTGCGGTATTACTGGTTTACTTTTATTTTATATTGGTATAACTTGCTTCCTATTATTGCAAACTAAATATGTCAACATAGAAGACTGATTGACACGAGAAGTAAAGAAGAGTTTTGATGTGTGATTGGGGTGTTCTGAAAACCAAAACTTTAAAAGAAGGTTTTATTTTGTGAAAAAGATGAAGATGGAGTCGAAACCATCCTTGGATTTTACACCGTAGTATATACAGCAATAGAAGACACCTCGCTGTTCATCTCTGTGTGCTTCCAATAGAGCAACACACCTCGCTGTTCATCTCTGTGTGCTTCCAATAGAGCAACACACCTCGCTGTTCATCTCTGTGTGCTTTCAATAGAGCAACACACCTCGCTGTTCATCTCTGTGTGCTTTCAATAGAGCAACACACCTCGCTGTTCATCTCTGTGTGCTTTCAATAGTGGAATACACCCCACCGTTCATCTCTTTCAAGGTGTTCACTTTCCTCTGTGCGCTTGCACCAACAACAAACATGCGAGTATGCGTCATATAGTAATAATGTGCATGTAATTGTTTACAGAATTATTTTTTGTTCATCACAAATCTTGCATATGTATGTTTTCCTGTTTAAAAAACTACATTTTTTATTCTTCAGAAATCATTGTATGTATTATACTGTTTACAAATACATTGTTTATTTTATTGTTCATTGCATGTGTTGCTATTTGCAAAAAACCTTTTTATTTTTATTGTGTATAATGTTTGGGTTATTCTTTGCAAAAAGCAAACATTGTTATTGTTCATAACAAATAAAAAGTGCATATCAAATGTGTGCCTTACTTATTTGACTGTTTTACTGGCACACAGGGTCTTAAAGAGTTAATGGAAATGGTATGGATATCATTGATTTGTGATTTATTTTCTTTCTAATAGTATTTTATAGCAATATCAAGGGTAAAAATAGCAATTAAAATTATTTCAAGATCTGGTTCCTGGCGTGCACCTTCATTTTTACATCTGGAGTTGAAGGGGTTAATAACGCATCCTCTACAGCTATGGCCAAAAGTTTGCCTCACCCTATAGAATTTACAAATTTTGCTTCATAAAGTTGAATGAAACCGGAATAATGTTACGTTAACATATTATTATTTGTTTATTTAGCAGATGCCTTTATCCAAGGCAACTTACAGACTAGAGTGAGTGAACTATGCATCAGCAGCAGAGTCACTTACAGTGCATCTCACCCAAATCACGGAGCACAAGGAGGTTAAATGACTTGCTCAGGGTCACACAATGAGTCAGTGGTTGAGGTGGGATTTGAACCGGGGGGACCTCCTGGCTACAAGCCTGTTTCTTTAACCACTGGACCACACAGCCTCCTAATTACATACCACTTTTTAGTTTTCCATATGCGTAATGAAAAACTGAAAAATGTGACATTTCAAAATCTAAAATTAAATACTGTACTACTATTATGGTTTCCAGTAGACTTTTCCAATATAATTTTGTAGTTTCTTTGATTGCATGATGTCAAATAAAATATCTAAATTGTGTTATATCTAAAGGCTGTATGCCTTTCCAAAAAAGTCGCACGTCACGAGTGTTGATGACGTAATTCTGACCTGTTTCCAAAGGGTCGGAGACCCTCGACCAATCAGAAATAATGTTGGATTCTAAAGTATGAACCAACCTTAAGTGCATTAGATAGACAGACAGACAGACAGACAGACAGACAGATAGATTAAAACAAAAGAAAGTCTGTTTGGGCTTAGGCTCACTTCTCAAATCGATCCACCAACCTTGATTTATAGAGTGAAGTCCAAAAGACCAATTGGTCGCACACTCAAAATCAGGACAAGATTTACTGTAGTTTTTAAAAAAAAGATTTTCTTTATTTTATTAGTTAAAACATGTTTTTTACTAAACCGAGGTACTACAAAGGTAGTAGAACTACACGTTTCGACACAACAGGTTATTACTTCATCAGGTTATTTTTTACTGCAGTAAATCTTGTCCTGATTTTGAGTGTGCGAACAATTGGTCTTTTGGACTTCAATCTATAAGTCAAGGCTGGTGGATCGAGCTGAGAAGTACAATGGCCTTATATGGTCAGCACCTCACTGGGGTTAAGCATTGCAGTGCACAGATATTCTTTTTTCTAAACATATATATATATTTTTTTAATTTTTTTAAATGATATCTCAATCCTAAAATTGAAGGTGATGCAAAACTTTTGGCCATAGCTATACATGCGACTCGACAGATTCATTGCGTGTGATATCAGTTACATTGTTTGGGCTCTACAGTGGAAAAACAACCAGGCTCCTTGAAAAGAGGTAACAGAATACACATGTATACCGAGTATGAAGCCAATATCCTCAAGCCTTAGGTGTTTTTAATCTGGAAACCAAAAAACTTGAGCCCAATATAATGGCCATCTTAGACCACAGGTCAAAATGTCTTTAGATTTTTCTAGTTGTTGTTTTGCCTTTTAGAAAGAACACAATGTAAAGATGTTAGTCAAATGTGTATTCACTTAACACTGAAAGCCCCAACCTGTTTTACACACCCTCACCAACACATTGTGGCTTGGACATAAAGGGCTCAGTTAACATACTTGGTGAGAATTGAGAAGTATTAGAAAACAGCCCTGAAACTAAAACCTAGTCAGTAGTATACAGTACTGTGCAAAAGTTTTAGGCAGGTGTGAAAAAATGCTGTAAAGTAAGAATGCTTTCAAAAATAGACATGTTAATAGATTATATTTATCAATTTACTAAATGCAAAGTGAGTGAACAGAAGAAAAATCTAAATCAAATCCATATTTGGTGTGACCACCCTTTGCCTTCAAAACAGCATCAAGCATCAATTCTTCTAGGTACACTTGCACACAGTTTTTGAAGGAACTCGGCAGGTAGGTTGGCCCAAACATCTTGGAGAACTAACCACAGTTCTTCTGTGGATTTAGGCAGCCTCAGTTGCTTCTCTCTCTTCATGTAATCCCAGACAGACTCGATGATGTTGAGATCAGGGCTCTGTGGGGGCCATACCATCACTTCCAGGACTCCTTGTTCTTCTTTACACTGAAGATAGTTCTTAATGACTTTCGCTTTATGTTTGGGGTCGTTGTCATGCTGCAGAATAAATTTGAGGCCAATCAGATGCCTCCCTGATGGTATTGCATGATGAATAATGATCTGCCTGTACTTCTCAGCATTGAGGAGACCATTAATTCTGACCAAATCCCCAACTCCATTTGCAGAAATGCAGACCCAAACTTGCAAGGAACCTCCACCATGCTTCACTGTTTCCTGCAGACACTCATTTGTGTACGCTCTCCAGCCCTTCGGCGAACAAACTGCCTTCTGCTACAGCCACATATTTTCAATTTTGACTCATCAGTCCAGAGCACCTGCTGCCATTTTTCTGCACCCCAGTTCCTGTGTTTTCGTGCATAGTTGAGTCGCTTGGCCTTGTTTCCACGTCGGAGGTATGGCTTTTTGGCCGCAAGTCTTCCATGAAGGCCACTTCTGACCAGACTTCTCCGGACAGTAGATGGGTGTACCAGGGTCCCACTGTTTTCTGCCAGTTCTGAGCTGATGGCACTGCTGGACATCTTCCGATTGCGAAGGGAAGTAAGCATGATGTGTCTTTCATCTGCTGCAGTAAGTTTCCTTGGCCGACCACTGCGTCTACGGTCCTCAACGTTGTCCGTTTCTTTGTGCTTCTTCAAAAGAACTTGGACAGCACATCTGGAAACCCTGTCTGCCTTGAAATTTCTGCCTGGGAGAGACCTTGCTGATGCAGTATAACTACCTTGTGTCTTGTTGCTGTGCTCAGTCTTGCCATGGTGTATGACTTTTGACAGTAAACTGTCTTCAGCAACCTCACCTTGTTAGCTGAGTTTGGCTGTTCCACACACAGTTTTATTCCTCCTACACAGCTGTTTCTGTTTCAGTTAATGATTGTGTTTCAACCTACATATTGAATTGATGATCATTAGCACCTGTTTGGTATAATTGTTTAATCATACACCTGACTATATGCCTACAAAATCCCTGACTTTGTGCAAGTGTACCTAGAAGAATTGATGCTGTTTTGAAGGCAAAGGGTGGTCACACCAAATATGGATTTGATTTAGATTTTTCTTCTGTTCACTCACTTTGAATTTAGTTAATTGATAAATATAATCTATTAACATGTCTATTTTTGAAAGCATTCTTACTTTACAGCATTTTTTCACACCTGCCTAAAACTTTTGCACAATACTGTATGTCCAACCATGTTTGTTGTTCCTTTGTAAACTGACACTGTAGGAAATATGTTATGCATTTAATCCATTCTATGATGTTCCAACTTTAAGATGCAGTGCTTCTCAATGTATATCAACTGTCAAGTTATTTCCAGGTAACATTGCTAGTATCGTACCGCTCCTTTTCTAAATCCTAAGGAAGCATTATGGGCAAGTAGGCACATGTAGTTCTCGCCAGGTTCGTCTCCTATCATTTTATTTGGGTCATGTTGCAGCCTAATATGCACAGCATGCTTACCATGTGCCAGTGAGTCTTCTCTCTGGTATCAGGCAGGCACAGTGATGAATGGCATGCTACTAGGGATGCCAAGCATTTTCCTAAAGACAGTGATCCAAGCTTCTGTGCTAATGTATCATGTAAACACTCCTATAAAATCAGGGATGAAGAAGGCCCTAAGGTCATGGGGTTGTAGGAAAGTAATGGCACAACATGCTGTTTGCACAGATATAGCCCAGTGTTGTTTAAATCACACACCATATAAAGAAGATGGCATTAAATTTAAAAAAAGAAAAAAAAAGTATTGCAGTGTCTAAAAATTGTGACTTTATCGTAATATTTAATTTCGTATAGTTGGCTATATAATATAATATGGTGAGGACAGTTAGTGTACTAGGTTCAGAACTTTTGTTTGTTTCAACCTTTGCTCACTCCAAATGAGCTTGGAGGTGTATGTTTTGCAAAAATACTTCTCAAGCTGCATTTGATTTAAGGGATCAGACACTAAACACCCTTCCTGTTTTGTATTGTGTCAATTAAATAAAAGCAAATGTTTATAAAACAAAGCAATGTTATTGAGGGGTCCAATTAAATAGCATAAAGTGAAAATAAACAAAAACAGTTCAAATGATTTGAGGCTATTTAGTCAACTATAGAAATTGTATTGTCATCCTACTTTGCTTTCTAGACCAAACCACTGCATTCTTTGATCTTTTACTCCACTCTAACTCAATACATACAGGGTCTAGCACAGCGTGCCCACAACACATTGGCACATTTGAGATCAGTGAATTAGTGGAGGGTCCTCAGTTATAGTACATGTCCAATTTACTGTAAAAGATGGCCTAACTGGATTTGTGAATTACCAAATGATGAGGAAGCACTTGTACATAAATGTTGACTTTACCTGTTTTTTATCATTTGTTTCAAGTTTTCAATCCACCAACCCTGGGCAGTAGATCTCTCTCTTCCTGGGGGGAAAGGTCAAGACCAAGTCTCCCATGGGAAAGAGAACAGCTTCTCTACCTGAATCATACCACTAACAATCTAATTTATTAGTATGCTTTTAATCTAGTCATGTAATTTGTTTGAAATGGGAACTGAAGTGTACTGAGTGTGGAACCAACCCCCCCCCTAACAAACTTAGTGTGAACACAGCCAGTTGGTTCTGTGAAAGATTGCTTCATATTACAAACAATTCCTCTGTCAACCAGAAAGATTAATATAATTCTGAAAGGAATCATATCCAATTAGAAAAATGTTAATGTAGATAAATGAATCCCAAATCTCCTTGTACAGCACACAATCAAAAATGGACACTGTACTGGACCCTGAACCATATTCTATAGTTAGAAACACCCTTGGACAAATAGTGCTGCACACTACACTATGATATACTGCCTAATAAATGCATGTCTTAAATGTTATAAGACAAGTCATGACATTATCTTTGAGACAATAAATCTTTCATCATGGGAGCTCTGTAACGTTTGGCATTCACAAAGTCAAAATATAAAATCATAATCTGTTTTTATACAGAGCATTGGATTTATTTTCAATTAATAAAACAGCTCATATTTTTTTAAAATATATTTATTTTAATATATTATTAAAATTGAACATGTGTCTGTTGTAACTAGAGGTCCCTTACATGCAGATACTTTGTAACTATTCAACACATGAAAACATGTGTTTATCTGACACATAACAGCATTCAATTAAAAATCAGGTTTATAGAACTTGGCCACTTTGTGCTGATGTTGTGGGAAACCCAGCTGGCAACATTTATATACTTTGTTTTGGTAAACATCTCTTAAGTTTGAAACATAGAGCTGACACATTTCATTTCTCACTATTTGAGAAACAAAAAGAGCAGACATTTTTCAATGCTCTACTAAAACAGGTTCCATTAACCCTTTTGCAAAATCACAGCTTGTTCAAAACTCTTCAGCCAGATATTCACTCATACCCAAGCCAGCCAATCCGTCACCCCAGTCCAGCTGGCTTTGTACTGGTTAGACATGTATCATGTTGCCCATGGCTTAGTAACTTAAAGGTTCATGAGTGTAAATCTTAAATCGGCAATGCTTGAAAACAGTGGTCTTATTGCAGTATGTCTGTTGAGCCTCTAAATGATGGGACTTTCCAGAGGTGAGCCCCTTACACATGCTGTCTGAAGTAGCTAAAAACTGTACCCGTTTACTTGTTTTGGTTCAGTGGTTTTTGTTCTATAAATAGTTTTCAATAATAATTAATGTTTTTTTTTTTTTAATTAATTTTTAGAATGATCAACTATGTATGTAACATATATGCATAAAGTTTCGCATTGATTCTAAACTTAACATAGTACAGCTGTGCACACAATGACCAAAGCAAATATAATTTGGTTTATCCATCACCTAATTTGTTGGTTAAGAACTAAATTGGTCAAATAAACTAGACAAATGCTTCTGTGAATACAAAGAGAATAAAAAATGCTTTACTTTTTTTTTTTAATTAAGAGATTAACTCAGTTTATCGCATTAGAAAGATATTTTATCATGACATGTAATATGCTGTTTACATATTCTGGGATCTTCCAGATAATCCCTCCAGTAATGTACCACATATGTCCTGTCAGAATAATCCTACGGTAGCATTCTGTATGAATAGAAATGACCACACCATTGTAGAATCACCTCAGTAAAACAAAAAACTATGCATGAACTGACCCTGTTAGAATAAATAGTCATAGCATTGCACTGTGCACTAAGACCCATAAGTGAAGAATTATGAACTGATGCATGTGCAACACAGACATCCTCCCCACAATTCAACATTGGGCGTCTTTTCTGAAACAATTGTTTGGTGGGATAGTTAGTAAGCATATCAAATAATGAACTAACAAGAACAACATTATAGAACCATACAAAATGCACATAATAAGATGTTAAACATGTTGAAAGCATTGTTGAGCAGGGTCCAGTGTAAAACCACTCAAGTTGCCCTTGTAGAATGTGCCTGCTTTTAAAGAACTGTCACTTTTTCCCCCTTCATCTTTCATTAGCACAGCAGCTGTAAAAGATTAGCGTGCCTTATTATCAAGTCTTGTTTACCATCTGCGATACTCATCTTATGTGATGAAATGTGATCCAAGGACTTTAAGGTGACAGTGTCAGAACAAGATCATCAAGTAGTGGGAATGCTTGACATAGTTTCCATCGTCATAAAGTGACAGATCCTATTTAAAAGTAATACTGTCTCCTCCAGCCAGCACAGCAATGCTGAAATACAAAATAGAAGAGGTAGAAAGAAGACAACATGTCAGAATCAGATAGGAAATCAAATCTGAATAAGTCAGCCACAGCCAACAAAAATATTAAAAAACTGTGGACCATAAGCATGGTGTGCAGCTTGACTAAAAGTTGGCAGCAGTGGGCTTCAGAAAATGAGGATAAGCATGCCAGCGAACCTTCAGGATGGGCACCTCATGCTGAAAAAGAAGAAAAACCAAAGCAATATAAAAAGAGAAGAGCTGATCAAACAACGGGATCTATTCAAAAGACACAATCTACCGAGAAACTTGAAGGTGATTCTGGTAAGGAACCTTTGGAGTCAAAAATCAGAAGCAAACAGGTGACAAAAACCATAACAAGTAAGGTTCAGGAGAAAGGGAGTGACATTAGCTTTTTGACAAATAGATATGAAAAAGAAACAAATGAGGCTGATAAAATCCTGTACGGGAACAAGTCTCCAACTCGGAGGAGAAAGTGCTCCAACCTAGTCTCTGAGCTCACCCAGGGCTGGAAGGACATGGAGAATGAAGATCCCAAGACCCGGAGTAACAGCATAGACACTGAGTACAGTGGCTTTTTAGAGGGAGATGAGGAAATGGAAATATTGGAGAAACAGGAGGAAACAGCATATTCACCTGTCAGGATCAAACGACCTTCAACCACACTGTAAGTATGTGGGTACAGATGAAACATTTCCTTAATGTATAGAGAAAGAAAAACATGTGTCCTTTCATGAAATTGTATACAATTTGTTTCTCTTAAAATCCTAAATGTTAACACAATTAATTTAACTGCTACGAAAAATTGAAAAAGGCATGAGATAATTTTAAAACATGTGTACCAAACAATATACTGTCTTCTTAAAGCAGAATTGACATGATCTCAATATATGGCAGCCATATTAGGTCAGAGATCAATGGCATGACTTTTTGCTTTCCAGGTGAGTTATTAGTAGTTGTAGAATCAGAGGATTTTCAAATACATACAAACTTCCCTCACAGGAATGCTTAATTGTTGATAGAAAAAGGTTTTCTAATGAGTGGTCAGTATTAAGATTTATTTAAGGCCCAGAGGTTTTATTCCTGATTGCAAATGTTCATCACCTCTTTCTTACAACTATTTTCAAATCGCTGTCCAACAGTGACACCTACTGATAAAGGTAGGAATTGAATCACCAGCATAATTGAAGTCCCTCGTGTTTAAGTTATTTTATTCTCAAGTCTCTGGTATCAGGGCCATCTTACACAGATTAAATAAATGTAACTATCACGTCTAGTATAAACATATCTATAAAATCAAAGAGGTAGTGAGTAATTTAGATCTCAAATGTTTTCCTGGTACCTTGTATAAGTTATGATCTATTTCTTATTTTCCTTTAATGTGTTTGTAGGAAATTAACAGAATCCTTAAAAAAATCATTTGTTGTATCTTTTTAATAACCTGCACTGAAATGCCTTATAAATAAAGCATAAACTTGATTGACTTGTGATTTGACACATGTTTTCTGTAGGGTGAATAAAGATGTGGATGAAGCAAAAAGGATCAATCTTCTTGCTAAGAAACACAGTCCTGTGGGTAACCTGAAGAGCAGATGGCAAAACTGGGCTGAACAGCACACTGTGACTCAGAAGCTAAACCCTTTCAGTGAGAACTTTGACTACAGCATGTCCATGGCCACCCGTCTCCACAAGGGTGATGAAGGCTATGGAAGGCCAAAGGAGGGCACCAAGACTGCAGAGCGTGCAAAAAGAGCAGAGGCCCATATCCACCGCGAGATCAGCGACATGTGCTTCATTATCAGAACCATGGAGGACCCTGGACCAGATGGCAAAATCAGAGTCAATTTTGGACAACTTTTTGATAGATATGTGCGTATTTCTGATAAGGTGGTTGGCATCCTCATGAGGGCCAGGAAGCACGGAAAGCTGCATTTTGAGGGTGAAATGTTATGGCAAGGTAGAGATGACCATGTGGTTATTACTCTTTTAGAATAACATTTCTGGATTGCATCAGCACTTATATTAAAATGGGGATGTCAGTATTTTATACTGTAAATCAATGTAGTAAGGTTAGTATTTATCTTTGACAATTTTAGGACTGAATACCTGATGCGATCCGACAAGTGAAGTGCTGCGATGCAACAAAAATAATATTGCGTGTACTTAAACGACAGTGCCTGTCGATGAAGGCTCTACTGTGTTAGCTGATGGCGACTGGAGTTGTGCGTCCCGAGCCGAAGGCGAGGGCACAAACAAAAGTCAAGGTCAACTAACACACTGTAGAAACTTCATCGAGAGGGCGCTACCCCTATGAGAAAATGATTTTGCTCATTATTTTCTTTAAAAAAAAAAAACATTTACTTTGAACTTATAATGATTCATCGGGTACAATTCCGCTGTGAAAGGTTTTAAGAAAATAGTCCCAAAAATGTTCATAAGGATCACACACATAATTAGAGGGGAAAAAAAACAAGTGACTTTTTTACTTATCAGGGCCGCTTATAGTTTTATCTGAACAGATATCTGAATGGAGCAATATTACTGAACTGTCTCTCTTTGTTGTTGTTTGAAAGATGATGTGTTTGAGTTCCAGTCGAGCTGACAGGCCGGGTCAGGATTGGTTGCTTTTGGTGATTGGCTGGTTTTGGTGGATAAATGAATTTGGACCAATTACATCTTTGTTTAGTATTTACTGTCCAATAGATGTGAACTACGCTTAAAAATGCAACAAGTCAAAAAGAAAAAGCCAGTACTTGCATGGATTGATTTTAAATTTGATTCACAGGCGATGCGGTGATGTTCCAGCTGGCATCTAATGTGTATTATGTGTATGTACGCTATAGCTGGAAGCTCATTGGCTGATGATACTGAATCTGTACCCTTGAGCAAGGTATTTTACCGAGATTGTGCCAGTAAAAACCCAACTGTATCAATGGGTAATTGTATGTAAAAAAAGAATGTAATTGTATGTTAAAATAATGTGATATCTTGTAACAATTGTATGTCTGCTAAGAAATAAATAATAATAATACTGAATCTGTTCTAATGTTAATTAATAAGAACCTTTCACACCACAGGCGACACTTAAGCATTGTGAAAAAAAATAATTAAAATAATTAAAACATATTTAAAATGAAAACAAAACCAGAAACTTCAATTGTGCATACATCTGCAGTGTAATATAATCCCAAAAGTAATTTAATTTAATTTATTATTCACTTATTAAAAATAAATTGCACGTCCGTTTATTGTGAACTTCTGCATCGAAAGTGGCACCTCGAAACTAGAGGACTGAGCACAAGCTGATGGTCTGGGCGGAGTTTCAAATGACACTGAGGAAGGCAAGGAAGCAACTGCGATGGAGGCTGAAGCCGGATCTTGAGGTGAGTTTGTGTTCTCATTATATGCAAGGCACACATATTCAAGTCCCTTTTCCTCCTTTCGGATCTCAAAAGATGTTTTTGTTAGTTGTCGGACACCCTTGCGTCCAAGTCGTGCCAAGTATTAACTAGCATCTGATTTGCTGGTCCCATCCTGACTACCAGCGAATCAGTTTTGAAACTGCTTACACGCCCTCTGTGTATTCGATGTAAACAAAAAACGCGCAGCAAGTTGTATCCAGAGCAGGTCGACAAGCTTGTATTCCTAGCAAACGCACATGTAAATAAATTATGCACATTGAAGAAAACTGACTATATAGTTTGCGCTTCTTTGGAGTTTCAAAATGAACTGCTAAACCTGGCAATAATGCTGTTTTTATTTAGCTTTTTTACAATATATTTTTCATACCGGGCTGCTCGCTCTGTCAGCGTTTCCTGATTGATGACCACATCTAATCCATGCAAGTACAATCAGTGCTGCCCACATTTATGTCGTTACTCCTACATTTTGTGTGCCCAACTAATCGATTGTTATTTGGAGGCTTAACTGACTACCCTAGTCTGTGTTGTATTTTATAACGGAGAAGTCTCAGCCCTTTCTTAAAACAGCTCAGCTTACTGGGATGACAGCCCTTTGCCAAGTGGAACAGCTTCTGTTGATACATCAATGCTACCAAAAATAAAAGGTATTTTTTGAAGTAATACATAGTGAACATATTTTGACTTGTTAAATTTTGTTTTTTGAAGTCTATAAATAAATAAATAAATCAGAAATGTGTTTGTGTAAATTTTATTTATTGCTGTGAACAAACACACATCATTGTATAAAAGCTCAATGCACTCTTCTATTGTTATAAAAATGTGTTTAACTATTTTATGTAAAACACACAATAAGCAAACCAATAGCTGATCATGAACTAATTCAAATTACCTAAAAAAAATGTACTTATAAAAAGTATACCTTATTTAAATGTGTCGCTATCCTGATCTGAGGCAGAACCATGACGCCTGCTGCCATGCACCCAGAGACTATTCATTATTCAGATGGTAGTTCAAACCTAGACACTTATTCATTATTCCATTTTTACAATCGGTTTAACTGTGAAACATTTTTTTTTTTTTTAATACAAACTTTCACCAATAATGATTATTAGGCAGAGCAGTGCTCTTCTTTGGTAAAATATTGATATTCCAATTATTTTCTGAAATAAACGAGTGGTTGTGTCACTTACCCTTACTAACTTATGAAAGTACACACTGTAAACAAATACTGATATATAACAACACACATCTGACTAAAATACAAAATTAAATAACACCCTCTCTATAATGCACATATAATGAAGCAAAAATGTAACTTTCCATGAATTAACCATGCATAAAGCACCATGTAATCATTGCTACATTTTTTACAAAAAAAAAAAAAACACCAAAAAAAGGTAACATTCCCACTCGTGGATAATTTTAATTAGCAGTTTTTAAACTATAAATAGCCTGGCTAAACGGCGGTCGGGAGTTCAGTTCGAAGCGACAGACAAGCAAACCAAGTGCGAGAAGGAGAGCAGGTCAGGCGAGGGGAAGAGGGAATGGGCTCGCCCCAGGTTCGGCTGCCAGAGCGGGGCTGAAGCGTCTCGTCTCCCGGAGAAAGCGACAGCTCCTCTCGCAGCAAAAAAAGTAAATACATTAGAAAAGATAAACCCGTAACAAGCCTAATATTTATTTTGTTATAAAACTATAAAACAAATGCTGAATAAGATGTTTGTGTTATAAAGTGCCAGCGCAGCTTTTCTTCAGTTTAGATGCTGTATCAAAAGGGAGAGACAGAAACGGAAGTCAGACTGAGAAGTTGTTTACAGTTTGAACACCGGTACTGTAGAAACACTGCATGAATCACTAGTATAGGGAATTGGGGGACATGCTGTAGGAGCTTTATATCCGAGGCGCGTTAAAGCGAGGGCCTTATAGCGAGGGAGCACTGTATATATAAGAAAGTGGACTCAAAATTAAGCCATGGCTATATTGGACTTCTGGTGTACAACTGACCCCAAACAAAACTCAAATTTCAGGCAGAAGTCCCAGATTACAATAATTTTATTTTTATACTATACATCACTATTACATTATGCTCTCGTAAAACCCCTTTAGGATTATTGTATAGTTAGCTGTAACTCCACAAGGACAATAAGATTGTGGATGACCAAAAGAGGGAAGAAAGCTGATTTAATTGTATTTACAACTCCAAGTTCTATATCAGTCTGTAAACATTTAGTCTACATACTAACAAAGTTACAGAATTATAAGCAAAAACATTGAGGAAAAAAATGATGCCCTGTATTTCTTTAACATTCAGCATATATAGTATTTTGTTTGAGTACAGAATATTACATTTGCCCTTTTTTCTTTTAGACTAGCAGCACGCTTTAAGACAGATAACATCTTTAGGACTAGACAAAGAAAAGTACTATACAGCTACTTCTAATGATGCCTAAGTACTGGGCTTCATTTATTAAAAACTTCTAGATTAAAGTGCTATAAGCAACCCACAAATCCACAGTTTTTATATATTTTTATATATAGGAACAAATCTACTATTTTAACATAACTGTACAAGGTAATATACATTATATATCTGAAACAAGCTGAAATGTCAGCACAAAAAAGGTCTGTCCTACATAACAGCAGTATATTTTGTAAAACATAACTTAGGGTTTCTGATTTTCTGTGTTTTATCCCGACTTTTATACTCCCTTTCAATTGGATACCTGTTAAGCCATTCATTTATCTCAATCACAACTGAGAAACGCGTCAATAGTAAAATTGATTTAAATTGCATGTTTTTTCTGTGAAACAACTAAATGGGCCAAGCCTTAATTTGTCATTTAGAAGCAGAATGACAACGCTACATTGACGAGATTGCAACATGTTAATACGCGACTAATCTTTATTAAAACTAATGAAAAATAAAGTATTTTATGCTGGACACAATTTATTACAATAGTTTACATTAATAAAGACGAGTCGCTTCTGCTTTGAAATGAAAAAGTAAGACGATTTAAAAGCCCTTACAGAAAAAAAAAAACTGTAAATGAAATCAATTTTACTATTAACATGTTTCTCAGTTGTGATTGTGGTACACAAATGTCTTAACAGGTATCAATTGAATTTTTAAGAGAGTAAAAAAGTCTGGGTAAAACACCAACAATCAGAAACCCTAAACATAACAAACCGTGTCACCAGGCTTTACTATTAATACACAGAAATACCATGGCTTTCTAAACAGTCATTTCTATCTATAATAGCTTCACATGTCTGTCTAATAGAATGACAGTAACTATTGCACTACAATTGACCTGTAATTTGTTTTTTTTTTGTTTTTTTGAAGTCACATGACAGCAATTTGCATATTCCACAAATCTATTGTAACAAATGACTGTCTACTTATACACTAATTTTCTTTAGGGCTAGTGCTAGCTGAACTCACACATACACCCACTTGACAGAACATTACAACTATGGGTATTAGGATATTAGCTATGTGCTATGATGCTGAATGGCAGAAGAACTATAATACAGTACTGTAGCTACTTCATTCAAGGAAGAATTGTTGGTATTGAAAGTTTGCTTAATATCTTCTAAATGATGGTATTCTAACAGTAACAGACCCTGCTCTTTATTGTCATATACTGAAGACCCCTAATAAGATGATATCAAGCTTTCCTATCCTTCCCCATTTGTAAAATGAGTACATTCTTAGATCTTCATTTAGCCCTCAAATCAGAAAAGTGGTATCTTATCAGGGATCAACTGTACATTCTTCTCTTGCAAGCTTCTCAGATGGCTATCATCTAAAATCTAATACAGCTGATTAATGCTCTTTCTTCAGTACACAGGTCTAGGACTGTTAGTTGTTTTTTTTGTCCCAAACCTCTACTACCTTCATCAGCAATTGTAAAAGTGGCCAACTGGAAATCTCTTCTAAATCTTAACAAACAAGGTCAACAACAACGAAACATAGGTTATAAGACATTCAAAATGTAATTAATTTGCTTTTTTGACAATTACACACCAAAGTACCTAAACTAAAATAGTTCTGTACTGAATGAGCTGTTTACAGACAAAAAAGCATACAATGTACTTTAAAGCAAGCTTTTTAATGATGTAGTCAAGTTTGGGACACAGCCACTTTAGGGATGATCTGTTTCATTATGGCAATCTGTGAACTGTTTCATTCAAAAGACCAGATTTCAATATCTTGCACATAGAAATCTTCCTTCTTTGAGAGTGTATGGTTTCCAAATGTTTTGCATGAATGACTTCTTCCATGGTAGAGATCTCCATCCAGCCATAGTCCAAACTCTCCCCTAAAAGTATAAAGGAAAATTGCACACTTAGTTTTAATTAAAGAAATTTAACTAGCATGGAGATTATTTTATATACGAGTGAGAGATTTAACAATTAATCATGATGGATAACTTATTTAAGCAAAAAAGTTATATAAGTGCTACATATCTAGCCCCTCAATTTACAGGCGACCTATCTATACAGCAGAAAGAAAGCCAAACTACAGAAGACAACATAACCGCAGAAATACATTTGACAAGATTGACTGCTGAACTGATTAATATTCTGACCACGAGGGGGTGCCAAAGCATTTGTAAAAACAGTACTGTATTGCTGGGACTGTAGAATCAATTAAGCCACATTAACCATTACTGAAACCCCTACACACCCAAAAATGTGTGTTGTATCGCAACAAAAGTTCCCCAAGTGGAACCCTTTGTCAGCTGCAATAATTGAGCTCACGTGGAAGGTGGAAAGGGTTGCAAATGCACCCCACATACACAAGTGTGGTCAACTTATAATTAGGGCTTCTGTTTTGTTGTACCTTCTTTCCTTTGCTGTCTTCCACAACGAAATCCTTATGGCCACTGGTATATTCTTCTGGGGTTTTTGAGTAGGCATTTTTTTTACATTTTGCAACAAATTTGCAATTCTGTTTTAAATTCTCCATATCTTAACTGTAATGTAGCTTTAACACTAGCACCACCATAGCCGCATTTTGAACGGCTTTTGCAATTACCCAAACAGTGTTTCAGCTGCAGAATCGTAAAAATAAATAAGTTATAAGCACTTGCTTCTTCAACCGCCAGACCCACAGTTTATGCGGCATATTGAAATCAATACAATATAGCTGACGATTTAGTCTGGGCTTTGTAATAAAATCAAAGTCATTGTGAAATAACATATTAAATACTCCTGTCTAGTGCTGAAACACTAATGAAAGTCAGTCATTCTACACATCATATATTATTATTATTATTATTATTATTATTATTATTATTATTATTATTAATTAATTAATTAATTAATTAATTTTATTAGCAGTTGTCACAAAATATACACATTGAAGGTGTAAAAATGTTTTAAAAATGTGCTTATTCTAAGCTCTCTGCACAAATCAGTGACCATCGGGACTGAAGCTAAACGAAAGCCAGAGACTGTTGGAACGAAGTACGGTGTGGATATACTGGATCAAATGGCACGGCTGTATTCTGTCAAAGGCGGTACTCGCAGGTGGCCTGTGGTTGTTTTTTATAATGTTTTGGACCTGGCAGCCATCAACGCTTTGGTTTTGTACAAGGAGTGCACCGGCAACACAGTCACTCAGAGAGATTTCATTTTGCAGCTAGCCCTGGAGCTACGGCACAAACATTTTGATAAGAGACACGAAAGCCGGCTGGCAAATGCCCCTCAACCTTCAGCCAGTGCTGCGCCCACTGGCACACAGAATAAAAGACAATACCAAGTTGCTAAAAGCAATAAAAACAGAACTTTTGATGTCTGCACCCGTTTTGAAAAGGCAGTCTGTGGCAAATGCCCTGGTACAGTTGAAAAGCGTGTTTTCTGCGTAGATTGTACTTAGAAAGCTGTAATAGAACTCTGAACAGCTCAAAGCGCTTTCACGTTGCATAAGTTATGTTATATTTTTGTTTTATGCTATTTTTATAACTAATTATTTATGTTCTATAATTTTATATGTGCATACATCTTTCTACACCTGTTTACAAAGAAGTTTATTGTGTAAAGTTTATTTTATTACAGTTTGTCATGCTTATGTATGTGCTCTTTTTGAAAAAAAAAATAAGAAAAAAAGTTTAATTTTCAATGTAAATACGGTGTTTCTGCTCTGAAAATGTTATGTATGATGTTCATAAATAAAAAATATTAAGTTGTATCCGATTGTTTGTTTTTCATTTTCATATCGAAGCCGTTTTAAAATGGAGCCGCACATTTTGCGGGTGTATCTCTGCGGTTCTAGTGTTAATTCCCACAAACAAGTCTCCATTCCTAATTGTAATCTCATTTTAAATCTCGCAAGCAGAGTCTCCAATAGAAATGTATGAATGTGCTGTCAGTCAGTAGTTGGGGCGGGTTTAAAGTATTCAGAACGGATCGATGATAGATACAAGGCAGGAAGGAGGGGCACTGCCCTTTTTTTTTTTTTTTGTTGTAGCATTATTTTTTTTGTTTTGATTTTTTTTCATAGGAATGGGGTGGTAAATGTGAATTGACTAACCATTTCCACGGTTTATTGGCTATACACCGATTTCATTATTTTATTTATTTATTTATTTTAAAATCAGGGGTGTTTTATTGGTTAAAACCGAAAATCAGAAGCCCTACTTATAACTTAAAGCAAATAAATGGCACTAACTGGTTTATGTTATTATTTAAACAGTTCTGTATTGAATGAACATTCAATGAATGGCTATGTATTGTTATATTTATTTTTATTTATTTATTTACACATTTACTCTGAATCGCCTGTAGTTTCTCTCAAGCATCGATTCTAAGTCAACTGGGGCTGTGCATTAGTGGTGCAACCCGCAAAACAAAATCATACTTTTTCAATAATGTACTGTAGTAGCTAAAAAGCAGGGTACTGTAAAGAATGTAGTAATCAAATACAGTGCTGTATTATACACAGGCGCTCGTTTTAAGATAGGAAATTGACTACATAAGGCTAAAAAATAAATCTGTAGGGCTAAAATCAATCATTTTAAAACGGTACATCTTTCTATATCTATGCCAGCTCCCCTGCCACTCACAGCACTCTATTCTGCAAGTAAAGAGATGCGTGTGGCAACCTATACAACATAGAAAAGACACGTGCCCCTGAAGAAGTCGGAGAAAATCTAAATATCAAATGCCGTGCTGGAAACTAATGTATTATACACACAGACAGTTTCATGAAAACAATTATTGGCTAAAAACAAATTTCAGGAGGATAAATCAATACTTCTAGAAGCCTTACATAGTTTCTACATACACCGAGGTGCACCCCTTGACGTTGACGAAAGGTTAAAGATGAAAAATAAGGAAAAGACATATTTGCATGAAAAATACCATTCCGCAACATGATAGCTTAACTTCTTAAGGTGCTTAAGAAGCTGCACAACAACTTGTATCTAAAATATTTTACAAGACAAAACGGAATTCAGTCTTCCAATAATATCTGACATTTTTAGGGATGTGTTAGGTTATTATCATAACCCTGGTTCCCTGAAATAGAAATGTAACCATTGTGGTATGGGTATTTACCTTGTAGAGACCTGAAACCTGAATAAAGCCCCTTTCACACTGGCATGATCTACCTGGGTAAGGAACCTACCTGGGCAGGACCCGCTGTCATGCGATTCGGGTATGTGATTTCAAACTGCTTTTGATAAAGCAGGGTTGACCTGGCATTCTGCAGGGTGTCATTAACCCTGTTGGAAAGTCCCAGCCGGCTCAAATGCAGCCGTTCAGGGACCAGACCCAGAGCTGCAGGCTCGATGGGACGGTATGCCATAAGGTCCCCGGTGCCTGACTAGCAGGTCACGATGCTTGGGCAGTCTCCACAGCTGGCTGCTCAGGAGCTGCATAAGGGTTGAAAACCAGTCTCTTGGGCCAATAAGAGACTGGTGGGAAGGCATATAACAGTTGCCTCTGCCTCTGGTGTGCCAAGGCACTTATTGCCAGCGGGTCCGCGTCTATTATGAAGAACCACAGGGGCCAGTGGGTTGATTCCTGTGAGATCTATCTATGCTCGCCTGAACCTCTCCCAAATGAGGCTCTCCTTGAGAGGAGGTCCGCAGCCCAGTTTGTCACCCCAATCAGATGTACTGCCTGTAGTGAGAGGTTCGCTTGTGTACAGAGCAAAAGCTTGCGGGCCGCACGATGGAGACTGGGTGACCTGAGGCCGCCCTGGTGGTTGATGTAAGCCACTACTATTGTGTTATCTGTAAAGACAGCACATGTCTCCCTCAAACCTCCTGCAAAAAAATTCTGCAAGGCCAGGTAAACTGCCTGCAGCTGCATTGATGTGGAGACTCTGCCAAGGGGGTTTCCACACACCTTGCACACCCTTGCCATTCCACACAGTGCCCTGGGATGGAGCGACTCTGCTGGCTTCACTGCTGGCTTCACGCGGGGCACAAGGCTGCAGCAGGACGTAACAAGCAATAGGCTGTAGTGCACACAATACACGTAAATAGAAAAAAACTATTGCATATCATTTGTGTAAAAACACAATAAAACATGAAATATATAGCAGATAGAAGTAACAAGTACTTATCTGAACAAGGCTCTCGTCCGGTCAGTCTTGAAAGAAAAAATTGCAATGAGATCTGTGAGCGTAATCTATTTGGCGGGCCATGACTGTGTCACTGGTTCAGACAGCAGCTTTGGTATATCTTATTCAGGTTTTGGGTCTCTACAAGGTAAATACCCATACATTAATGGTTACGTTTCGTACTTGAAAGGGAACCACATTGTGATGCAAATTGTTTTGCTAAGGTCACTTACCCTCCTCCACCAAAAGCTAAAGAGTCCATATCTCCTTTAATAAAGAACATGTTGTCTCCTGTCCATTTGAAGACCTGAAAAATAAGTCGTGTCCTTCATTACCTTAACATATACAGTCGCAGACAAAAGTATTGACACACTACACTTAATATAAGATCATTCAAGAAAACATGTTAAATACAAGCATTTAGTGAACATTAGCCGCTGATTAATAAGACAAAGACCAAAATACACCATTTCTGGTAGCCCCAACCCACTAGCCAAAGGAGGTTGAATGCCTGAGCAAGCCGCACAAATTAATTTTGTTTAAAAACAAGCAGTACGTTAACCCAGGTTTTCCTGAACATTTAAATCTGTGTTTCGCTACAATTTCAATGTTAACTTAAATTTAGCATTTTTCCATTTATAGTACACTTTTAAAGACTTTAGAACCATAACAATATGACTATTACATTACTGTGCTGTATCCTTGTATTATTTGCCAGATTGAGGGTGTAGATAGCAGGTGTACACATTCATTAAAACCGTTGAAAACTCAGTTTTACAGACATTTCAGACTTACGAACAACCTCCATTACCAAGGTGTTCGTAACTACTGTAAAACTGGTAATATGAAATACACAATCATCATATTAAAAGTCATACAACATAAAACCCTAAACTGCAAATATATAAAGGGTTGGTTATCGCATCTATGAAAACGATGCAACAGATTTGCTCTCAACATGACAGATGTTTGTAAAGTCAAAGACCAGATAATCAAGTTTTTACTGTACAAACAAATGCAACAATTCCTAAAGATAAATTATATTACAGACAATCTTACCTCAAATTCAGGACAAAACGTGAAAAGAAATGTTTCCCCAGTTCCATAAAAACAATCACTGACTTTGAATGGCTCAGATGCTAGTGCACCAAAGACCTACCGTAAAAATACAAAAAGAAATATTTAACTGTTGACTTTCAAATTCAATTGCATTTTATATACAGTAGTATTTACATTCGGAATTATAACCACACATATGCGAAACTCCGTGAAAAACTGATCTGTTGTTAGCTGGACCTTTTCAGTTTATCACTTTTTTTTTGTTAACTTATTTATTTGTATTATTTGCTTCAGGCTTTACTCTTTAAAATACCCTGTAGATTTATTTTCAGATTTAAATGAGCAGCTGTACAGGTTTCTACAGGACCACTTAATGGCAGCAGGAATCTACATCAACATACTAAAGTAGTGTTGTCTCGCACCAAACACTGCATTCAGTTTAAATGTTGATGATCTGGCAGGTTGTTGGTCATATAATCAAATTGGTTAATTTACACCAGATATGGTATTCTCAGTAGGTCGTTGGATATATTTCTACTTTTATCACAAAGAATTTTTTTTTTCCTGTGCACATGTGCCTTTGGTTGCATCTTTTGCATAATGCAAACCAGTTGTATAAAAAGCTACCCCTGTATGCTAACATAATGAAAACATCACATTCCATATGAATAGTATTGTGTGAATGTTACAATATGAAATCTACAATATTAAAATAACTGATGCCTAGTTAAGATAATAAAACTCTAGAATTCAAACTTGTCCATGATTATGTTTTGTCTCGTTACAGTATATTTATTTGTTACTGGTACGAAAAATGCAAATCTGAAAGAAGAGAAGAGGCCAAGTTAACATGTACTACTGAATCTGCATTGAAACTGTTTTAAAGGTTTGCCTGCTAACAGATTTACCCAATAAAACATGTCAGGTATGTAAGTAAAATGCATATCCCCGTCAAAGAAAGAAATACCACATTACAATGCTACTATATTTTTGTTTACGACTGTAAGACGCCCTGGATAAGGGCATCTGCTAATAAATAAATAATAATAATAATACTATCAAAGTTAGAATAACTTAATTTAGTAGTTTTCTAATTGGTTCTGAAAACCACTGAACAAAATCAGTCAAGAATCAAAGCAATATTAGGCCAAGTACTTTTGCTAAGGCATGAGATGCATCAACTTGCACAAAACTACATCTTGCAGATATTTTACCTGTCCATCACTGTCTTTTATGACCATCAACACTGGTGTGTCTTGACCCTGCATTGTACGATATAGCGTCTTTATGCTCATGCCATTTCTTGCTGTGCTGAATGCAAGTGTCCATGGATAACCAATTGTTCTTGGAGGAAGATGCTTTGCAAGCTAAAAAGCAAGCAGATAGACAGATTATGGAAATGATACATCTCAAAAACATTCTTCTAAACATCTTAACTAAGAATGCCTAAAAAAAAAAAAACTCACTTAGTTTGTAGTACCAATGCAAAAGAAAAAAGACTGTCAAGGAGGAGTCGGGAACCAATTAAATGCTTCTGATTTAACAGGCTGGATTGAAGCCACCAATGTTGTGAATTTTACCAAGAACAAGTAGAAGAATTGTGAGGAAGGTTAATAACATTCAGAGACTGACTGCCAAAGACATTCAAAGTGAATTGGCTGCAAGTGGGACTGGGGTTTCCATTTCAACCAAAAGGCGAGTATTGCATGGTGAAGGTCTCAATGGTCACAGGCCAAGGAAAAAGCCACTTAGGAAAAACGTCATAAGGACAAATAGCTTAAAGTTTGCAAAACGGCATTTGAATGACGGATATCGGTTTTGGTCAAAGGTTTTGTGGAGGGATGAAACAACAATCGAGCTATTTGGTCACGCTGATAGTCGTTACGTTTGGAGAAAGTCTGGTAAGGCGTACAAAGAAAAGAACACCATACTGCTGCTAGGATCCTTACCAGATGTAAAAAAACATGATCACATTACCCCCTGTCTTGCCCATCTGCACTGGCTACCTGTAAAGTTCAGGATTACTTTCAAAATCTCCTGCTTGCCTAAAAGGCCCTTCATCACACAGGTCCAGAGTATCTCTCCAACCTGCTGACCCGCTGTGTCTCTGCACGCAAACTGAGGTCTTCTGACTCTGGCCTGCTTGTTACACCAAAGCAAAAGTACACAACACTCGGAGAGTGCTCTTTTAGCTTCATGGCCCCGACTCTCTGGAACTCTCTCCCAGCTTTAGTGCATGCAGCTCCCACAGTCGCTCGCTTCAAATCAACTCTCAAGACCCACTTGTTCTATCTTGCTTTCAATGCTCCCTAAGCCTGATATATGTTACTAGTTGTTGTCTAAATTGCTATTTCAGGTTTTTCATTCCATCTTATTTGTACTATTCTGTATGACACACGCATCCAGAATGTTTAGAATTCACACCCTAGCCCTGTATTTAATGTACTATGCCCTGTATTTCACTGTATTTAATGTATTGTTCCTCACTATCTTGTAAAGTGCTTTGTGATGGTGGTCCACTACGAAAGGTGCTATATAAAATAAAGATTGACTGATTGATTGATTGATATCTACTGTCAAGCATGGAAGCGGTAATACCCTTCTATGGGGCTTCTTTTTCCTCTAATGGCACAGGCAATTTAGTTCCAATACATGGTAAAATGGATTCCATAGCATACCAAAAGATATTGGCCAATCATCTGAAACACTCGCTACAAAACTTGGTTTAAAATGCAATTTGATGATCCAACACAACAACGATCTAAAGCACACATCAAAATCTACTTCAGAATGGTTAAAGAAGAATAAAATCAAGGTTCTGGAATGACCTAGTCAAAGTCCCGATCCAAATCCGATTGAGAATCTTTGGTATGAGTTGAAGAAGGTTGTGCACAAGAGAAGTCCTTGGAATT
The DNA here is from genome assembly GCA_030684275.1 of Acipenser oxyrinchus oxyrinchus. NCBI lineage: Eukaryota > Metazoa > Chordata > Actinopteri > Acipenseriformes > Acipenseridae > Acipenser > Acipenser oxyrinchus. Next base: position 18,291,650 of record CM060249.1, on the reverse strand, counting down.
TGAATGAACTGGAACAATTTTGCATTGAAGAATGGTCAAAAATCACTAAAGAATCATGCCAAAAGCTCACTGACAAAATCCTAATTGTTTAAAAGAATGTTATTATTGCTAAGGTGCCTCAAATAGCTATTAATTTCATTGTCTTTGTCAGGGTCTGAAATAAATAAATTGTAGACATCTATTTCTTGTAACTTTTTCCTCATCCACAAAAGCAAATCTTTTGCTACAATAGATTTTTCCTAAAATTCTTTGTTTGAGAAATTTCTAGAAATTATACATTTCCATTGGGGTTGTCCATCCATCAACAGTCCAAAGCACCTTTGGCCATTGTTCCATAGTCCAATTTCTGTGTTCTTGTGCAGATTTTAGCCTTTTAGTCTTGTTCCCCTTTCTTAACAGAGGTATTCTAACTGTACCACATCATTCCTGATTTCAAGAGTTACCTTCGTACTGTTGATTTGATGGACAACGACACCTGTGCCTTCTGTCAGTTCTGTTGTCAATTCAACGCTTGTTTTCTTTCTATTCCTTAAGGATATTATCTTCAAGTATTGCTCATCCTTGTTAGACAGCTTTTTGGGTCTTCCAGTCCTGGGTTTGTCAATTACAGATGTTGTTTCTCTGTACTTATTGATTATGCTTCGGATACCACACTTTGAAAAATCGAGTGATGCGAGCTATTTCACTCAATGTTTTTCCTTCCTTATGCAAGTCAAGGCTGTTATAATAGTAGAAAACACTAGTGGAAGCTTTGAGTAAATTGTTGATGCTCAAAATGCATCAGAGTAGAAAAATGCAACATGTAAGACTTTTGCACAGCAGTGTACATACATATAGCAAATATGGACTGGAGAGGAGGCATACAGTGGGAAACTATGAGCCCCGAGTGAAGAACTATAGTCACAGGGGACTACGCCTGAAGCCACAGGCTTTCCCCTGGAAGGCAACTCTAGTTCTTCCCAAGTGGCCTTTAGTTTTCCACTTTGTGCCGAGGTCTGCAGTCCATATTTGTTTTATGAATCAGTCAAGAAAATAATGTTTTTGAAGTCCATAGCACATAGTTATATGAGATCTAACTACTTAATTGCAGCATGAATTTGGCAGCGTGATACTGTTAATACAGAATTCTTCGTCTTGATACCTTCAGCCTTGGCTATGTGAAACCTGGCACTAAATAAAATTCCTATGACTATACTTATATATTCATACAGTATACAAACACCAAACCACCAACAAGTAATGGACTTTTACAGGAAACAATAAAAACTTACTTTCTCAATCTGCCTGGGCTGAAGCAGTTCACTCGGTTCACTTAGATTTGGTCTGAAAGTGTCTGGTTCTAAATCAGTCTTGATGGCTGGTCCTTGTTTTGAATTCACGTCTTCATTTGTTGTTATCTAATAAAACAAACAAGTCATTAGTACAGATACAGAATTACATAAAACACCATTTCTACTGATAACATACTGTGTTACAAGAATGCAAGTATAACATTAAAGCAACATTTACTGCCTCAAATATAATTGCATCCTTACCGACCAACACCACAGCTGAGCACTAAGCTCAATAACTAAACCTGATCAATGTCACGACACAGATCGTGTTCATTCCAGGCAGGGGTATTTCTTTGTTAGTACGGACATTTTTTAGTACAGAGTTTTTTTTTTATCAAGACTCTCCAGCAATCCAAACTAAAGCATTAATTTGTTTATTGAAACAGGAAAGTTAAAAGGGTTCTTCAAACAAATGCAAATATCCAAGATGAGATTTTTTTTTTTTACATTATAGATTTTATCTTATTTGAATATTTAAAAAAAAATAAGCCAAATCAAACTGATAGAAAATATTGGCTAAAATGATTTGTTCATTCGCTGTATTTATTTATTAACACCATTTTTTTTTTTACTTCTTAAAGTTCTCTTGGACATTTGTTTAACTTCCACATTTCTACCTACTGTAAGATCACAGCACTCCACAGAACTAATCTACTACTGCAGTGTAAATCAATAGCATTTTGGAGAATTATATTGTTAGTACTATAGGTAAAGTGTATCAGCTGAAGAAAAAACGGAATTATCAATTGGACTATGAATCAAATTTCAAATTCAATCGAATTAAAAAAAGAAAGAAGAAGTATTGTAATGTGAAAATAAAGTTATCTGGTTACTGTACTAGTTTGGTTATACTTTATTTAGGTAATACATGCTTGGGAAAGTTTGAATGCACTCAAGTCATATAGGACTTGAATGGTTACCTGTATTGTCTTCAGCTGATGCTAACCCACAACAAAGCAAAACACACTTCCTCCCAACCACAATCCCAACCCCCCCCCCCCTTCGAAATGAAAAATAAATCTGAAAGGAGGTCCTCATCACCACAGAAGATGCTGTAATGGAGCACAGTTTGTAAGTCATCACTAAGCAGGCAGACAGAAAATTCCTCATTTGTTTGAAACAAGATAATGAAATAGCCCTGCCACACTTACAGTATAATACAAAGCAGATTTCTTTAACCATATCAATGACCCCTCAAAACAGAAATGTATGAAATCTAACCACAATCATAACTGAATGTGTAACTTGGGGCAGACTAATATTAAAACACACACACATAATCAAGAACTGGGCATTGCTATAGTTAAAATGTTCCAAACACTACAGCATATCACAGCAATTTTACAAACTCATCAGGAAATGAAGGAATTTTCTGCAGAAACTTTTTGTAGTGAAGAAGCCACTGACAAACCCATTGGATGTGGGATTTGCCCCAGACAAGAACACTACAATGTACTGGAGTCTCTGGAGAATGGGTTTAACTACTGAAGGGGGCACCTTGAGACGTTTGCAGAGTGAGCGGAGTTCTTCAGTATTTAGAGCATCGATCCTGCGGTGATACTCAGCCACTGACACTACCTGAATACAGAGACAGGAAGAGAATAATGCTGCTGACAACTGAGGAAGAGGAGGAAGTAAAGGATGGATAAACAAAAGATTGAAAAGAATGGACAGGAAAGGAGGAAGTATCCACGCCTGTGTCAATGAGAATTCATCACTTCACCACCTCAAGTCTATGCTTAACTGTTTTGTTCTGCAGCCAGTATCCCAACCTTGATATTTTAAGATCCAGGGACAAACCAAAATACAATCCGGACTAATTTATATAAACCAGTGGGAAAAAAATAAACAAGAAAAGGTCATTGGTATTTTCACATTCACCAAAGATACAATCGTTCTGGTAATCTGAATGACCGACCCACTGTGAAAAAAATATTTCTTTAATGTACAGTATAATGTAAAAATATTAAATTATAAAATATATACTATTTAAAACACTCCTGTATGTTCAATGCAATCAGCGATGATAGCTGCAGGGGTGCCATCAACGGTACAGTATGCTTTACACATCTTCATAAGTGCAAGTCTTATATTGGAAGTTTGTACATCTACATTTTTTAATATTGATATGAGGGTCAGCCTTGAATACATGGTACCAAAAGTGTCAGATTTTAAAAATGACTTAATTGCATTTATTTATTTAGTTAACTGTGCAGGGTATACATTTATATAACAAGCATCTTTTAACATTTAAAAAAAAAAAAAAAGCCATTTTCAATTGACACACAGTTTTATTCAAGGACCACCCTACTATTCTTATGTAACACTGACACAAAAAGTGTGTGCTTTTTATATTTATCATGACACTTCGAGTTATAAAACACTGCATAATAGGTCCTTTTGAAAACATTTATGGATTGCTTACTTACATTTATCAAAATATAATGTAAATTATGTTTAACATCCTCAAGCATGCAATGCATGGAACTGTCTCAATATATGCCTCATTCAACATTGTGTTATTATACAGAAATCCAACTGGAACTTACTCATATTTGGCTCTAAGACATCACAAGTAGTGATTTTTTAATTCTTTTTTTAATGTAATTTTATTGTCGTAATATTTACCCGTCTTGAAAGGGATATTTTTATATTAAATATGTGCGTAACATGGACACCATGGCGTCTATGTTACACGCAAAACTTCACATGTAACATTGTATTATGATGGACATTTCAGAAAATAGTATATAGTGCATATTAAAACCAGCAATAAGCTTCATTTATATATTTGCAGTTATTTATTGTGACATCCAGAACCAGAAATTCTCAACCTGTACAGTCTCTTTTTAACAGCAAACATGCTGAAAAAATGTTCATTTAAATCCTTACATATCATGCACTTCTATTCCCTGTGTAGGTCTTGTGTACAGTCTTGAAAGCAGCAAGCATGTATTTTAGCAGCAAGTTTGTATTATTTTGTCTTTAAATCTGATACCAGAAAGCTGTTTGCATGCATTACGTGATACTGCGCAGTTTCTAGGTCACCATCTGGAGACTGAAATTCTCTTCACCTGAAGACACTGATGGCAAGGCATGTCAGTCATTAGGGGAAACAGCTACTTGGTTAATGTCAAGAAAGAAGGAATGGAGTGAATTTCAGTCTCCAGGTAAAATGACCTAGGAAGTGCATACAACAGAGGTTTCTGGTACAAGATAGATTTTTTTTTTTTTTTTTGAAAATGAAAAACATGCTTGTCACAACTTTTGTTTCTTTCAAGACTGCACATGTGCGAACTACAAAAGGGAACAAAAGTGCAGATAGACCAACTTACTCAATTACTTCATTAGCTAGGATGCTTTTAAAACTTTATTAACTATGCAATGTCAAAACCCTTGTAAAACACTGGCATTGTTAAGCCTGTTAGTCCTTTTTCTTCGCAATCTTGCATTCTCAGTTTAAATTGCACCTGTAAATAAAATTGGATTGCAAATACATCCTTTCACTCAACTTAAAATACATCTACTGTTTTGAAATCACACAATCACATTGAAATCACATTCTTTAGAATGGAGACTTTGCTTATATTCCCATTTGTTTATAGCAAAGTGTGCAAAATCTTGGGGCCAAATTATATTTGGGAGCTATAAAACAAACTCAAATATAAGTAAAGTGCATTCTAAAGAACCTGAGTACACAGAAGGCTAAACTGGAAGAATGCAGTAAACAGTTCTAATAGTAAATGGAAGCTAAATGTAATTTTACCTTGCTGTGTAAGGCTGCATGCGCACTGGACAGAGCAACGAGAGCCAAGTCGCCAAATATCAATCTACACCAGACGTGACTTGGAGACGCAAATCATTTCTTAGCCATGAAATTATATTTCACAGTAACAAATGCATAGCACCACTGCTGAGTGTGCACAAAATCAAGTTTTTGTTTTCTGTACATGGTAGAACAAAGAAAGCAGTGAAGAAAAAAAACTTGCTGATTTTTTTGTTTCTACAGCACATTTTAGTCATTATTTAACATCAGATTTTGTGAGAAACAAAAACATGGCCATGGGTGTACTAAAAGGAGTAGCTCAAAGATACATTAGTGAGTCAGTCGATGCTGACCTGATACTACCAGTTTATTAGCAATGACACTTTTCAGTAATCCAGCAGTATCAAACTGTAATAACTAGCCTCTTACCAGCAGTATCAAAACAAACACTATTACCAGACTATTTTTTTTTTTAAACCTGACATACTAAAATATAAAATACATTGTATAGACAAAAATAAATCATAAACCATGATGATATCAGTAAGTAATCATAGTATTTATTATCCCCTTGTTCTCAAAATACAAACATGGTGTCTCCAAGTATTTTTTCTCTCCAGGGGAAACAGATCCCTGTGGACTTCAGGAACTGTTTTAATACCAAACATTTGTGAGTGACACCCCAGCAGTTCAAATGGGAATTAAAATGTAAATCCAAATGACAAGAAACACAACCATAAGGAATCATAAGAAATGTATATTCTTAAACACCCACCTCTCAACACAAACCACAATACAAGTCCATATTTTTATGAACATACTGTGTGCAATTATTTTGATCAATGATTAATCATATACTGAAACATTTCTAGAAAATGAAGAAGAATTACCAGACAGTATAAAACAAGCTTTCCAGCAGATATTATGTGCCTGCCAGGCAGTGAGAGATATTAACAAATAGCCCAGAAATGAACGTACTCATAATACTGACTTCAGCCTACAGAACATCTTTAACTGAGGAGAAAAAAGTAGATATGACAAGTACCAAAAACTCAAAAAACACATTCTTCAGAAGTGTAAATCCATAGACATACCACACAAATATCTCCTCCCTGGTACCATACAGTACTGTACAGCTATGGCCAAAAGTTTTGCATCACCTAGAATTTTATAATTGAGACATTTAAGAATAATATAATATAATACTATAAAGCGGTATGTAATTCAATATGTTAACATAACAATATTCAGCGGGTTTCATTCGACTTTATGAAGCAAAATTAATTAATTAATTATAGGGTGATGCAAAGCTTAGCGCTAACTGCACCGTTTGATTCACACTATTATATATAAACCTTTTCAAGCATACAAAAATCCACCGTATCACACAATCTACAAACTAACGGACAGTAAGATGAAGATGGCTGGTAATTGTTTTTTTACAGTAGGGACATTACAAAGAAATTACGGTTTACGTTCACATTTGTTAACTCTTACGCTTCTTACAAGAGATGTATGCATGTAATTATTGTCACCGTGCGTACGTGTATGATATATCATACAGCATGGGATCAATGTGAATGCAATCATGGTATTATTACTTTAGTGCTGCCACACAAACTGCTTAAGCAATGTAAAACAAAAACATTAAATGAAGAAACAAACAAACAAAACATTGCATGGCTACATGCCTAACAAAACATAAGATTTATGAAGAAAAAAAAGGTAGACTTTTATATTCAATATTTAAATAATGCATCTTGTTAAAAGATATACTAGAGCAAGGCATCATCATATTGCCACCTTTATGTATTAAAATATATAATGTATATTCAAAGCATGCATACCATACTGTCTGCTAGAACATCAAATTAAACCTTAAAACAATGCAACAGGATGGAATATGCAGATGTTGACCAAGTACTTGATTATTCTTTATAATTTGTCATGCAAAATCAGATATACTAAAATAGCAGTGCAAACACAAAATACCTTCAGCAAAGAACAAATCACAGCAGGGGCAAGGAGAAAAAAAAAAAAAAAGTTCAGAATCACAAACATCACAGAAAACCATTAGAACTGTTGAAACAACAAACACGGTTTACTCAGCAGAACAACATTTAACTGACGCACATGATCTCTATCTCGGAAAGATATTAGCCATTTATTAGCAACCATTGTGCAATTGAATAAGTTTCATACCAAATGTACACTGAATTAAACATTAATTCAGCAGAACATGGTGCAGAATAAGAAAATAATTTCTACCCTACCTCCCAGTCCTTTGCTGTTACTTCACTTGCTGGTTCCTCACCGGTTTCTGATTCCTCATTCCTTTTTACAACCATGAACCCTGGCTCTCTTCCCAAAACTCCAGCTCCTTCACCATACATGTCTGGACTCCACTGTATGAAGAACACATACAAATGGTCTGTCCTAGAAATAAGACAAGAGGAGAGATCAGTCATTAGGACGACCTTTACGCCAACTGCAAGACTGGCAATAAGAATACAGAGTCAGTTTGGCATTTTAAACAGGATATGCTGTATACACTTTTATACAAAGATAAAAAATAAAAAAAATAAAAAAAATAAAAAAACAGTAGACCAGTTTGTACACTATATTGAGCAAGAAATAATTGTAATATTTAGGTATGTTTTAAAAAAATAAAAAATTTGTCACTTTGAAATCTAACATGAAATACTGTACTGCTATTACGGCTTTCAGTGGACTTTTGCGATATTTTGTAGTTTCTTTAATTACATTATGTTAAATAAAAGATCTAAATTATGTTCATATAGTTTATTTTTATTATGTCTCAATCCTAAAATTCTAGGTGATGCACAACTTTTGGCCATAGCTGTACAGTAGAAATCAACTGGTTGTAAATCAGGTTTGTTTAAATTCCTACAAGGTCATCACTGACGAGATGAAGAATACAGTAGTGTTTATATGAGCATCCATAACTTAAAAAAGCAGTGTAGATAACAGCACTTCATGCTAAATTTACTTTTCAACTTTGCTTTGAAAGAAATTATAAAATCTAATTAGCCTTCATTTAACCAATTTAAACTAATTTAGTTCTGTATGGGGTTTAAAACATTTTTGTTCCAACAGCAGAATATGAATATACACTACCGGTCAAAAGTTTTAGAACACCTCCATTTTTCTAGTTTTTATTGAAATTTACGCAGTTTAATGTCTCAATGTACTCTGAAATTAAAGCATAGAACAAATAAACAATTGCAGATAAAAAAGAAATCATGGAATCGTTTTGTTTAACAAAATTTTATCTAAATTTTTGACTCAAAGTAGCCACCTTTTGCAGATATAACAGCCGAACACACTCGTGGCATTCTTTCTACAATGGAAATCAAATATTGTTCGGAAAGTTCTTCCCAACACTGTTGCAGAAGTTCCCACAAATGTGTTGCACTTGTAGGTTGCTTTGCTTTCACCCTTCTGTCCAGTTCATCCCAAACCAGCTCGATGGGGTTTAGGTCTGGAGACTGTGCTGGCCATTCCATGATTTGAAGCCTACCGTCTTGTTCTTTTCTTCTAAGGTAGTTCTGACATAGCCTGGAGGTATGTTTTGGGTCATTATCTTGCTGTAGGATGAACCCCTGACCAATTAGGCGTATACCAGAGGGTATTGCATGGCGCTGCAAAATGCTGTGGTAGCCATTTTGGTTCAGGGTGCCACTCACTCTGTGCAAGTCGCCGACTCTGGATCCAGCAAAAGAGCCCCAGACCATCACACTTCCTCCTCCATGTTTGACAGTTGGTGTCACACACCGAGGAACCATCCTTTAAGCCTACTCGACGGCGTACAAAAACCCCGCGTGATGAACCGAAGATTTCAAATTTTGATTCATCGGTCCATAAGACCTTCTTCCAGTCTTCAGTAGTCCACTGGCGGTGCTTCATGGCCCAGGCAAGCCTCTTTTTTCTTATTTTGCCATCTTAGCAAAGGCTTTCTTACTGCCACTCGACCTGTCAAACCTGCAGCTCAAGTCTTCTCTTCACAGTTGAAACTGAGACTTGCTTACTTCGACCAGTGTTAAGCTGTGCTTGAAGCTGTTGTCCTGTGAGCCGCCTATCACGCAAGCTGTTGACTCTCAGAAACTTGTCTTCTGATTCTGTTGTGGCTTTGGGTCTGCCAGACCTCTTCCTGTCAGAGTTTCCTCCAGTTTCCAAGTGCCTTTTGATGGTGTAGGAAACTGTACTCACTGACACCTTGGCTTTCTTTGCAATTTCTCTAAAGGAAAGACCTACACTTTTAAGGGTTATAATGGTCTGTCTGTCTTCCTTTGTTGATTGCCTTTTACGCGCCATTATGATAGCAATATACTACTTCCTGCAGTACAATACTGTCCAAATAATGCTTAAGAGGGTGTAGTAACACAGTCTGTTCCAACACTGCTTTTATACAGACAGAGGATTTGTAAGTAATCAACAAAAGTTGGGACACCTGTAGGAATTGTTAGCATCAACTTTCAAGGCTTAATTTACTTCCATTGCTGCAGAACAGCTGTAAGGTTGTTAACCCATTACTTGTTCCCTGAAAAAGGCCTTTTTGTATAACTCTGAAATGTACATTATTTTTCAGTTTTTGGTACCTAAACTTTTTTTTAACCTCTGGCAGTTTACTGCTTACCTTTGTACCATTTCAGGTTATTCACTGGACTTGAACTGCTTAAATTTCAATAAAAACTGGAAAAATGGGGGTGTTCTAAAACTTTTGACCGGTAGTGTACATGTATGTTAATGGAATTTATTTATTTTCCTTCTTTTAGAACGGATGCATGTAGGGATGGGACAACGCATCGATCCGTCGAATCGTTGGAATAAACATCGATGGATAAAATAACCATCGATGGTTGAAAAAAAAACAAACGCATCTATCAGTTCATTAATAGGACTGTTTTTTATTAGGATCGGCAAAATTTAAATCAACACTCTTATTCCTTGCCTTTCCTTTGGTTCCTTTAAATAATAACAATAAAAAAAACTCCCCACCCACTACGCAGCACGTACGTTTTCAGAGTAATAAGTGTGACCCAAGAAAAAAAAAACTCTAGAGAAGAGACTAGGTAGGCTGCATTTCACGATCAGATTTTGCTAGTTAAATTTTGAATTTAACTTAATTTTAAATAATGCCGTCAGACGTTTGGAAGTTTTTTTTATTTTTTACAAAATAACAAAATGGACAGGCAAAATGCACTGTTTCGGAGTTTTAATGAGCTTCTGTGGCAATACCACCAACCTGCGGGATCATTTAAGACGGCACCCGACAAAATATGACAGAGGGAACACAAGTAAAAAACATAAGGAAGCAGCACCTTCAGTGACAGCTTATTTTGGAAAGAAAGTTGATCCAAAAAGCGTCAGAGCAAAAGAAATAACAGGCCTGATAGTGGATGTTGTCACACAAGATATCAGACCTGTTAGTATAGTAGAGGGAGCTGCGTTTAAAAATCTGATTGCGAATCTTGCTCTGGGCTATGAAATGCCCTGTCGAAAGACAATCTCCAAATTCATTACTCTGGATCACAAACGTGCAAAGGAAACAGGATTTAAGTCAGGAGTGTAATTCAATGCACATCACTACCAATGTATGGACAAGCATGACACAAGAAGCGTTTTTAACAGTCACCTGCTATTACATTGAGCAAAACTGGGAACTCGAGTCAAAAGTATTAGCGACACGAAAATTACACGAGACACACACAGCTGTGAATTTAGCAGAAGCGATCAATCAGATAAACACAGAGATTGAAGTGGCTACAAAAGTAAAGCTTGTGCTCATGACAACGTGGCCAATGTGTGCAGAGCAGAGAGTGACATGAAGACGGGATTCCCGCGGGGAAAAAAATTGTTAAATTTTGAGGGATGGGATGGTACAGGAGTGAAGCCCACGGGAACGGGCGGGACTGGGAAATAAAAAAAATAGACCTCTCAGGACAGGCAAGAACGGGATTTAAGCTTCCAGGAATGGGAAGGAACGGGACTACTCTGCCACCAGCAGAAAGGAAGAGTGTTTTTTTGCTCTTTAAAGTCGTAAAAGAGTCCATGACATGGAACTTGACTGTTGCCATAAACATACAAAATAAAATTAATAGATCTCACTTAAACATATAATCACATTAATTTTACCAAATTATGTTTAATCGCGCTACAATTAATCAAATAATACCCGGGAATACACAGAGGGCTATCTCCATTTCCTGGTTTGGGGCCAGGAGACTGTGACCTCACAGAGTGAGATACCCGCAGGCTACTTGCACCTGTCAGTATGGATGACAGCGACAGTGAAAGTGATTGTAGCCTAATTTTATCAGTTTTATGTACCTCCAAATAATAGTTGATGTCTGTTTATCACGGGATGGGATGGGACGGGATTTTTTTTGACAGGACAGGATGGGACAGGAATTTAAAAAAAAAAAAGTGACGGGACGGGAATAATTTGGACAGGACAGGATGGGATAAGATTGGAAATGATTACTCTTTCATGGGATGGGATGGGATGGGACAGGAACATTTTTGACAGGACAGGATGGGACAGGACTGAAGTTTTATTCCTGTGTCACTCTCTAATGCAGAGCAATGTCTTTGCTTTCTGCAAGCGAGCACACTGTGTTACTTTTTGGTAGCGTGGCTAATGTGAGCTGTGCAGGGCACAATATAAATCTCTGCATTCAGAAAAGCATGGAGGATGTACGACAAGTCCATACGTTAGTGGAAGCAGCAAGGAGACTGGTTGCACATTTTAAAAAGAGTGATATGGCAACAAGTGCTTTAAATAGGAAACAAACAGAATTGCTGAACACAGAAAAAGCACCACTCAAGTTAATACAGGACACTGTTTATTATATGTTTGAACGCCGCCTTGAATTAAAATGGCCAGTTATTGCTGTTTTGTCAAACCCAGATTTGACCAAAAAGTCTGACTCAACTACTTTAGATCTCATGAAGCTAATGGCTGAGATACTACTACAGCCATTCAAACTGGCTACAGTACTTTTGAGTGCAGAGAAAAACATTACGGCTAGTTCTTTGTACCCACTTGCAACAGGGATAAAACACAGACTGACTGAAGTTCCTGATGAAGAGGAGACATCGTCTTCTTTAATCAAATGATTTGCTAATTCCAGTTAAACAGAATTTGAGAATAAGCTAGTGCGTAATTTGTCTCAGCAATTTTGTTTACATCAGCTGAATGACCCAAGTAATGAGGTGATGCCACTGCGTTTTGTGTCATTTCTTGACCCCACGATTTCGCCATCTGGATTTCCTATACGAACAAGCCAAAGCCCGCGTGTCTGAAGCACTGTCTTCCAAACTAGTGAGTGGAATTGTTACTTCATGGATGGCAACAAACACACACTATTTCCAAGGAAACTAATCCAACAAGAGGTTTCCGATTTATGCTTCTAAAACTCCATTAAACATCAGCGAAGATGCCCTGATTTGGTGGAAAAATAACCAGACGTGCTTTCCCAACTTAGCAGCCTTGGCAAAGAGCATGTTAAGTATCCCTGCAACATCGTTCCCGAGAGAGCGTATGTTCAGCAAAGCAGGGTTGCTTGTGAAACGTTGTAGTTTTTTTTTTTTCTCCCTCTAATCCAGTTGCTGTCAAGACATCTTAAGGTAAGACAGAAATATTTTTTATGTTTTATTAACTTTTTGTGGGGAACCTCGCCGACAGTGTGACTAAACATAAATAATTAGAAATGTGTAGTTTTAAATTCAACTGGAAAAACGTTTACTTTTAGTGATTAGATCTGATTAAAAGATATGTACTTATTATTTACATGTTTCTTTTGGGTTACGAAAAACGATGCATCGGGTCTTTATGAAAACGATGCATCGATAGTAAAAAAAACACTATCGGCCCAGCTCTAGATGCATTCAAGCAATTGGAAAACAACTGTGGGAGATCTGACCATGGACTGGATTTTAGCAGATAGCTTTTGCTGCAAAAATGATGGACAACATTTGATAAGTACATGGGATCACAAAAAGTATGACCTTATTGTTATGGCAGTCATGCATCAGACATCATCAAATTACTTTGGTATGCATTGTGCATTTGAACTGACAGCCTTAAAGCATACTAAGAAGTGATATTAACAATGTATTGCAATTACACCTGTAGATGTCTGCTCAAGGGCTTTATGACTTTCATTGGTAGTCCAAGTAAAAAACTGTCAGATTGAACAATATGCTTTAGTAAATAAATGGTTTATGTTACTGCAATGTGCCAATACAAGATGAACCATTTGGGAACTGCTATGTTTTATTAAAATATTTTTTTTTAACTATTTCGTAACCTATTTGATATGTTAATCGTATTGCTTGAATTTATTTATACAGTAAACAATATCTATCAATATAGTGCAACACCATTACTATAGATAACTTATAGACAGCAGGTAAAGTTTCTACTTGTTTAATATTTCTTGCTTCACACAGTCCGAGGACAGCGGGTGTTCGTCTTCGCCCTCCCGAGTCAGCGCAGGGGTGGTAGCGGTGAGCTGAGCATAATAAAATGATTGGCGATACCAAATTGGGAGAAAATAATAAAAATAATTGGCAACTACTAAATTTAAAAAAAAAAAAGTTATGCAACACCCAATGCCCCCGTGTGAAAAAGTAATCGCCCCCTTAGACTCAATAACTGGTTACGCCACCTTTAGCAGCAATAACTGCAACCAAACGCTTCCTGTAGTTATTGATTAGTCTCTCACAGTGCCATGGAGGAATTTTGGCCCACTCCTCCATGCAGAACTGCTTCAACTCAGTGACATTTGTGAGGTTTTCGAGCATGGACTGCTTGTTTCAGGTCCTGCCACACATCTCAGTGGGGTTTAGATCTGGACTTTGACTAGGCGATTCCAAAACTTTAAATTTAAATTTCTTATTCTTCAACTATTCTGATGTAGACTTGCTTGTGTCTTTCGGATCATTGTCTTGCTGCATGACCCAGCTGCGCTTCAGCTTCAGCTCACGGACGGATGGCCTGACATTCTCCTGTAGAATTCTCTGATACAGAGCAGAATTCATGGCTCCTTCAATGATGGCAAGGCGTCCAGGTCCTGATGTAGCAAAGCATCCCCAAACCATGACACTACCACCACCATGCTTGACCGTTGGTATGAGGTTCTTACTGTGGAATGCAGTGTTTGGTTTTCGCCAGTCATAACGGGGCCGATGTCGGCCAAAAAGTTCCACTTTTGACTCATCTGTCCATAGAACATTGTTCCAGAACTCTTGAGGATCATCCAGGTGCTTTTTGGCAAACTTGAGACAAGCATTCATGTTCTTCTTAGTGAGCAATGGTTTCCGCCTTGCTACTCTGCCATGAATCCCATTTTTGCCCAGTGTCTTTCTGATGGTGGAGTCATGAACACTGACCTTAGCCGAGGTGAGAGAGGCCTGCAGATCCCTGGATGTTCTTTGTGACTTCCTGGATGATTCTTGGAGAGATTTTGGCAGGACGGCCACTCCTGGGAAGATTCACTACTGCCCCAAACTTTCTCCATTTGGACAATATGGCTCTGACTATGGTTCGGTGGTGCCCCAGAGCCTTAGAAAAGGCTTTGTAACCCTTTCCAGACTGATAGACATCAACAACTTTTTTTCCGGAGGTCTTAGGAATTTCTTTTGTTCATGGCATGATGTGCCTCTAGAACTTGTGTGCTGACAACTTCACTCTGATGGTAAGGGCCAAAGTTAGTCAGATTTATATTGGCCAGGGCTGGCCCAAATCAGACCTGGTTGTTAACCAAAGTACTCAAACAGCTGACCCTAATTATCCCTTTAATTGGGTTGAGTTAACTAGTGGGGGTAATAACATTTTTTTCACATCTGAAGATTGCATGTTTGATTACCTTGCACACCAAACAAATGAAAGAAGCACCAAACTTTGGTGTCATTTTTTCTCTCAGACTCCCTCTATATACTACTACAACCCACAAAAAAATCTGACCAAATACATTGTGGAAAATGTGCAAAAATACAGAAAATCAGACAAGGGGCAAATACTTTTTCATGGCACTGTATATAAATCCCTGTAAATTATCCAAACACATTATCTCAACTGGAAAGTTTACTTTACACTTTTTTTTCTTGACTGTAATGTGTCAAGACCAATACAAAAAAGTGTCTGTTTGAAACAATACTGGAACAAAAACAGAAAATCGGTCCAAAAGCATTGCCAAGTTGACATATTCATGTTGAATAGCTTTCTTTGACAGTAATAATAAGTGCTTGGTAAAAAATATAATACAGTATAATATCCATTGCCTTCATACCTTTCCTGTGGGACAGCGAACCAGTATTCATGCTTTCTGTCCCGTTGTGCATACTGCTGCATGGATGCACTTGCCTGAGATACAAAAGTCTTCATCATAGGCTTCCCAACTTGAAGACATAAGAACTTGTGGGATCTATGTCTTCTCTTCTCTTTGTAGACAGCAGTCCCTGTGGGATACAGGAAACATGTTTTACACTTTATGAAATGTGCTTTTCATTCAAATGGCACCCATTGTAAATGGTTGAACCATTATAAGAAAGGTATGTTTTTTAAAAATACAGCTTTTTTTTTTTTAATATCAGCTACAGTACAATCATATGACTTTAGGAAATAAGTATCAAGTAATAAGAAAAACACACCTTACAGGTGTAATATTCCCATAACAAAATGAATGAGGTTAAGTAAAGACTAAGCTCTTAATCAGTACATCAGGCCTATTCAGGTTCAAACTAACTTCAAACATGACTTGAATTTGGGCCCCATTAACAAAGCTTTAACACATGAGTTATTTACAGGTGTGTTAAGTGGTCTTTCAAGCCTATTGTTCAAATTAGGAGGAGTAAGCCTTTGCTAATCTGCACCCAACCTGATTTGAAATACAAAGTGAAGCCTTCAAGACTATACAGTATAGAAGAAATACACAACACAGCAGTGTTTACAACAAATAGCAATTACTATCATGCTAGTTGGAAAACAGAAAACCAGCAGATGCATGGTTGTACGGGGAGCTTTTCTTTGAACACACGCACCAGGGGATATGGCATTTATCTGATAGGCTGTCCCAGTTGATCCCAAGTTCCTGCTCGTAATATTTAGTGGAATGTGCTCAGCTGCATGACCTACTGGGAGAATATCCAGCCCATAGGAATAAAAATATTAAGATCAAGGACGATTATGTTGAAAACAGATAATGAAAAAGAATAGCAGAGGCATGCACAGTGCAGTAGACAGCAACAGTAACATGTGCATTGGTTGTAAATACTAAACAGTTCAATAAAGTATACAGTTCGTATCATGCAAGAATGATTTTTATATACATTAACTTGACTAGAAGTACTTGCACCCTAAGCAGATTGTATTGTCTAGCTGTGATAACATTATTCCACTGGCAGAAAGCCAAAATGTTATCCACATGAAACTGCTATCTGACTATTAGTAAAACAAATGTATACTTTTAAAATTAAGTAAATCAGCATAGTGCTTGCAGAAAAACCCATTGATCTTTCAACTTTGAAAAGGAAAATATTCAGCTACCTAAAAAAAGTACAGCATTTCTGCTGTAAATACTGCACACTTTATCCTAATGGTACACTTTATGTACACTCACTAATGGAATTGTATTCTGTTTACATCCATCTAGATAGCACATGACTGAAGGAACAGATGTGGGTTCTATGTAAATTATGATCAGCTAAACTATGTGCAGTCTCTACAGTATTGCATACAGTTTGACAAACTTCTATTTGTATCCATCTCTTAAGAAGACTGTTCTCTATGGCAATACAGAAAGGTATTTCTAGGTCAGCCATTTTAGTTTTTTGAAATAATATAAAAAATCTGCCAGCAATGTGAGCACCAAGCCCATGCTAAATATTAGTGCTGGGAGTGACAAAGGATTTTCATGTTCGGATATTCACACATCATTTAAACATTCGTTTGGATATTTATTTGTTTTCAAAAAGTAATGAAAGCCATTATATTGCTCAGAGCATGAGCAGAGACAGCATAGCAGCAGGGGCAGGAGGGTGTGGCCCCTGTGTGTGTGTGCCTTTATTTTACAGCAAGATATTACAATATGTAACACATTACTGTAGAAAAATATCCCAGGAGTAAAGCATATGTTGCATTGGCCTTACTTCACCCCAGTGAATTAACTACAAAACAAAGGATGCCAAATAGCAGTGAAAATGGTGTTGTAAAATGCGGAAAAAATTCACCATTTTGGTTCTCGTTTATTACATTCCACATAATAGAAAGTCCCAACAAAAAAATATAATGTATAAAATCTATATAAAAATCACTTCACAACATTTCCAGCAAGTTGGGCACGGTTTAAGCGAGGTATTTCAGAATGACGTGCTTGCCTTTTTTCTGTCCCATGAGATTCTGACTCGCTCTAAAGCAGCACAACACAATTTTGACCCAGATGGCCTTCCATAGAGATTATGTGTGCATGCGCATAATCTGGTTTGTTTACTTTTTGCTGTTTAAAACTTTTAAATAGAGACTCAAGAGCTGCTGTGTTGATCCTTTGTTTTTTAAAATATATTAAATCTCACATATCACACAGTGCTCTTTTTCATTTGCCATTTTTGAAACTTCTGGTGGCTAACTCCATCTTACAGAACACTTTGGCAATAAGAACACTTTGCTTGCTTCCCGACGGGTGCTCTCTTAGCCAGAGACTACTGAATTTGGTAAAGAATTCATACAATCATTTCTAGTCCCTTCCTCGTTTCTCACACGCTACACCACTGCTCCGCTCCCTCCACTGGCTCCCTATCGCTGCTCGCATCCAAAACTCTTGTACTTGCCTATCGCTGTCTCGACCTTTCTGCTCCCTTCTATCTCCAGAACACCTAACAGAATACCCAAATATAATGCTCTGCCACATGAGAAATCCAAAATGATCCTGGTGGTCGCAAGACTGAAATACGAGTAGCTTTAAAATCTAAAAGGACATACTTTAAAACGGCAACATACATTTCAAGCAGACTAAAATATCCTAGCAGACCCAGGCCAAAATACGACCTAAAAACACAAAGCATTAATATCCTCTGCAGCAGTCATTGTCTGTAGGTCACAAACACTGTGGTCAATTATCTAGCATTAATCCTTAAGTAACAATGGGTCATAGGGGAATGTTTGTGATTCCAAAAGGCCTGCAATTAACAGATTAATTAAAATATTGAACTTTAATTAAAATGATTGCAGCCACATAATATCTTGAAAAAGTTGAGCTTAAACAGTTTATAAGATGTGTGGGGCTCAAAAACTGAAAGTGTTAACTGCATTTTTTCTAGATTCCGCAACAGTAATTTAGAATAAGCTTGTTATGTATTCACAAAAAGGATTTGGAGTTCCGTGCACACAACTCCACTTTATGTTTGGGCCCAGTTTACAAAGCTTTAAATAAGGTTACTTAAAGACTTGTTTTTATGAAATTGAAAACTTTCAAACAACATTTTGATGAATCTTATGATTTTAAGAAGAACCTGTGTTTAATTTGCAGTATTAGAAACACATGATCTAGTTTCATAGTTCCTGATTAGCAACAGACTACCTTACCAAATGTAACAGTTTGCAATTCTACATTTGTGCTAATTGGGATCAGTTGTAAAAAAAAAACCATTTAAAACATTTAAAAAGCACTATAAAGTCAATTTATACCTTCTCCTGGCCTTTGTCCTTCTACGGCTTCCCCTGGCCTTTGCTTGACTTCTATGTGAGTCTGCTGTACATTATCCCTTTGCTCCTTGGTTTGTTGCATAGTGTGACTCTTCCAGAGTTTTCTGAGCTCCTCCACCTCAGTCTCAGAATCCCGGGTGCGCTCCCTGATAAACTTTCCCTTTTCTGCCTCCTCTTTGTTCTTAGAACACTGAGAGTCCGACACTTTGCATTCTGTTGCTGCATCATCCTCACAGGCAGAATCTTGCTCTTTGCTAGTCGATGTGCTTGTTTCATGTCCCACACCGTGGCTTTTTGATCCCGCTGAAGATCGGTCTATAGTTTGGCTCTGGGACAGGTTTTCCTCCTGTTTCAATTCCAGTTCTGATTTTTCCACTTCCGTTGTGTGACTTAGAAAGCCACTGTCATTGGCAGATACTTCTTCAGCAGTTGATTTTGTAGAATCTCCTGCCTCATATGCGAGGCAGCATTCTGCACCAGTCTGGTTTATGGTTTGTACTGATTCTGAAGAGGCCCCGGATGATTTGTCTTGCCTGAGTTCGTCAGAAGAAACAAGCTCCTCCCGAATAGGGGAGAGTTCCGACTCTGTAAAGACATCTTCAGACAAAGACTCCTCTGTGCTTCTTGGTGCAGTACTGGTACTGTCATTCGCTGTCTCCTGAAGCTTTAACTCCATTTCATCAGTGTTGCTCCGTGATATTCTTTTTACATGACATGGGTCTCTTCCAGAAATTAAATATTCTAAATCTCTGTAAAAAAAAAAAAAAGAAAAAAGATACACAAGAAGTGGTTACTGTGTGTCATAATTTTCCTCAAACGCAAGCTATTGGCATGCTCAAAACCATTGCTGTTAAGTTTATAAGGCTTTTAGGGTGAGGACGTCAGCATGATATAAAAACACTAAACCCCATTACAGTACATATTACAACAGCTCACACACAGAGAACAACATTCCTAGGAGAGCAACCAACAAGAAAGGTTATTAGAAGGAAGATCCGCCTGGGACATTTGGAGGCTGCTGGAGATTGGATAATGCAGGCAGATGTTGACCAGCGCCTGATTTTCCAACTCAAGACTGCGACAACTGCCCTTCGACCTGACATTGTCCTGTGGTCAGTCTCAGCACGCCTTGTTCTCCTGGCAGAGAGGATTCCGTGGATGAGGCATACGTGAGGAAGAAACTCTGGTATGATGAGTTAGCCATTGAGTGGTTTATCCAGTAGAGGTGGGTTGTCTGGGAACTATTGTGCACTCCATGACTCGGCTTCTCAGCGATACTGGACTCAGTGGACAGGAATTGCCACGTATACTGAAGGCTATCCGAGGAGGTAGAAAGAAGTAGCAACTGGCTCTGGTTGAGTAGGAAAGAGGCCAATTGGGGACCTCAAGTTAACATCAATGAAAAGAAATGGATGTATAATAAATTAAAAGTAGGCGGTCTAAGCTTTCTGCCAGTGTAGGCTCTTGTACGGACGACATACAGAGAGGTAAAAAAAGGTAAAAAAAAAAAACACATTTCCTTCCTTTACTCAGATTACAAAATCTAAACCAATCAGGGTTGACATAAGACACTATTTGCTGTTGAAGGTGTCTATAATGCATCGTAATTTAAACAAAAAGCTTATCATGCTTGCGTTTTTAGCTGTTGGGGTAGAACATGTGCATGCGCGTCATTTTACAATGGTGATGTAGGGAGGATGGGGCGAACTTCACCCAGTGCTGCCTCTGACACAGGGGCTTTTTAACCTCAAAACGATATTATACAAATTACTGTAGCACAGGGATAATACTATTTTCTTAGATTAATACATCACATTTCATACAAGACTTTCATAATTGTGTTTAGATATACAGTAAACAAAACCCATGCCTTTAAAAGTGACACATACGCATTTATCTGCAATACAGGCCCATGCAAAGCCATCAGTGAAAGATGTGATTTTTAGAGGCTTCTTTGAGCACTTAAAATATTGGCCTTTCAATTTAAAACCACCATCTACCTTAGAAGATTTTTTATTGGTAAAGTGTTGATATTTTTGTATAAATATATTTATATTTTTTTAGCTTTGAAGGCTCAAGGTCAATAGCGGGCAAAACTCAAATCCAATACCACTTTCACACACAAATGCCACTACTGAGCCATCTCAGAAAATTATTTAAAATGCCCATTCACACAGCACGAAATTGCGCAATTTATGGCGGTATAATACTGTCATAACCCTTTCACGCATCCAAAAGGACCTTGTGAGTACAACTGTCAAACCTGTCAGTCAACAGATTGTTTTTATGGCAACGGAAACAAAATTAAAAAAAATAAATAAATAAGCAGAATAATGTGGGTAAGCTACTTTTAAAAAAACAAAAAAAGGAATGTTATATACTTATAG
This sequence comes from Acipenser oxyrinchus oxyrinchus, assembly GCA_030684275.1. Taxonomy (NCBI): domain Eukaryota; kingdom Metazoa; phylum Chordata; class Actinopteri; order Acipenseriformes; family Acipenseridae; genus Acipenser; species Acipenser oxyrinchus. Next base: position 18,270,437 of record CM060249.1, on the reverse strand, counting down.
ATATCATTTTCTTTAGCTTTTAATGAATGCTGCTGGAGAGCTGTAGTGTACTGTAAATGTCCCTGTGCTCGCTTTGTCCTCTCTATTAATAATATATATGTGGAAAATTTAAATAACTATTTCATTGGGGGCGCATTATTAATATTATTTTCATTGAGCCATATGATTCCAACTGCAGTGTATTAAAAGTTGTAGGCTTGTCTTTGAGTTTCCTCTGCATTCTCAAGAAGTCCCCCGATCACATTAATTGGATTTCTTGGGGTCTGTGCCCCCAAATTCTACTGTACAGTTCAAAGTGCTGAACTTGCTGCCACTATTGTAAATTTAACAATTCCTTAACTTCTTCTGGTCTCCAATTACTTTGTCGTTTTTGTCAGACATTGTATTTGAAAAAAATTAAAAGCGTGTAACACCGACGACAAAAATATCCATCTCGTCCGGTATACAGTCATGTGGGATGCTGACTTTCAATACACACCCACTATAGCGCTTCAGTGCCGGCACAGCCTTTCACACAGGAGTTAAGATGCTTCAGTGCCGTCTCTGAAGCACCTTGCGAGGTGGTTCAGAAACGGCATAAAATATGACGGCTCTGTGACTGTATAGGCAATTCACTCAGACCAAAATGCCACGTCAGTGCCGGTTCTGAGCCGTCATAACTCGTCTGTGTGAAAGGAGTACAAGATGGCCACCTGGTAGAAAATGTAGCTGAATTCGGTGTGTAAAAACTAAATTTTACAGGATTAAAACTAATTTTTTGGGCATTTTGATTTCAGATATGTTTAAGCTAGGTAAAATAATTTTAAGTAAAAAAAAATAATCATCTATTTTGGATTTTGTTTGTTGAAATCTAATATTCAGTTTGACTACCCTAATTTGAGAAAAGGATTAAAACAAGCATGCCAGTTACATACACACCCCTTACACAAAAAATAGATCCCCATGAGTAGGCCTACACATATACAGCAAGTTTTACATTCAAACATTCACATCCATACAGTATATCCCCTTTCTTAATAACCTGTACTAAAGAATGTCCTTTCCCAGTGTCTATCCCAATTTGATCAGGGGTTCTCTCTAAAAAATGCAAGGCATGAGAACATATATGCCTCTTGCCAGGGATATGCATACCAGCTGGGGATCGTTTGAGAACAAGCAGAAATGTTTAACTGCAAATAAACATACCACCTAAGACCCCATATGTACCAATACCTGTTGGAGGTTAAAAAACAGTAGTTAAAAAACAAAGAAGTCTTACGGAGGAAATGATTCTTTGATTTTGCTGTCGACTATGTCCTTGTACATGGTAGCTGTCATGACCTCCTCAATGGGACACATGATGCCATACTCCTCGCAGCCGTGTTCCTGGACTAGGGGATCAGTCTTATGTGGATCAAACATGATGTTGTTGGGAGTGACCAGAAGCACCCCACTGACTGCCCCCTTAAATAAAACCACAACCAAAAAGGTACAACCGTCAACAATATATTGATACAACGTCTATTATGAAGACTAGCTCATCATTTTGAGAATCTGCAAAGCTCAGGTCCCATAAAGCACTGTCCTTAAAATTAAAAAATCAGTCAGAGTATTAAATATTTTACAATAGTGGAATTGTTATCCTACATTACACTCTCAGTACACAATCAGCACATGCTGTGATAAACCTGTCTGTCATTTTGATGAAATTTACACAGACCTCAAAAAACAACTATATCCAGACACTGTGCTGATACTTTGATTTGATATTATTTTAGGCTTCTTCTAATGTCTTTCTTTTAAATATTAATAACATCAAAAGTCACAATGACTGTATTGTGTTGAAATACTTCAATGATTAGCCTTTCTAATATATTGGTGGAATCAATGGGAAATACCTTGCCATCAGTGATGTATTTACAGTTAATTTTCAGGAACTTCTCTGTAAGTGCCTCCTCCTCCTCAGAGGTGGATGACACCACTCTGGCAGGGCGGGTGATGACGTGTGCCGGAAAAGACGTGGCTTCCTTTCGAGGGACACCATCAGAATCCTTGACACAAGGACAAGAGGAGGAGGAGGGAGGTATTATTAGAATGAATAAAACAAAAGGGAACATGAAAACAACTAAATTAAATACATTTTATTGTAAGGTTGACATCATACACCAGAAATGAGCCCTGTCAGGGAGCAAACTTTTGCAATAGGTGCAATATCTGGAGAGTTCTAAGCCTACCACTCAAAGGAAGACAAAAATGCAGCACCAGCACTAACAAATATGGACTTCATTACTGGTTGCTCTGTGATGACTTTCAGAAGATGTCCCCAACATACATTGTGTGTAAAATATAGTAAGATTAACTTTTTGGTTGCAAATTAGTTGTGCATGTACTTTAAAGTATTGTTGAAAAAAATGAACAATTTTAACAAAAGAAAAGTATCAGATTTAAAAATCCTAAAGGCTGTACACAATTTGTATATCTGGAGGCCTGACTACATAAAATGACTGCAACAACCACAAGTTAGACAGATCTCAAAAATACTATATTAGTGCACTAGATTTTAGGGCTTTTATAATAGATCATAATTAAGAAGTATGAGGATGATAAATATTGTGATACAGGTTGTTACCACGCTACCTGCACTAAACACAGCAATAAATGCTGTAATACTGAAGTACTGTAGCTGCTTTAACTACATTGAAAAGTGTAACAGGCAGTGTTACTGTATGTGATACTGACCCCTATTACAGCAGTTTCTTTGTACAGTGGTTAACTTGCAGTGTCGGATCAGAAAAAAATGTTAAATAAGGTTTTTTTTTGTTTTTTTTTACAAAGTCATACCTGTTCTAAATCAGGTGTTGAATGCAAGACTACACTAAATTTGCAGTGGAGTTATTTTGTACTGCTGAAAGAGTTCAAATGTTATTTAAAACATTTAACATATGGGCTGGTTTATTTAAGTATGCAAATACGCAGTCATATTTAAAATTACAACCAACATGAATCCCTGTTTAAAAGTCACTTGTCAATACAGTTCATGTTTTGTTTGAGTAGCCCATTTAGCACAGGCATCAGGTGGTGTCTTGTGACAGTCACATATTGATCAGACAGATAACAATACAGTCTTCTTAGAAACACAGTAATCTGTCAAGTTAAAAGTTGACTTGCACATAAATTAGTATTCCATTTGAGAACCTAAACTTAGTTGATTTCATACATAAACACCAATTAAACCAACCACGGCACATTAGAAAACAAGGACAGTAATGCTAAACAGTTTAGACATGGTGCAGTAACAACTGAACACTGACAGTTACACAGTGCTTGCTGACTGCTACTTAAAGTGGTATGCATTTCTTTAAAGTGTTTTTCTTCTTGTATTTTCATTTTCTTGCTCTTTTAAAAACATTTGTTTAAATTCTTCTATTGGTATTGGTGTGAAGCTTGTTTTTTTTAATTATCCATATCTTTGTTTTGAATGTAGCCTACTCTCCACTTTACAGCGTAAATACGAAAAACAATATGAAATATAATATAAATCTATTATAATATGAAACGTATGAACATAATTAATATCAGGATTTTTTTTTTCCAGTCTAGGGGCCTGTTGCCATATATATATATATATATATATATATATATATATATATATATATATATATATATATATATATATATATATATATATATATATATATATATATATATATAATACATACATACATACATACATACATAAATAAATAAATAAATAAATAAATAAATAAATAAAGTCTGCAGTCTTAAAATTCCAAAAGGCTAGAGAATGTAAAAACCCAAACACCTATTAGGATGCATTGAGTCAGTTTTAACCTCGTTTCTGTTGTTTCATATTAAATGAGACCCATGCAGGTGATTAAAGTTGCCTCTTCCATCTCGCTTGTCAGTAGCTTTTAAATTTAGAACAGCACAACAGGAAATGCAACCACATGGTAATGAGGGGCTTGAATAAGCAACACCACTCGTATGAGAAATCCATGAGAACAGAAGGCATTCAGAAAATAAATGGCTCATTTTCCTATTATGTAAAAAATGCAAAATGCAGCCAAATATTACAATGCAAACACAAATATCAGATTCTGACAAATAATTGGCTTTGTCTTCAGGGAATTACAAGTGTGGTAATAATGATGGTGGAAATTTCTGTACAGGAGTGGCAATACATCAAACTGTAAAATATTACCCTCAAAATTTGCCTTACAGAACAATAGTTATAAAGAGTAAGGACATGTTTTTTTTTGTCACAGGGTATTAAATTATGTTAAAAGTCTGTTAAAACTGTGTTTATTTCACAACAAGACAAGCTGTATTTCCTTAATTTGCCCTGATCTAGAGAACTGAGTATCAATCGCTGATGATTTATAAACCAAGATGTAGCCCACATTGGGAGACTAATGTGTTTCTATGGAAATGAGCAAAGTAAAAATCAGGATATGAATTCAAAGGATTTTATATCAAAAGGATAAAAGAAAGGTAAGACAAATAATAGCAATAGATGGTTTGATCGTGACAGGTTATATATTGTCAGATTATTATTGATTGGAACTCACTGATTGTGTTAAAAAAGGAGCAAACAAGGGAACGATTTGTTTAGTGATGAACAAAGTTTTGTGGTTTTATTAAATTGTAATTAATCACATGCATGGAATTCCTCAGATTTTTCCAGTATCTGCTAAATCTCCACAACAGTTTTTAGGGTCTGAATTAAAAATAACATCAGTTAACCTCTACATAGTGAAAGTGATTGTTGTCACCATCTTTTCTACTTTTATTAGACTCTTATAGACCTTTCAGATTCCATATGGGTTTAATCCAAGGTACCCAAGGCATCAGTGGCTGGTGACTATCAGATGGCTGGTGACTATCAAGTCAGAAGAGGCTCCACTTCTCTCATACCACCCACTGAAATGTCAATTTTTTTCAATTTTTGGTCCCTTTTATACAAAGTTTTTGTGTGTAAACTGAGTCTGATTCGATGACAAAACAGCTGTGTTTAATGACAAAAGTCAACTACCACGCGGTAGAGCCTTCATCGAGAGGGCACTATCGCTATTAGAAAATAATACTTCTCATTATTTAAAAAAAAAACAACAAAACAACAACACCACCACCACCACCACCACTTTGAAACCTACATTTACCTTGAGCTTATAATGATTTGTCAGGTACACTGAGAAAAGGTTTAGGAAACTTGTCCCAAAAATGTTCATAAAGGATCATGCACATTATAGAGAAAAAACTTTAAAACTTTATTAAACAAACTTGTTTACTGATTAGAACTGCTTCTAGTTTATCTGAACAGTTCTAAATATCTGAATGGAACAATATTACTGAACTGTCCGTGTCTCGGTTTGTTGTTGTTGAAAGATGCTGTCTGCGCTCCAGTTGAGCCGACAGGCTGTGATAGGCTGACTTGGCAGTTGCAGGTACAGGATTGGTTACTTTCGTCGGTTCAAAGTATTGATTGGCTGGTTTTGGTGGATAATAAAATACATTTGGACCAATTGTGTTGTTTAGTATTTGCTGTCCAATAGATGAACTAAGCTTAAAAATACGGCAAATCAAAATGAAAAAGCCAGTACATCATCTGCCAATAGGATAGGAGTTTTTAGACAGAGGTTTGCCTCCTCTGAGGAAAACAACTCTCTAGGCTCCTCCAATTAAAACCTGTACTCAGATCACGTCATCTGCTACTGCTAGGACTTATAGGAGTTTATAACAGTCTTGTCTCCTCTGAGAAAAAAAAAAAACCTCTCTGGGCTCATCTCAGCAGTCAGAACTGCTGTTAATACAGGAACGTTGACTAGGGGTCAGGTTCAAATGTATTTTTTTCTTACATTTTAAACAATAATTGTATTTTGTTTGATATAGTTTGTATTATTTTTTTTTACTTTGAAATTGAGGAGACACTGCCTCCCTTGCCTCCTCTGCAAGGTATACATGTTTAAGAAATATTTATGCGATTATTAGGACCCTTGTGTGTGTGCGCACTGGTTCTTGTCTTGATAGCTCAATCTAATAGGCCTTAATAGTGGCCAGGACCACGTAGTGCTCACCACAGTGTCTTGTCTGGTGTTAAAGCTTTCTGTGATTTGCACTAATATAGAACATCTGCTGCTTGTATAAACTCTATACAATTTCAACAGTTTTTTCTCCGAGCATTTAAGCATTGCAACTCAGATTGTGTATGCCAAGTATGGGACATTACATTTAGCTTTAATTTAATGTCATTACTGATCCATATACTGCCAGAGTTTCTAGAGACCCTATATTTATGTTTTTGTTCCCCTTTCATTTCTATTTAAAATGGCTGTTGGCTTGCTTGACTTACTCATTGCATGTTCAAATTATAACAAAATACCATGATTTGAAACTCATTAAATTGTATTGTATTCTACTTCCCTGTATAAAAGGAACTTTACCATTTCGCATTTTCAAGATTTCTTTGTGCAAGCCATAAGACGAGGGAGTAATGCATTTATTTTATGGTTGTCCAGAAACAAAATACCCAGTATCTGGCAGGCAAATGATAGTGCAATGCCGAGTTGACTATACATTAACTGGTCTCCTGCTGGTGATATTTTTTCCCCAACACTTGTCCTTTGAGTATAAAGAATAACGAAATTATTATTTACACAACAGTGGCTGCAAGTTAAATGCAATAAATGCATACTTTCTATAACTCTTCTGCTAAGTGTCTCTCTCCATTCTCCTGCATTTCGAATGGGAGGCCTTCTTTTAAGTGTTATTTTATAATTGGGCCCGTACCGTAACTTTTTCTAATTCTGCTTCAGAAGAAGTTGGTGACAAAGGGCTGATGGGACTCAGAGATGGTGAACTCTCAACACTGGAAATGTATTCTGGATCAGGAACGTAAAGAATCTGCAAAAAAAACCAGGATTCATTACCTGCAAATAAGTAGCATTAGTAAATGTGTTCATGCTTTTGAAATCAATAAAAAATACTTTAGTAAAACAACCAAAAATGCACAAAATTTGTTAAGATTCTTATTAATGTTCCATTTATAATGCAAATATAGATATATCCTATTTGTATGTACTTGTCAGTAAAATCTAGTCTATGAAGTTTATAGAATCTGAAACAAATGAACTAGGCTATTGTTTGCTTCCTTCTGTTATCTAAATCTTTAAGATGCATTTATTTTAAAAACGTATGTGTTAAACTTCTGTTATCTAATTTTAGTATCCTACTGGAATTCATTAGAAGCAATCAACATTTACATTAAATGGGAAAAAATAACCAATAATAATATATGCTGAAAAATCTGCTCATATTACTACTGTAGGTAGGTAAACTAAGGCATACAATGCAGAAAACAACATTATTTCTGTGACTTCATATATTAACTTTACCTGACCAGCAACAACTGCCCTGGAGAAAAGTTTGTTCAGTTGGACTAGCTCATTGGGTGTGGTGTCAAACTTCAGAGCAATGTTGTTCAAGGAGTCCCTCGATTCCACCTACACACACACACACACACACACACACACACACAAAAAAAAAAAAAAAATCAGTTTCCTGTCCTTAGCTCTGACAGTGGATAGAATATTTTAAAATGCCATAATGTAAACCGAGTAGTTGAGATGAGCTGGAAGTTATATAATCTCAAAATTGAACAACATTGCCTTGCTAAGTCAGAGGAGGAAAAAAAAATCACAGCTTTCTAAAACCTGACAATGAAGGACGTAAGGATGTAATGAGTAAGTGCCATGATTTTTATCAAACGCATACAAAGACAATAATAAACACAATATATGAATACAGTAAAAAAAAATCACAAGAAAAAAACAAAAACACTGGTAAAATAAGCCATAGGGTCATAAACAAGAAGCTCTAAACATCATAGACATTGAAGGAAGTAATTTAGACTCCATATGTTCCAATACCAGGAAAAAATATATATTTTATTTTCCTGTGAAAGGGGAGAATGAGAGGACCACTGGACCCCATAATGAAAGCGCCAACTTTGAACTAGCCAAGTCAATTAAAAATCCTTGCACAAGCCTAAACAATTTTCATACACAAAACAGGTGGGAAAAAACAAATGAATATTCTTAAACAATTAGCATGGTTTTGCATGCCATGACAAAAGGTTAAACAACGGTGGTTATTTAATGAAATGGTAATATCAAGCAACAATCTAATTAAAACAATTACCATGCGTCTATACAGCAGGGTGTTTCAAAACTGCCAGTTAACTTAAACAATTTCTACAAGTCAATTAGAAGTCTCAATTCCACCTGTCTGCTGTAGTCTGTGGGACATATTCCCTGAATATGATATTAATACCTGAACGTGTATTAATGATATAACTTGAGTAATTAATGAAACTGCTGTGTCTTAGGAAAAGAGCAAACTTCTGTGTCTTAGGAAAAGGGCCCCTTGGTTCCTGGCAGGAATACTCAACTGAAGATGAACAGACTGGGTCATCTGGACTAGGTGAGGCTGAAAGGACAATGAAGAGACTGTAAAACTGCAAACACAAGCAGTTTGGTGCAAGGAAGACAAAGTATAAATGTCAACAAGTCCCAAATGCAACAACAAGCCGTTGGAAGAAAGGAAGCAGACCAAAGACAAATCTCAAAGATTCATGAGTTAAAAAGGCAAGATACACAAATGATCTCCTGAAAGTGGCTACTCAGCAGAGTGAAAAGACTATAAATATCCAAGCAAAACTAAACATTTTGCGCTCCACATCGAATGCTAAACAAGGTACTGTCACTCTGCTAAGCAAAGCTGCAACTCCAGGACTCTGCCTAAAAACGGACCCAAGACGGGACTCAAGCTGCAAGTGAGTCAACGCCCACAAGCAATGAGACTGAGGCCCGGCTGGAGGACTGCCGTAAAACGTACAGCGACTTATCAGACAAACCAGTCTGGGTCTGCTGTACACCTAAAATCACAGTATCCAAAAGAAACTGTGCCCTGCTACCTGTGTAGCTAAAATATTCAGCGAAGAGGAAAGAGCGGTCGGGCACTGTTGTGGATCCTATACCAAGGACTGAAGACTTTGTTGCAGCTGTTTGCTGATTCTATCGAGAATTGAAAGCTTTGTTGCCGAGTTTGATCGATTGTGGGATTGAAGACTTTGTTGCCGACAGGAGAGCATTTTGTACTGGACACTTCAACAGACTGAGTTTCCAAACCAGCAGACCAAAAGTCTAAGCTTCAAGGAACCATTGAGTATAATTCCAGTTGCATTTTCCTTTCATGGAACTAAATTAATTAATTGCAACACATTCACATAGAATTAAACTGTTACTTATTTAGTTTGAACACTTTGCGTGTGAATTAACTTTTAGTGAAACTTGATGAAGTAACTATAAGTATTCTACCTCATATTGTTGTATGAAGAATTTCTTTAAAAGTAAACTTGCCATATACTTAATCTATATACCATTAATAAGCTTAATCTGATATATTCTAAGATTGTCTGCATCATTTCAGTTAGGCTGGTTGCGTGCATGTGTGTGAGCAAGGTACTAGCTATGTCACAGCCTGCTTGCTGTTGAAGTTGATGCCTTGTGTGTGAGGAGATAAGCGGTGTCATATTTCAATTGCCCTGCAGCGAGAGCTTTTGACTTGTGATTGGTGCTTAGAAACTAAGAGATTTACTTTCTGACTTTTCTGATTTCTGTGTAACATTTTGTGTACTTAAATAAAATACTACTTTTGATTAAACATGCCTTGTGTCTGTGCGTGTATGTGTGTTCATAGTAAATCCTCGATCTTTGCAACACGTCAATTAAATATTATTAATAAGCAAACTAATCAACCCAGATAAACATTAAAATTACCAATTACTGAATTGTTCCTACAAGTCTGTGTATTGATAAGCAATATAATGAGTATGTTAACAATAACGGGTTTTCATTTTTCTTATTACTTTACGCATTATAAAAATATATATATATTTAAGGTATTTTGCAGAAAAAAAATCATTTAATTGGTTTTCTTTGATTACACTAATTTAATTCTGATTGGTCATTGTAATTGTGAAACTGTCTGCTAAAGCTGTTCATAAACCAAACATTTTTCTAAAAGTTAAACAGTAATTTTGTCTGCTCAATTTGTATTTCCTGTAGCTTGTAACACTAGTCATTAGTTAAGGGATTGATTTAGTGGTACTGCATTAGTTCAACATACTTCTCCCCAGAACATCCCTTGTACATTTACTGTAATTGGAAATGCAGATGTTAAATATATTGGCATTCTGTTTGATAATCCTCACAGGCTATGTCTTACACAGTATTATTCTGGCACCATCAGTCACCCAAGTCATCAGGTAATGACTGGTAATCACCTCTGTGATGGCTCTTATTTCTTCATTAAATAAAGGCGTTAACCAGTTATTAGACTGTTTCTGCAAGGACCTGCTAAACTGCTCTACCTGTGAACTGCTGACATCAGGTTTATTACTGGCAGTTATTAACTAGTATGCATCTGAGTTGGACTGCAACCTTTTCTTTTACAACATTTTTGTAATTATATTGCAAATACCTGATATCTGTTATTAGTTCACTTAATGTTAGTTATATAATGGTATAATTTCAGATAAGTGGCATACTTTCAGGTGACAGACTAATGTACAATACAAATCCCCATATGCTTTTCATTTCAGCTTCCATACCAATATAATAAAGTACAGCTGAGATTGCTGCCCTGGAAAACCCCTATTCTGCATGGTCAAATATGCAATAACTTTTTCAGTTGCTTCAGTTTGAGGAGACGGGAAGCTCAGGATAGTGAGCATTTCCACCATTCCAGTGGTGTTTACTTTCTTAAGGGATATAATCAGACCGGTTCCTGGTTGGCAGGTTTCCAGATCACAAGGACATACAGGGCCCTATTTAGCAATGTTCGCAAACCCCTAAGGCAATCGCAAAACACTTGCGGACAGTTAGCGCACTGAAATCAGGCACATGTGTGGGCAAACAGACTTCGCCCACCTGTGTGATTTAGCAACCGTGTTTTAGTGCCCACCCAGCAAGTCAGCGTTAGCACTGGACATGGGCTGAACTTCAGGGGGCGTGTTCTAAAATAGAAAGCAGCATCATTCTGTGTGTAAATCGATTTAAACAAAATGCAAAATGGAAAATACCTAAAAAATACATAAAAAACGGAACTACCAAAGAGCAAATCGGAGAAAATAGAAAGCTGCATTGCTATTGACACATTGCAAAATGAACAGGAAAACAAAAAAACATAGAAGCAAAGACAGTTTCTTCAGTCTTTGTGTAGTATTGTTATTATTTGTTTATTTGGAGATGCCTTACCTTTGTTAATGTGTTGACAGTTCCTGTGGACATGTTGAGAATGCTGCTGCTTCGACCCCCAGGGTCCTAGCGTACCACCAGAAACTTATATTGAATATGATTGTGTTCTATAGGTGAAATCACATTCATGGCCTGGATGTGCCACCACAAGTTGGGCATAATTTTAAATGTTGTGCATTTCTCTTCAAAATAAAATAGATTCTCTCTTTGATTGTTTGTCATTTTCCACTTCGCAATTTGTTTAAATCACTTCATACAAAGACCGATGCAGATGTTTTTGTCTTCTGCTGCGATCTCGTCAGTCTGTATTTGACATTTCGCAATTTGAGAAAAATAATTTACTCAAACACTGAAAAACATTTCATTTCGATCTTCCCAAATTTGGTCATGTTTAAATCGCGAAATGGTAATTTTTTCTGGTCAATGTTAGAAATCGCAGATTGTACACACACACCGTAAAACTTCAAATAATTTCCGGGTCTCAAATAATCACCTGTCTCCAATACGTGCCAGGTCCGTTGGCAAATATTGTAAATAAACGCCGGGTCTCTATTAAACGCTGGGTCTCTGTCATTGCCACTGAAGCTGAGGAAGATGAGGAGGAGCTTGAGCGTAATGAAGTGACAGCGATGAAAGTGACTCTCCGGATCAATAAATAATAATAGTAGAAAACGTAATTTAAGGTAGGCCTACATTTAATGCATATTTGTTTAATGCAGTTATTACGTTATTAAAAGTTTTTAACCGTGCTGAAGGTAGGCCAGATGCAAACCTCTTGGTGTATTTTAATGTGTTTTGTTGTATTAACAATGTACAAGTTTGAGATTAAACAATAAATTATTTTTGATAATGATACTTATTGCTTTTATTGATCATTTTTAAAAACATTTTAGAAGTTTGTATTGTTATTATTAACAATGGTAGCTACGATTCCATTTTTAAATACAAATCCGTACTTCTGCTTGTTCATTTTGCAACGTTTTGCATAACATATCCTCGTTAACCAGTGCATATATAACTTTCGCTTTATACTTGAGGGTGTACAATACAATGTAATTTTGTTATTCTGTTACTTAGTTCCCACTGACACACAACCTTTTAACAAAGTTGCTGGAATGTTTAAATTGAGTTACGATGTTGCTTCAAGGCTGTGTGTCAGCGGCTTCTCAATGACCGCATGAAGCTTGCGAAGCTAAAGATCGAATATAAATGCCTGTCTCAAATAATCACTGGTCCCTAATACGCGCCAGGTTAACGGGCAAACACTGTAAATAAACGCTGGAGGAGTTTAATTGAAGTTTTGCTGTATATATTACTGTGAAAGTGTGAAATCCAGAGATTGTACAGAATCCCTAGCGATGCTATACAATCACTGGCCTGTTTAATGAATGTATGAAATTGAACACTGCTGTATAAAATCACTAATGATTGTACACATTCACCATCACGTTACTGAAAGTATGAGAAATGTATACAAATCGAACAAATAACACAGTTAAAAGAAAAATAGATTTGTATTAATAAAGGAGCTGCTGTACTGTATTTATGACAGCATTAACACTCAATTTAATCCAAACCAATGATATTGTCGTTTTTAACAAAAAAAGTCTTAAGCTAGTACAGTCAGAATATACAGTAGGCAAAATACAGAAACAGATAGGACTTGTAGTATTCAATTATTTATTAAACAAAATGAACATACATATGGGGAACAACTTAATCTTCAAACTAATTATAACGTAATAAACAACATATTCTCTTAAAAATGTCTATAGAATAGAAACAAAGAAAAAACTAAAATTATAATATAGTTCCAAAAAGAGTATGCAGTGTAAACTATAAATGCATGTAAAATGTTCAGAGAATTTATATGTAAATAAAAAAGGCATCTACGCATGAGCTACCAGTGATTTTATACAATCCCTAGATAATGTATGAAATGTTTTAATCTCTTTTAACACATTCATTAACAGCTTCCAGTGGATCTATACAATTCCTAGTGACTGTATAAAATGTTTGCGTTCTCAATATTTTCACACATCCACTGGCCAATTTTAGCGATTCTATACAATCACTGATTTCACTGTAACATTAAATGGGCAGCTGGCTCTTTGAGCTAATATATATATAAACAAAACGTGTTGCCGAATGTTAAGCTTTTTGTTGCAGAATTTTTTTTTATTATTATTGTAAACAAAAAATTACAGAATCCTCTGGAGTGTGAAACCCAATTTATAAACCATATATAAAGACTACTGAATAAAAAAATTTTAAAAAAAATGTTGTTCCTCATACGAGACATGCGATTGCCTAGACAAATTCAGCATTTATTTGATATTTAAACACTCTATTGAAAAGAGAAATCTCTCTTTGAGGCTAAAGCAGTTATGTGCCATCCTGTGCATACTAGCTTGGAAACTGCAGCTGTTAAGACAGTACCGACCCTGTCAGGAAGGGTGCTTGATTATACAAAATGATTACTTCAACAGGCTGTAATTTATCTGAGATATCCGGATTCTTGCAAAAACATTAAACCAATATGCCAACTTCTGTTCTATTCTTGTATTATTATTTTTTTTTTTATTTCCACAAATACTAGATTTATTTTCACTTAATTATTTAGCTGAGATAAAGTAATTATTAGTTTGCATCACTGTTTTCTCGAAAGATTGTTCTATTCAAATACCAAATAAGCCAAGAGCCTTAATGCCAGCCCTGTATTATACACTTCCACAGATATCAGCTTGACAGTTACACATACTAGGAAATTTACTGAAATGGAATGGAAAAAACAATGAAATTAAGAAATGCAAGTAAACTAATTAAACCTGTGCACAGTAAAGTGTTAGTATTCTGCCTAAAGTTGTTTTAGCCTTTATGTTTAAAAAAAAGCAGAAACACATCAAATTCCAAGCAATTATGTACACATTTGCTACCTGTATATTTGCTTCTTCAACAAGAAAGTAAACAAAATAATGTTGGTTTTTTTCTTCCATTTTTTGGCTGTGCAATACAGTCTCATTATTGGTACACTCAGCACATACTGCAGTCAAAAGTAACCAGTATTCAGTCTCAGCATGATAAGGTTGGGAACTTAACATACGTTGTGAATAAAAAATGTGACCTTTTGAAAGTAAGTATGACAATCATATATTTGCGCCGATTTCAAAAGGTTAAACACATATCTTGAATAATGCTTTGACAGAACTACACTGAAGGTTAGTTTGCCAGGATATAAAGACAATAATAACACTAGGATATACACAAGAGAAGTTGTGAATGGCACATCCCCAGCCAATAGGAATACAGTGGCAGACCTAAATACTGTCTCTATTTCGATTTTGATACAGCAGGGCTCTTTATGTATTGAGGTTCTGATAAACAATCCTATTTTAATGATTTAAATTACTGCAATATAGTATCTACCACAGCTTTTGTAGATCCACTTAATAGACCTCAAGGTGTCAGTGTACTGTGTATAAAATAGTAAGATACTGTCACCATCTGTAGGTCAGTATGTGGAATCATTTGAAGAAACAGTCACAAACGTCCATGCCACCGTCAGCATCGCATTTTGATACCATCAAGAACTTGAGTTTAGGAAAGTCCTCAGGTTTCATCACAACTGGAGGAGAGATTCTTAAATATAGCCAAGTATAGACGGGTACACTGGCATCTCCTGCTGGGGATAATAAGGGTTGATTCAATTTTTTATAGATTTTTTGTTTGTAGTTACAAAAATGCTCAGGTCAAGAACTGGGAAGACCTTGCTTAAAGGAGGCAGCTTTTTCCAAGCAGTTATTTTACCAGCAAGATGACTTTAATTAATAACAACACTAGGATGGTATTGTTATTATTCTAGAAAAAAAAATCCACTTGACCTTGAACTTATTTATTATGACATGGGTTTAAAACAAACTTCTAAGTGCTGCATCAATGGGTGGGGGGTTATGCTAATCACGCATCATAAGAATGTACCATCAATTAAACGTGCATTGTATTAAGAAGGGTGTTTACAAAGACTTTGTAAGATTTTAGAATAATACAAGAAACATTCTAATTTTACTTCCCTAAATCGGGGCTATCAGGTTTACAGCAGATAGATTTTTTTTTTTATCTCCCGAGGATGACTGAATGTAATTTGTTGTTAAATGTTTCAATTAAGATTCCCTCATAGCACACAATAGATGTGTTATTGTACTGTGTTAACGTTGTATTTTTTTTTTGTAACTATGTCATATTAATAGATGCTTTGTTTTACAATTACCCCTCCTTACTCAGCAATGCGACCATCAGAATAGCTTCACTGTAACATGAACTTAAACAAACTGTGTCTGCTAAAAGATGTATGATTCTTAACTCCAAATCAATTCATTTTCAAAGAAATGCTATAAGTCAGATGTGTGGGATTTCTATTAAAATACAAACTTGCAAGAGAAATATTATGTAAACTGGTGACACTTGCAGAGAGGATATTTTCAGCAGCCGGTAACACAGTTACGAAAGTGCAGAGGTTGTGGATGCAACACTGTTTCTAAAAAAAGAACTGAACTTATGTGATCACTGAAAAAGCAAGAGCCAAATTTAAGTTTAATAAACATTTCTAGAATACAAAAAAAACTCACTATTTTGGTGTTCGCTTATTACAGTCCACATAACAGAAAACAGGTGGACAACATTTGCTTTATGGAGGCTTTTTTATGACATTTGTTGGAAAGACATTTAGCAAAACCTGCTTAATGGGGAGTATGTGTTTAACTCAGAAGATACAGTTTACATGTGCTCTCCATATTTATACTGTATCATTTCATTTCGAGAGAATACCAGAGAACCAGATGCCTCGGCATATTATTAAATCAAGCTGAATCACTTTGCTATCCAAATTATATATGTGGACACTTTATGTCAACACAATGCTCCCTGCTTGTAACACATGTCCGAAAAGGAAGCTTCACATTAGACTCCCATCGTAATCAGGGAGTGTGAAAAAAACCGGATTGTAGCTGGAAATGAGGGTCATTTCAAGAATTTCACAGACGGAGACAGGCTCCATTTTCAGTTAATGCTTGGTAATTGGAGCTTCTCTCCACAGACAGCAAATCAATAGAAATGATAACACTGTTGGAAGGTCATTTGGCAAACACTGTAGATGAATGCACTTCAATAACAACCACACTTTTAAAAACAAAAAAAAACATAACAGCCAGCTGTATTAAAGCATTTCATTCTGGGGTTTAAGTTGTGTTTTCAGATAAAACTGAAATTTTGACTCAATGTATTTTGCATATATTAATATATAACTAAAATCAAATTTTTTTCTTTTTTTTTCTTTAGAAACAATGCTCTGCAAGGCAATTTAAATTAGCAGCCAGAAAAAGTCTGAAATGCTCCTGTAACTTATCAACTGAAAACATTAAATCAACCAGCAATTTAAAGCAGTATTATGTTTATGGAACTGATCTGTAGCAATGTAAGAAACCAAAGAGATGCTACATTACAAAGCATTACAAAGAACAAGAAGCACATCCACTGAAAAGTGATATCCATTGTTGCTCTGACTAAAACAGACTTTACTTACAGAATATTCAATGGTCCCTTTAGGTTTCTGGAAAGACATCCGACGCCCATCTTTCTTCTCTGGAGTCTTCTTCTGACCAGTATCTGAAAACAAACGAGGCAAGGTGCGCATTACGTTCATGTTGCCCTCTACCCAGATTGTCACAGGCTGCTGAATCCAGCCCTGTGGGCAGACAGCTCCTTCGTCAGCTAAAAACAGTTTGCACTGCAAGAGACTCTACCCCTCTGCTTCTCTAACACACCCAGCCAACCGATAGCCACAGATTCCTCTCTTCACCAAGCTGTTTCCAGACTTCAGTTTCCAGACTGACAAAGACCTCCTTGACCTCTATGAGGCAGTAAACAACAGAGATACCTACTAGCATCCTATGGGGTCACTAAGATGGGATAGGCTGAATAGTTGACATATAATATCAACAAAGGTTACCCCATTACAAAAGCTTACAGGTTTCATTTTGTTTTGCTATAGTACTACACAGAAATACCCTTCCAACACAGTGCAGGTGCCAGAAACAATTGCTATTGTACAGTTACAAAAAGGGCCTGCATTTATTCAAGTTCAAAGCAAAGATTACAGGGTTTATTTTTGATTCACAGTATCTGTCACATGCCATTTTTTCTTAAGCAATGCACAGATTTATTTTGAAATAAAAAACAATAATAGTGCTGTCTTTAAATGATCAGTAGCAATGCACTGCCCAAGTGAACATGTATATCTGCCTTTGAATAGCACATTTGAAGCAAAAGAGAACACTGTGCTTGTTGTTGTTATGCTGTGCTGAAATAAAGTCAGTCTGCATCGTGTTTGATTTCTTACAACTTGTCATCCAAAATTGAAACGTGTTGCTTTTGCTGTTGGGACTGCTGTATTGCCACAGACTCACCAAACACATTCTGCATTTTTTTAAACTTTATTTGCTAAACTCAATTACACAGGTAAACGGAACGTATCGGACACCGAGAAAGCAGCCTTAAGTCTACATTATTTGAAAGACAACATTCAGAGGGCGTGTACAAGAACAGAGATCTTCTTTCATCATGCAAAAAAAGGTAAATTACTGTGACAGGATGGTTTGCCGTGCGCAGGTGTGGTGACATCACAGACCAGGAACACAAACCAAAACAGGTAATGGCAGTGCAAAACTGGAGCGCAACGGCGCTCAGTGTTTTATTAAATAATAAAACAAACAGTTCAAACAAAACAAAACACTACAAGCCAAAAAGGCGCGTTGGCCAAACAAACAGAAATAAACAAATAAGTCTTATGCTGGTGTATAAACCAGCATGCTTTGCAATTGTTTATATTTTAATAACTCTCTCCTTGCTCGCTCCCCTGTACTCTCCTCTGTACACTCTCCCTCAGCGCAGACAGCTGCAGGCTTTTATATTCTGGCCGAGGGGTTAACTAGCTGTTAATTAATTATCTTATTACCCCTCGGACATAGTCTGCACAAGTTTAATAAGGATGCGTGACTGTCAGCTAGTTAAATAATCAGTAGCTGATCAGTCACGCATCCTCACAAGGTTTTAATAATCAAAAAACACAAAACAATAACAAATAATAATGGCGGCTTTCATCCGCACCGCAAACAATAATAATAATAAATTACAAAAATAGCGCACAATATATATAAGGGCAGGGCTCCCCGTCACAATTACAAAAAGGAATACTTACATATTTTCCAGCGTATTGATTTAGAACAGAGATTAAACATAGTTTGAAAAATACTGTACCAATTGAGGTCCTTTACTATCGATTTGGACCCCATATTAGTCAAGCAGGTTAAAGGAAATCTCGGACGCATTTTCTAATGAACATTAGGGTATGTACGCAATAAGGCCCGACAGGGTGTCCGTATACATCGAATATATGGATGCCTCTGGGCGTTGTGCGGCACGAGACAAAGTCGAGTGCCTCCAACACCAGAGACGTCTGTATATTCAACGTATACAGACACCCTGAAGGGCCTTATTGCATTTATAATCAAGTTTAAACTGTGGCATTTTAGGGCAAAACATGATTTGTTTTTTATTAAATATCCTTAGGCCAATAAAGTTGTCCCACCTATAACTTTGAACTACACACCAATACCCCTTTCACACAAACGAGTTATGACGGCTCAGCACTGATGCAGCATTTTGGTCTGTATCAATTGCCTATAACGTCAGGTGGTCCAGACATGGCACTGAACCGTCTTAACTTCTGTGTGAAATGCTATGCCAGCACTGAAGTGCTATAGTGGGTGTGGACTGAAAGTCAACATCCCACATGACTATATACCGGACTTGTTGGGTATTTTTGTCGTTGGTGTTACATGCTTTCATTTTTTTCAAATACAATGGCTGATCAAAAACAAGGTAGTAATTGGAGTCTGGAATAAGTTAAGGAATTATTAATAAATAGAAGGGATGGTGTGTGATGCTGTAATTTATGGGCGAATCACTGTTGCCATGAAAATGATCTGTTGACTGACAGGTTTGAAATTTATACTCGCATGATCCCTTTGGCTGTGTGAAAGGATTATGACAGTATTATACCAGCATAGATTGCGCAATTTCGTGCTGTGAGAATGGGTACTTTAAACCTTTGAGTAGTACGAACGTACCAGTACGTCCTCTGCTCTCTGGTCCGCAAGGAGTACGAACGTACCAGTACATTCTGCAACTTTAAACTTGAATTCCTGAACCTACAAAACCCCCGATCACATAGTAGTCTAACACTAGGTTTCTGTAACACCTTTTATTGGTCTTTTGCGCCCTCTGTCAGATATTGACTGAGTTACATATAATAAACCCATTCATAAAATCTCAACAGTGTTTGTAAACCGGCGAAAATCGCTCAGTGAGAAAGAAGTATTAGTAATAATACTGAATTCAGATTCTGATTTAAATTCAAATACATACAATTCTTCCACTGAATCGGATGTCGGCAGGTGTGTCCGTGAAGACAGAAGTGAAGAATATTTACCATCAACATGAAGTGACAGCGAAGAGGCGGCGCCAAGCTCTGTGCGTTGCTCCATGCTTCAAAGAGTATCATACCCTGAAGCATTAGACACTCTCACTCCCTCCGCCCCCACAACCTGTTTACCCGGATATGATTTATTCATGTCGCTCTCTCTCTCTCTCTCTCTCTCATGCCCTTTTTTTTTTTTGGTTAGGACATGTTGTTGTGGTTGTTCCATCGCGTTGTTTATTGCCTAAATGTTATTTTGTAGTCAAAACCTTTCCCTATAGGGAAGCTGTGTGGTCCAGTGGTTAAAGAAATGGGCTTGTAACCAGAAGGTCGCCGGTTCAAATCCCACTTCAGCCACGGATTCACTGTGTGACCCTGAGCAAGTCACTTAACCTCCTTGTGCTCCGTCTTTCGGGTGCGACGTAATTGTAAGTGACTCTGCAGCTGATGCATAGTTCACACACCCTAGTCTCTGTAAGTCGCCTTGGATAAAGGCGTCTGCTAAATAAATAAACAAATATGACTAAATAAAAAAAATATATGTCTTTTATTTATTTACTGTAAAAATAATTTGTCTGTATTTCGTCAGTATTCATTACATACATACAAACATATAGCTTTCAGCTTGTCTGTATGCTGTACTCATAATAATCAGGCGCATCATGCAAAAAAAAAAGAAAAAAGACCAGCAGTGCATTTCAGAACTCATTACTCAAAGGGTTAAAGAATTTTGGAAACATCTCTGAGACGGCTAAGTGGCGGCATTTGTGTGTGAAGGTTAAGCTGAATAAATTAATTTAATTGAAACATTCAAAAGTAAGTATATCTTTATTTTTGATACTGTGTTGAATTGCACATTGCCCTGGAAAAGATACACCAAATTCTGTGAGGCAGCGCAGTGATTACGAATATATGACGAGGCTCCAACTGTCCATATCCATCCAATATACGGACAGCTGGAACCTTGCTCGACCAATCACATTGCTTGTTTCACGTTCCATTGCCAGACCTGGATTATAAACTTTGTTAATCAGATAAACAACAGTGTATATTCAGAATTGTACTTATATGTTAAATACCGTTACTGCTCTGGGGATTAAATTATTCTCCAACTCACATTACCTTACAATTGTAACTATACAGTCAAAAGCAAAAGGTGGCATTCTTAAGACAGATAGCATTGTCCAGTCAAGATGTTTACCTTGACCTGTATGTCATAAACCCAATGTCAAATCGAAAGCACCATCAGTTACATATGTCGGTTGAACCGGAATAAATATTCAGGAATTATATTATGTTTACCATAACTTTTTAACTAGGTTGGTAACACTACGTTTTCTTGCTCTCTCTTTTTTCATTCTCAAATCAAGAGACTTCAAACACTTGACATTCCACATGTCTGAGCATTACGTTTAAAAAAAAGGTTTTTAAGAACAAGATTACTGTGATGGTTTAAAAAATAGATCCACTGCCTGATAGATACAGTCAACCTCGGTTAACTCGACTGGTGGATAACTCGACACCTTTGCTTAATACGGGATCAAGACTTGAATTTTCTCCATATAAAATATACGCATCCTGCATCTTATTTTTTTAATTCGACACCACACTTTACTCGTAACTCGACACTTACTACCGGTACCAAAGAGGTAAAAGACTAGTGGATAACTCGACACTGTCGTTTCACATAACTGAACTCTTGGACTTGAAACAGATAGTTCATTCATTCCTTCGCAGATACCAACTCGTCAGATTAGACAGCACAAGCCAATACCTAAAAGTATAGTCAACAGTTTGCGCAGTTTGTGGTTGGATTGTTTTCGTAAAAATAACGCTGTAGTTATTTTATTAATTCTTTTTCAATCGAACTATACGAGTTAGTGTCCAGAAATGTACTGCTGCCCCTTTAAGTAATACAACGTAACCAGTAGTTGCACAAAGGAAGTAAGGTCAAGAATCGGAAGGATCATTAGACAGCGTGTGGATAGATACGGCAAGAATAGCAACAGCAGAGTGGTAAATTAGCGCAGGAGAATAGTAATAAACATCATTAATGTTAACTAATAAACCATACAATAAAGTTCATGTGAATTGAGACCCACCTGTGTATCTGAATCTTCATTACATGTTAACTAAAGAGTAAGGACATTACAATGAGTTTGTACAGTACTGTAATTGATTCATTTGATGCAGTTCTTTCAACCATTTTCATAAGGACATTTAACTAAAAATAAATGTGTAAATACTGTAAACGTGCGAGTTCTGTTACTCATGCATGTTAATGCCATGGCTCATGTGCACCCGTGGTTAACTTGTGGATAAGTCGACATGAAATGGCATCCCGTGGGGTGTCTAGTTAACTGAGGTTGAATGTATTTATTTGTTGATACAATGTGGACTTATAGATTTTGCATGAACAGCATGAATAATAAAAACTTACAGAACACACCAAACAAAGATGTTTGATACTGGGAAGAACAACCATGACATGTTCTAAATCACCAAGTAGCTGGTTATTAGCAAAAGGTAACAACGATGCTAAACAAAACAAAACAATTTGTGCACTTTAAGAAACATAGTTATGTTTGCAGTGCTTCAAGAAGTTAAATGTGTGGATTGAGAAGAATATGTAGTCATACAGGTAAGACTCTGACGCTCCACTAAAGTGATGTGTGACAAACAATAACATGGTCCCTGTGTCACAGCAACAGGGGGCTCTGTATATATCATGTCCTTGTATCAAGTGGGTCAATACAGAACAGATCAAGAAGCTGTCAGTATTATTTTGTGCATCACACTGCTTCTGTGAAGCACCTGTCCCTTTAATGTTTAAAATATTAAAAACAGTGACCTGGTCTGCATATCAGTAAAGGCCTTTAATAATTACCAATAATTCTGAGGATTATCCAAAAAAGAAACCTGCAATGGCTAATCTGTAAGATAACAGCAGACATTTAATGTAAAACATTTAAACATATTTGCAGTTACCATTGTCTAAGAAAAGAGCACAAATGCAGTGGCTATTATCTATACCAGTGGAGCAAAACGTGGGGTTGGGAGAGCCAGTAAGGGGGGCGCAACTACGACTAAAGAGGCAGTTCTGTAAAAATTAAAGGTTTTTTTTTTTTTTTTTTGAAAGGATAGAACATTTTTAATAAATACATAAATGACAGCTAATTAGTTCAAGTTATTACGTTTCAAAGGAGCCATTGACAATCACTCTGGGACTTGTAGAACTGGAGAAACGATGTTTGAAATGGAGAGTGTCGGTGAAACTGCAGTGAACACAGACAAAATGGTGGCTTCCATGTATGGGGCGCCAAGAGTTAAAAAAAATAAATAAATAAATAAAAAAAAATCACTAATATTTTAACAGTGTTTTTCCCGGATTTAATGTAAATCGTGTATTTTGTCCTAGATTTAACCAAAAAAAAGTTGTGATTTAGCTTAATACATAAATGTTAACAAACACATTCTTAAGTTTTGAAATGTGTACTTTTTTGTCATTGTAGTATGCAAAGGAGGCAGGGAAGCGAAGACATTGGTTCTCGGAGTGTGAGGGCAGCTCTGTTGCATAAAATGCCAAATCAAACGCTTCAATGGGAGGGGGCTCATTTAGCAGGAAATATAAATATTTACTTTGTGACAACCCAGATTTATTTTTTCGGATTTAATTGCTTAATGATAATGTTTTTTTCAGATGTATGTGTTAGGTAAATGTTGAATAGCCAAGTGTAAAAAAAAATAAATAAAAAATGAGAAAGATTTACGTTACATGTATTTTTTCACAGATTAAATTTATTAGAAATGTTAAGGTAGCTAAATGTTAAACGTTGGGGGAGCGCAACAAAATGTATGGTAAGTAAGCGGGGGGGGCATATAAAAAGTTTGCGCACCTTTGATCTATACGAATAAGACAGATTTGAGTTTTAGGGCTGTTTATACACCATATTCCAAAGTGAATAATAATGGGGCACCTTGTCCTTTTTGACAAACCCCCTGCACACATTAATTCTATAAACTTTTTATGTATATATATATATATATATATATATATATATATATATATATATATATATATATATACACAGTACTGTGCAAAAGTTTTAGGCAGGTGTGAAAAAATGCTGTAAAGTAAGAATGCTTTCAAAAATAGACATGTTAATAGATTATATTTATCAATTAACTAAATGCAAAGTGAGTGAACAGAAGAAAAATCTAAATCAAATCCATATTTGGTGTGACCACCCTTTGCCTTCAAAACAGCATCAAGCACAAATTCTTCTAGGTACACTTGCACCCAGTTTTTGAAGGAACTCGGCAGGTAGGTTGGCCCAAACATCTTGGAGAACTACCCACAGTTCTTCTGTGGATTTAGGCAGCCTCAGTTGCTTCTCTCTCTTCATGTAATCCCAGACAGACTCGATGATGTTGAAATCAGGGCTCTGTGGGGCCATACCATCACTTCCAGGACTCCTTGTTCTTCTTTACGCTGAAGATAGTTCTTAATGACTTTCGCTGTATGTTTGGGGTCGTTGTCATGATGCAGAATAAATTTGGGGCCAGTCAGATGCCTCCCTGATGGTATTGCATGATGGATAAGTCTCTGCCTGTACTTCTCAGCATTGAGGAGACCATTAATTCTGACCAAATCCCCAACTCCATTTGCAGAAATGCAGCCCCAAACTTGCAAGCAACCTCCACCATGCTTCACTGTTGCCTGCAGACACTCATTCGTGTACCGCTCCCCAGCCCTTCGGCGAACAAAGTGCCTTCTGCTACAGCCAAATATTTCAGATTTTGACTCATCAGTCCAGAGCACCTGCTGCCATTTTTCTGCACCCCAGTTACTGTGTTTTCGTGCATAGTTGAGTCGCTTGGCCTTGTTTCCACGTCGGAGGTATGGCTTTTTGGCCGCAAGTCTTCCATGAAGGCCACTTCTGACCAGACTTCTCCGGACAGTAGATGGGTATACCAGGGTCCCACTGTTTTCTGCCAGTTCTGAGCTGATGGCACTGCTGGACATCTTCCGATTGCGAAGGGAAGTAAGCATGATGTGTCTTTCATCTGCTGCAGTAAGCTTCCTTGACCGACCACTGCGTCTACGGTCCTCAACGTTGCCCGTTTCTTTGTGCTTCTTCAAAGAGCTTGGACAGCACATCTGGAAACCCCTGTCTGCCTTGAAATTTCTGCCTGGGAGAGACCTTGCTGATGCAGTATAACTACCTTGTGTCTTGTTGCTGTGCTCAGTCTTGCCATGGTGTATGACTTTTGACAGTAAACTGTCTTCAACAACCTCACCTTGTTAGCTGAGTTTGGCTATTCCTCACCCAGTTTTATTCCTCCTACACAGCTGTTTCTGTTTCAGTTAATGATTGTGTTTCAACCTACATATTGAATTGATGATCATTAGCACCTGTTTGGTATAATTGTTTAATCATACACCTGACTATATGCCTACAAAATCCCTGACTTTGTGCAAGTGTACCTAGAAGAATTGATGCTGTTTTGAAGGCAAAGGGTGGTCACACCAAATATGGATTTGATTTAGATTTTTCTTCTGTTCACTCACTTTGCATTTAGTTAATTGATAAATATAATCTATTAACATGTCTATTTTTGAAAGCATTCTTACTTTACAGCATTTTTTCACACCTGCCTAAAACTTTTGCACAGTACTGTATATATATACACACACACACATTAGGAACACCTGCTCTTTCCACAAAATAGACTGACGAGGTGAATCCAGGTGAAAGCTATGATCCCTTATTGATGTAACCTGTTAAATCCACTTCAATCAGTGTAGATGAAGGGGAGACAGGTTAAAGAAGGATTTTTAAGCCTTGACACAGTTAAGACATGGATTGTGTATGTGTGCCATTCAGAGGGTAAATGGGCAAGACAAAAGATTTACAGTAAGTGGCTTTGAACGGGGTATGGTAGTAGGTGCCAGGCGCGCCGGTTTGAGTGCGTCAAGAACTGCAACGCTGTTGGGTTTTTCACGCTCAACAGTTTCCCGTGTGTATCAAGGATGGTCCACCACCCAAAGGACATCCAGCCAACGGAGGCCAAGACACGGACAAGCAGAGACAAGCCCTGCACTTATCGCGCCGCCCTTTGCGCCGCCCTTCCCTGCACTGCTGCTTTTAGGTATCCACCAACTCCCGTGAGAGCTCAGCTGCCACCAGAGATCAGGAAGTTATGTAGTCAAGCAAATTCAAGTAGATGTAGACTTTTTAAACACAATCCAATATTTTAAACCAGAGAGTAAAACATAAAATTGCAAGCCGTTTAATACAGTCCCGCACAGATACTGAAAAAAAAACTGAAAAGGAGTTCTTGAAATATTCTAAAGGTGTAACTTTAAAACACTTGTGATCCATTTCCTGACACAGGCTGTATTACAATCTGCTGCTTGCTTGCATGCATATCACAGCTATTTATATCTTGCATCTTATGACCTTCGGCAGGTAGGCTCTGCTGGAAATTGTTCCCTTAAGAGCCAACTGTGACAAATTAACCTAAATAAATTAGTTCTGTGGTTGATAAATACAGACACAAAGCAGCAATGCAGTCTGTTATTATGCCTTTCATCACATTAACAAAGAACATTGAAATATACAGGCGTATTTTGCGAGCTGCAACTAACACACACAGATTTGGTGAACCAAACAAATTAGGACCATCAATTTTAGGTCAGACAAAAGTAATAGCTCTTCCCTTGCTATTTTTATTCTGGGTAGTTCTGGGTTATCTTGCTGTAATTTTAAATAACCTGTATCATCATTTTCCTCTAAATCTGCCAATTATAGTACCTAACTTTGAGCTTTGCTGTAAAGTACATATTTCCTCCTTCCATTCAAATCATGTGACAATGGCACTGGTTCTGTAGGTAAAGTAGGTACACTGACAAACACCAGTGTCTAAGGAAACAGCCAGGAGAAATTTTTTTTTTTTTAAATTATACAAATAGATAGATAGATAGATAGATAGATAGATAGATAGATAGATAGATAGATAGATAGGGGCTCAGTAGCAATACACGCTATTAACTCTGCAGCAGGAGAAAACAAGAACATGTTAAGTCTTACTGTACCACTTTTCTACTTTGATCTACTCATATTATTTCTGGTGCTTAAAGTCATATTCTACTGTATGGGTTTTCTTGCTCCTAGATTTACCATTTTCGCCATCAATGTTACAGCAAACAAATGAACAGACAATCTACCTTGTGCATTTAAAAAATAACTTTCCCAAAGGGTCTTTGGCCCTTCACCACCTCATAAACAGCCAATGCAAAAAAAAGAAATAAAAAAAGAAATAATAAAATCCTCATGGACCTACTTATCATTTTGAAATAGGTACCGACTACACTTCCATCACTGCTGGATTGAGTAGCGTTATGTCAGTGTGCTTACTACTTCATCCCCCACACTTGAGTTGATGATATTATTGGTACACTGGCTGTAAAGCATTTCTCAAATAAATACATTGTCTAAAAATAACTTTATTACAGTACTTTTGTTCCTCCATCTGCCTACTGTAATTTTCTATTTAAATGCACACATCTAACTGTTTCTCATCTGAAAATATTCACATTCACTTTTTTTGTTTTGTTTGTATTTATTGATTTATGTATTTATTTATTTAATGTCATAAAGTCTGCAATGTTGGCGTGGTAGGTTTAAATGGAAGCCAGTTAAATATTACTTAAAGGTGGAGGAAGAATCACAACTAGGCCTACTTTAACAGCACTAACACACTTGACTTGGATCCAATACTTTATAAAATATCTCTGAACTCTGTGCATTATTAACAGTTATGGTTTTCTGCAAAAGCTTGATACGTTGTTTGATTTTAAATATTATGGTGTGCTACACAAACACACTTGAATGTCTAGTTAATATACTGGAATGTTGAGAAACGACCACGACTATTGCATTTAAAATATAAATAAAGACGGTAATAAACAGCACTTAGTTCCATGGTTTATGCACACACCTAACAGCAGATATATTGCTCAATGTACCTAAAGATTAAGTGTTTGATTTTATTTGGGCTTCTGAAAAACTATTTTGAGAAAATGATCAGAGGTAAAGTTTGATTCTAATGTATTACATCTACCAGACATGCGGTTATTTCATTGTATCTCTTCCCAAAATATAAAATAATATCTGCTTCAAAATGCGACAAGTGCTCTCTCCAAGAAATAACTTCATACCCTTCTGGAAATCATGACCCAGATGGAATACAGACAGTACGTGTTTACTGAGGAACGCTTGATCTGGTAGTAATCACATATTACAAATGGATAAGCCCCGTAGAAAAGTACTGTAACTCTGTAAGCAGTAAATTCTGATGTATAAATACGGTGTACATTTGTTTTATAATACTGAGTACATTATTTTATTTTGGAAACTGCGAGACCATTTTGCAAACTAACCCGACACCGTCTGCAAAACAAACTGAGCTAAAAATAAACGAAATGGTTAAAAAGGTCAAGTGTTATGCTAAGGCATGTATTATCAAAAAGCGTTTTATCAATATATTATCCATAAAAAGGCACATGTCCAAACCTGTTAATTGTTGTACAGTCGTATTATGCTCGGCAGTTTCAACATTTTCATCTCTTGTTAGGGAACCTTTAAAATGAATTTCTCGAGTTCCAGGATAACTTCTGTTGAAAACAATCTCTCTCAAAGTTCGGGCACTTTTAAATGACAACAAATAATCCATTTCAATACGTCTGACACCTGTCTTTCTACAGGGAAACAAATTACAGTTCTAAACAAATGCTTCTATACTAGTTAGTCGCCATGTTTCAAACAAAATACAAGTGAAGCGAACTCCATATACACCACAAGTTCAAACAGGAACTGAGAAGCACCAACAACTGCGGGAAACTTATTTTAAACAGGCAACGACACTACCGCGACTGCTTCCTAAATCTGCGGTACAGTGCACATGGTATGTGTTAAAACAGAAACTGGACGTTTATCTGTGACGCCTCTTAAAAGGGCAATGGCTGGAGTAAAACATTTTTTTAAAAGTAGGTACCTGTCACTTCTCTTGTGTCTTTAAAAGTATTTAGGTAGATAATTGTTTCAAATAATGTTGCTACTTTCTTATCTTGAAAAGCAGGTAAATATGGCAGAACATTTAACACCATAGTTATCATGATACACTAATGAGGACGAATTGCAAAGCTTGTTGTGAGTATTTAAATACCAATATTGGTCATGCTTTTTTATTTTATTTTATTAACTGGTTAAACAAACTTTTAAACTATAACACTGTAGTACTGCTTAGCAAATTATATCAGGTTTTATTTTAGTACATAATTTGTTATTCATTACAAACAGGTTAATATGTGGTGTGTGTGTGTGTGTGTGTGTGTGTGTGTGTGTGTGTGTGTGTGTGTGTGTGTGTGTGTTTTAAGACAGTATCTTTGTTAAATGTAATTTATGCACTAATGTATGTCACAGGATAATATATTGGGGACACAGTACTTATGGGCCAATGAAATTGATAAAGAGCATTGTGGGCTAGCACCAGTAACATGGATGTCAAGTCTCAAGGTTTACCCAAAGTCATGTTTTTTCACAATTTTGAGTCTCTAGGCCGTGCAATGGATTCTCACGTTTGTGTATAAGTTTGTTATTGTTTGTGAGGCTGCGAAACCCTTTATACATGATACAGCGGTACATCCAATACAACTGTCCAAGCGTATTATTTCATTTTGGGGGGGTACCATGAAGAGGTGTGCATTACCATTCTATATTCCTAGAGCTGCTACGCAACCTCCACCCTTACTCCAAAGACAGAATTGCCTTGTTGGCTCAAACTGACGGTTTGTCTGCGCTAGCCTTCTATGTTTCTGTACACAACACGTCATTACTCATAGCCGAAGGAGAGGCTCTCACTGTGTCGTTTACGCAGAAATACCCCCCAAAATAAAAGAGAATTGGACATAAATGAGAATTGAATTATTAAAGTCGAAACATATAATGTTATTTATGGTGTCAGTGGTTATAAAGACAATAAAAAGAAATACCTGATATGGTAAGAAATAACAGAACAATTGGAAATTGATGGTATGTCTCTCTTTATTTCACCTTAATTTTAGTCAAAGTGACGGGGAGCGCCACATACTTGTTTCGTATTTCTGTAAAATGACGCTTCTTTGTTTTAATGATGACCAATAATAACAATCACATTCACACACTTGGTGAAGATTTTATTAAAACTGAAAATCAGTATTTACAAAGAAATGTGTGTAGCTGTATTCTTTTTGAATAATTTACATATAAATATTCACTGTTAAATGACATTTTTTGTGTCTGTGTGGGTGGTGTACTCAGACTATTTCTTTGTTTTATTTATTTTATTTCGTCTCCACAAAAGGAGCAAAAGCAGACAGTATTTTCTTTTCATGACCACTACAGTTGTGTTTTTTTTTTTTTTTAATTAGTATTTATTTATTTATTTTAGGTACTTGTGCTGTATTTGTGTCGTTTGCTTCGCACCTGGTGTGCATAGCCCTTAAATTTAGGTCAATGGCGTAGCTGTCAACCATGCGCAAAAATCTTGATGGGTCACCAGCACCCCACCCCCAAAACACAACCTAGTGGTCCAGGTTAAGGTTTTTCATTAATCCCAAGGTTTTTCAACAGGGGGTTGACATGTCTGCAGTAAAAGCAGTGGACACATGTAAGGTAGAATTATTTTTCTGGGACCGTATTCACAAAGCTGTCTTAAGTCTAAGACTGGTCGTAAGTTGTCAATTTGGACTTAAGTCTTATTCACGAACCAGTCTTAACGGAATTTTGGCCTTAACTAAGGTCTTAAATTTAAGACTACCCTGAAGGAGGCTTAAGTCCAGATCTGCCATTGAAACAACTTTTTTTTTCTGCCATGGCTCGACAGATGACAGTATATGATTTATTTGATGATCATCCAGATGCAAATTGCCCTAACTTAGCAATTCTACCCTAAGACTGAATTGAGAAGCCGATACCGTTTTAATAGACAGTCAATTGAAACCTTAACAAATATTTTACATACTGATCTATCTCCAATAACTAACCGGTTTTAAATACCGAATTACTTCAATTTGGCGCCGCAGCGTTTATTTAAAATTGATCAAAATGACAGCGGCCCTTAAACAAGGGCAGCGATTATACGAGGGTGGCCTTTATTAATAATACTGTGCTTTACAAATGCTGCAATATTTTATTAAATGATTTAAGGCATTTTAGAAACGGCGCCATGAGAGGCTCCGATCTGCAGCACTATACTCTTGTGTGTTGTTGGGGCTTGAATACAGTACATTTACTGACAGTTAACGAGAGCCTATTAGGTGGGAGTTGGGAGGTCAGGGGAGTACTGTACCAGCGAATCAGGAGTGTGTATTGGTTGCTATGGGACAAGAAGAGGAGAGAGAACGGTATTTGAGTGTGATGCAATTGTTTTTCTTAAGGAAAAATATTACCTCTGAATATCGGTTTGATTTCTGTTCAAACTAAAATATATCCTACTCGGTTTTTTTTTTTTTTTTCTCATTGTAATTTACCTGCTTGTTTGTAATTTCTCTGTAAGAGAAACCAAAACAAACTCTTCTCATAGATAGTAGGCATTTTTTTTAAATATAATTGTACAGGACTGAGTAAAATTCCAATTGAATAAAAAAAAAAAAAACAACTAAAACCCCTACAAGAAGATATCTTCAGCCAGCTTTCGGATAGCACTTAGACTAGTGACCGGCAAAGCTCTAAATTCCTCTGAGTTTAAGTTTTCACCATACAATCCGACGACAAGGTAAACAGACTGCCCTTGGTCCTCTGCTGTGTTGACACTGAACTCTGCTAGAAAAAAAGGGACGTGAAGGACTGCTGTGCTGTAAGTAGTTCATCTTGGGTTGTCTGTTGGGACTGTACTATAAAATAACATTTGCTTACTAAGGTACATTAGTTTGTATTACATGCTGGATTGAGGTTGCAGTCTCTTCAAGGGTGTCATGTACAGAGGCAGAGTTGCACGTTTCTTTCTTTTTTTAGCAGGGGTAGAAAAAAAATACCTTTACGTTTCCCTATTGAGAGCGGTGTTTATTCAAGGGCGGCGTCTATTAAAAAGCTGGTATCTGAGTGAGGCGTTAATTGAGGGCCGTTAATTGGTTACACAGTATGTTATTGCAATGTAGATCATACCATTAACATTATAACTATAATTAGGGCTGTAAATCTACGTTTAATTTATAACAAACAGCACCAAAAGCACGGCTTGAGAAGAATGGAGGTTTTATTAGCAGAGGTAGAAACATACACAGTAATACCAGCTCCGTTGTAGTTTTGTGTTTGTTATCTATAGCAGTTTTTTTTTTTTTTTAGCAAAAATGTATTTCAAGCTTTCCACAGCGGTAAAACACATCTACAAACTGGGTACCCTTTTTTGTTTGTCCTACTACTGCTTCTTCCCCCCTCTGCCTGGTTACTCCATTACAGGAAACTATATCCTGTTTCTAAAAATGCTTGCATCTTATTAAAAACCAAGAATGTCTTTCTTAAAGGTTACACATCTAAAAGCAAATATTTTTAAATATACTTTATTAACAAATATTCCATTAAATACAATACACATAAACATTACATAACATTCTGCATTGTTTTTATTTTACTGTAATTACATGTGATGAAATTATATATCAATGAGAGTCTAACCACTGTAAAATAGTTCAACAGGTCAGTTTAATCATACATTTAAATATCATGAATATATTTTTTAATAGAAAATTACAAAATTCTATAATAAAATATATACATTTGACATTATATTTACATGACATAATGATTTTTCTTAAGTCCCAGTGAAGAAGCAAAACTATGAATCTGTCCCTCAGGCAGCGGAAGACAGTGAAGATGTTGCGCGAGGACAGAAACGCTGGTCTAAGTTAAGACCCCCCAGAAAATCGTTTTGTGAAACGGACTTAAGACTCGGTCATAACAAAGTCAGCAAAAGCGACTTAAGCCCATTGTTTGGTCTTAGACTTAACTCAGCTTTGTGAATACTGCCCCTGAGCCTTATGTTAAGTCTGGTTGGCCCATATCCAATGTTACTTCTGGTAAATGGCAGGACAAAAAAAGGGATATATTGTGGATATATTTTCCTACCTGATCAATGCTGTGTCAATCAAAACGTGATACTGCATCAAATGTGATACTGCATATTTGTGTTTATGTTTGACTTTGAGTTACCTGCCATTTCAAGCCCTATGGATATCACATGTTTTAATGGGATATATACAAACGGTTATACATGTATTCAATGTTGCAATATAAAATGTTGTTGTGTCTGTGTATTTTATTTTACTTAAGATGGTATCAAGATAGGGTTCATAAAAACAGTTTTGTATGACCTTCCTCAAGCCAAAGGCAAGTCTGTGAAAAGTTACAGAGAAGGAGCTAGACTGTAGCTGTTTGGACTTTGTATTCCAACGTTTGTCAACCCTGTTAGCCAGCAGTATAGAGGGAGAGGGAGAGGGGAGGGGGGAGAGTTGCACGTGCTCACTGCTTGATTAGATATAGTATAAACTGAATGAAATGTTATTTAGAGAATGAGTTTCAAGGGTCCCTGTAAATAGTTGCAGCACTTGCAAGGTCTCAATGTCTAATGCTGGTGGAAAGCAGAATTGTTTTGCTAACGTAGGTGATAAAGATTAGAAGCAAATGGAATGATGTAACCTGAACAATGAGGACTATTTTGTGAAACAAAGAAGTGGTTATGAAAGATGTGAACATCAAGTGCTGTCTTGTTTGTTTACAGTCTGTAAAGTTAACATTTTTCTTCACAGGCTTCCTCCTTGAAGCCTTCTTGCCACCGCCATTTGCTGTGTACTTCACAAAATGCTCTTGTAAACCCTTGCAGTGACAGGAATTTACTGTATGACTGTACGTAGTGCAAAAAGTATTTGTGTTATAATGTCATTGCTAACCCCCTCCCACAAAAAAAAAAAAAAACAGAGGTCACTGGTTTTCTTGATTAAAAACGTAACTGCCAGTACCTTGTTACCATTAAATTACTTCACGGCTACGTGTAGTGCCCCTTTAGTTTGTTAAACTTTGACCCCTCACTGAAGTTGCTTTATTTTTCATAATGACAAGAAAAAAACAAGAAACAGCAGGGTAGACTTGTCAGGTCAAAACTCTACCCAGGCCATATGAAAAAAACAATAAAACCTAAAGTAAAAAAAAAAAGTTAAAATGTCACTTGAAGCTACCTACGTTATTATTTTATTATTATTATTTATTTATTAGCAGACACCCTTATCCAGGGCAACTTACAATTGTTACAAAATATCCAAAAGTATTTGAATGCAGCAAGGTATGGAGCAGTTCAGTGCAAGTACAAGCTGATGCAAGTACTGGTACAACTGGGTGCCACATAGTCCAGTATGGTCGAGAGTTGTGAAGTTTACAGATGCTGTCTGAACAGGTGTGTCTTGCAGTAGTATTAAGCAGTACATGCTTAATAAGTAAGGTTAAAGCAAAACCATAAACTTTTTTTTTTTTTTTAACCTGCAGGCCCTTATCAAAGTGAAAAACAAACACAGACCTAAAGCTATTTAGCTAAGAGCACCTGATTATAGTAAAGTATATTCATGCTCCAATAATAGGGACCCTTATCTCTTCTATGTGTGGCTGACCACATGTAAATTCGTCATCATTATTTCACATAAAATGTTCTTGGAGTGAAAAATGTAAATGGCGCTGCATAACACAATCAGATTATTTTTAATATACAAAACCTAAATGTTCATAGATTAACAAAGGTCTGTGAAAGGACCATTAGAAATGCCTTTGCAGTACTTTTTTGGGGTTTTTTATTTACTTTTTCCCATTTGGAGGTTTATTTTCCTGGTTAAATACAGTACATACTTTAATGCTAACTTATAGGGTATGCATTAACTACAGCCTTACATTTGAACTGTAATCTATGGTGTAACTATGGTTTCAAACGTGGGGGCATGCATGAAGATTGTTCTATCTGAAATAGAAAATATGTCACAAACATGTATAATGAAACGTTGCATCCCTTGTATGCCTAATTAAAAAATCCACAGACACGCCTGCGACAATCATTCAGTTCATTGCCATGTCTGCTGGGTCCTAGTGGTGACTTCTGTACTGACTAGTGGTTATACAAACAAATTATTGAGAAATAAAAGTTTTAGTTCTACTATGTGAGGTGGACATTTCCCCATCATTAAAAAGTAAGGGGGTCATGTCCCCTGCGTTCCCCAGTGGACATTTTACGCAAATTGTGTGTCCTCAGAGGATACATTGGGACAACCAAACTAATTTCAGTAATTCAACTGAGGCCTCCAATGCAACCTATTGAGACTAGAACATTGAGGTTTGTAAATAATGATCTGACTACAAACAGGAATTTCTGAGATTATTACCACAATACAGTGTTTTACCTGGAGTTGCAGACTGAAGTCCTAAGGCAGCTGAGGTTTTGCTGATTTCTTATTGTAGGCATTATTGAAACAGTTGGATTATGGTTCCAATGCAAAGAGAAATATTGTAAATTAAAAACATCCACTGGACTGGAACTGGTTATCATTGGGAAGAATAAATCGGTACTGAACTGGAAAAATTATAAATTATTACAGAAGGTGAACTGCAGGATAGAAATCTGTATTATACAAAAACTGTTGCTGGAAATTATAATTTTTGTACATCTGGAAAGTCATCAGTACATGACAGCTAATACAAATTTCAAATATGAATTTGCCATCCTATGTGAATCCCATTTCACTAATCTAAATCATTTATACTTTGCCAAGGTAGTCACCGTTCAGTTTTCACATTTATGTCCAACCTACCCTAAAATGTAATTTTAAAAAGCATAATCAAATATAACAGCATAAACAAACTTTAAAAAAAAAAAAACATACAGTATCTGACAGGCTCCCAACGTATTTGTTTAGTATAATATACATATTTAGTATTTCAACAAAGACTATTTTTGAAGCACAGGCACTGCTGAAGGCCCTTGTTGAAGCTGACACCCTGGGATCCTTCAAGAAGCTGCTTGATGAGATTCTGGGATCAATAAACTACTAACAACCAAACAAGCAAGATGGGCTGAATGGCCTCCTCTCATTTGTAAACTTTCTTATGTTCTTACGTTGTTATGTTCTTAATAATCTCTATGGTACCTGTTTTATGCACCTCAGGCAAATCCACATTCTAGCATATGCAGTCTGCTGCACACCAGTCAGGCCATTTGAGAATTAGAGCAGTTCAAATGTTAATATATGCAGGAATATCGATTCCTTTTACTCTATGACCTACTTCTAAAAAGCTTGTGTCTTCCTAGCTGTCCTCCTTTTACAGTGAGGCTAACATCCTGAAACAGCAAAACATATATGCCAAATACAGGGGTTCACTTTTTTTTTTTTTGCCTCGTGGTCCCTCATAACACCAAATACATTTAAATAAATGTGAAACATGGCCAGTGTCCGTTGACAGACCTTTTTACCCTTAATTGGATGGTTGGCCCATCAAGCAAAGAAATAGACAGCCACCTTAAATTACTGGTTGATGTATTGTGGTCACAAGAGTATAATAGTCCTACTTGAGGCCACAGTGGTGCTTTAAACAGGAAGTTTTGAGTTAAATAAAAAAATCACATAGGATGTAAAAGCTAATTTTAATGTTCAAATAAATTGTTTTGATCCCTCTACAAGCATTATATATATATATATATATATATATATATATATATATATATATATATATATATATATATATATACACACACTACCATTCAAAAGTTTGGGGTCACTTAGAAATTTCCTTGTTTTCCATGAAAACATACATGAAATGAGTTTGAATAGGAAATATAGCAAAATGAATAGGAAATATAGTCACTGACAAGGTTAGAAATAATGATTTTTAATTGAAATAATAATTGTGTCCTTCAAACTTTGCTTTCGTCAAAGAATCCTTGTGGCAGGGCGGAAGCCCTACACATGGGGAAATATGTAGTTTTATTGTATATTTTTGCATTGTGTTGTAAATTGATTTAATTGTTTAACTGATGTTGCGCTCTGCCGTGGGCGATTACCTGTCTGCGTGGAGCAGCAGCTGAAAGCAATGAGCTGTTCCAGCAGGCAGGTGGGCGTGTCTCGGCAGAGCGTTAGTATAGAAACATAGAGATCACTGTGATCGGGGCTGCTGCAAGGCCTGCCGTTTTCACGGCACCTTTTGATTTAGAGTTTGTTGTATTGTGTTTTATTTTGAGTGTTTGTACAGTCATGTATCGTCCTCTGTGCGCTACCATCGCTGGTAGCGTCACATGACATTATTGTTTACTTTTTGTCCATGTTTATTGATTAAATCCCGTGCGCCTGTGTCGGCGTATCAACGTCAATCTCTCTACCTCAGTCTCTTCTGTGTTCTCCTCGGCCGCCTGAGGCAAGTATACCAGGACTTTACCACAACTTGGTGTCAGAAAGGGATTGCTGTATCCTGCGCAATGGAAAATCGACCCGCGACAGAGAGACATTGAGGAGCAAACCCTGAATTTTTGGGGAGCAGGAGCAAGCCAACCACCACCAGCTTCAACCCAGGTCAGAGAGGTGGAGCTTCGTGTCGAAGGACTGAGAGGGAGGAGTGTCCAGCCCGAATGCCCGAGCGGCAGGAGCCCGGTCCAATGAGGGAGGTGCGTCCTACCGAGCGTCGGAAGAGAGAGGAGGAGCTCCGGCCCCCAGAGCCTGAGGAGGCGGGCCAACCACTGGAGGAGTTTCTGCCTTCAGTCCAGCCGTTGCTGCTGAAGCCGTCACTCACGTTCTCTGACGTCATGGGACTAACACGCAGGAGTGTTGCTGCCTTTGGTCCAGCCGTAGCTGCCGGAGCCATCACTCCCGTGCTGTGTTTTTACGAACAAAGGTTTGAAAGACTTGACCGCCGTAGGGGCTGCCCTCTGCAGAGGAGCCCCGAGAAGGGACACAGGGTTTAGGGGTCACCATGGGGTTAGACGGGCACCCCGGGATTAAAAGCCTAGAGAGAAAATAATGGTGACGGTGGGGTAAATGTAATAATTTTGATAATTAATAGTTGTGATTAATGATAATGTTTAGAAATATAATTATAGTGGCGCTGATGGATTTGATGCTTGAGTGGAAGCTAACGTTGGAGCCTGGCGTGTGTTGATTGTTGTTGCTGGCTCCAATGTTCCTCCCACCCACCCTTGTGATTTGTTTGTGTGCTTAAAAAGAAAAGAAAAATGTCGAATGGACCCTTCGGTTCCATTCTGAGCGGGAGGATATGTGGCAGGGCGGAAGTCCTACACATGGGGAAATATGTAGTTTTATTGTATATTTTGCATTGTGTTGTAAATTGATTTAATTGTTTAACTGATGTTGCGCTCTGCGTGGCGATTACCTGTCTGCGTGGAGCAGCAGCTGAAAGCAATGAGCTGTTCCAGCAGGCAGGTGGGCGTGTCTCGGCAGAGCGTTAGTATAGAAACATAGAGATCACTGTGATCGGGCTGCTGCAAGGCCTGCCGTTTTCACGGCACCTTTTGATTTAGAGTTTGTTGTATTGTGTTTTATTTTGAGTGTTTGTACAGTCATGTATCGTCCTCTGTGCGCTACCATCGCTGGTAGCGTCACATGACATTATTGTTTACTTTTTGTCCATGTTTATTGATTAAATCCCGTGCGCCTGTGTCGGCGTATCAACGTCAATCTCTCTACCTCAGTCTCTTCTGTGTTCTCCTCGGCCGCCTGAGGCAAGTATACCAGGACTTTACCACAATCCTCCATTTGCAGCAATTACAGCCTTGCGAGTCCTTTGGCATTCTAGTTGTCAATTTGTTGAGGTAATCTGAAAAGATTTCACCCCATGCTTCCTGAAGCACCTCCCACAAGTTGGATTGGCTTGATGGGCACTTCTTACGTACCATACGGTCAAGCTGCTCCCACAACAGCTCAATAGGGTTGAGATCCGGTGACTGTGCTGGCCACTCCATTATAGACAGAATACCAGCTGACTGCTTCTTCCCTAAATAGTTCTTGCATAGTTTGGAGCTGTGCTTTGGGTCATTGTCCTGTTGTAGGAGGAAATTGGCTCCAATCAGCGCCGTCCACAGGGTATGGCATGGCGTTGCAAAATGGAGTGATAGCCTTCCTTCTTCAAGATCCCTTTTACCCTGTAGAAATCTCCCACTTTACCACCACCAAAGCACCCCCAGACCATCACATTGCCTCCACCACGCTTGACAGATGGCGCCAAGCACTCCTCCAGCATCTTTTCATTTGGTCTGCGTCTCACGAATGTTCTTCTTTGTGATCCGAACACCTCAAACTTAGATTCGCTGTCCCATAACACTTTTTTCCAATCTTCCTCTGTCCAGTGTCTGTGTTCTTTTGCCCATCTTAATCTTTTCTTTTTATTGGCCAGTCTGAGATATGGCTTTTTCTTTGCAACTCTGCCTAGAAGGCCAGCATCCCGGAGTCGCCTTTTCACTGTTGACGTTGAGACTGGTGTATTTAATGAAGCTGCCAGTTGAGGACCTGTGAGGCGTCTGTTTCTCAAACTAGACACTCTAATGTATTTGTCCTCTTGCTCAGTTGTGCACCCGGGCCTCCCACTCCTCTTTCTATTCTGGTTAGAGCCAGGTTGCGCTGTTCTGTGAAGGGAGTAGTACACAGCGTTGTACGAGATCTTCAGTTTCTTGGCAATTTCTTGCATGGAATAGCCTTCATTTCTCAGAACAAGAATAGACTGACGAGTTTCAGAAGAAAGTTCTTTTTTTCTGGCCATTTTGAGCCTGTAATCGAACCCACAATTGCTGATGCTCCAGATACTCAACTAGTCTAAAGAAGGCCAGTTTTATTGCTTCTTTAATCAGCACAACAGTTTTCAGCTGTGCTAAAATAATTGCAAAAGGGTTTTCTAATGATCAATTAGCCTTTTAAAATGATAAACTTGGATTAGCAAACACAACGTGCCATTGGAACACAGGACTGATGGTTGCTGATAATGGGCCTCTGTACGCCTATGTAGATATTCCATTACAAATCAGCCGTTTCCAGCTACAATAGTCATTTACAACATTAACAATGTCTACACTGTATTTCTGATCAATTTGATGTTATTTTAATGGACAAAAAATTTGCTTTTCTTTCGAAAACAAGGAAATTTCTAAGTGACCCCAAACTTTTGAACGGTAGTGCATATAATTTTATTTTATTTTTTTCAAAATAAATTTGTATAACACACTGTGACAGAGATCGAATGATTCTTGGTGTTAGATCTCCTGCCCAACCTGTAAGTGCGCTGTGTAAAGGGAACAGAGTACCCTGGACTGGATGGTCCGACAATTCATTCCTAGGGTTCCGTGGATGTCGGCCATCTAGAAAGGGAGTAGAGCTATGGTATACTAAATCATTAACCTGGAAGGTTAATGGTGTGGCATCCGCGGATTGGAGGAGCGGTTGTAGTCAAGGGGTCATGGTTGACAGTATATAAAGGGGAAGTAGTGATGTGATCTGTTCCTTGCGATGGTTACGCTAAAAACTGAAAGGACCCGTACTGTGATTATTACTGTCAATGTTTTGTTTGTTTGTTTTGTCTGTCTGTCAAAAACACACTGTTTGTTGGTTAGACTAGACGGCTAACACGATCCGGAGCTGTCGCCCATGGCCAGCACTAAACCCGGACAACCCTGCACATTATATCACAGATAAATTGTACTTCACAGCGAGCACTACAGCAGTTTGGACTGATGACAATGGTTGTGTCTTGTGTGTGTATGTTTTGGATTGTTGTTTATTATTATTTACGGGACTGCTACCCATAATTATGCACTGCGCAATACACATTGCTATGTATTGCCAGCCCTCTTATTGTTTACTGTTTTGGTCATCAGAAACCATTTCACCTGTACTTTGTTGTCCTTTCTTGTTGGATTACTGCACCTGCACTTCACCTGCTCTACTAATTACCAATTTTCCAATCAGCCAATCAGCTTCCAGCTCTAGCTGACTTTTTTCAGACAGTAGATGCCCGCTGCTACGTCACAGCATCAACCGTGAATCAAATTTAAAAATCAATCCAGCTTTTTCAATATGACTTTCTGTATTGAAAGCTCAGTTCACATCTATTGGACAGCAAATACTAAACAAAGACAATTGGTACAAATTCATTTTATTATTCATGAAAACCAGACAATCAATACTTTTCACCAACAAAAGCAACCTGTCCTGAACGTGCAACTGCCAAGTTAGCCTATCACAGCCTGTTAGCTCGACTGGAGCTCAGACAGGATCTTTCAACAACAACAAACCAAGACACGGACAGTTCAGTAATATTGCTCCATTCAGATAACTGGCACTGTCCAGATAAACTATAAGTAACTGACAAATAAAGTTATTTGTTTAATAAAGGTATTTTTTTTCTCATTATGTATGTGAGCCTTTATGAATATTTTCAGGATTATTTTCCTAATAATAATTATTTTCCTAATAAGGTTTTAAAGTGTTTTTTTGTTTGTTTTAAAGAAAATAATGAGAACATGTTGTATGATAGCGATAGAGCCCTTTCAATGAAGGATCTATCATGTGGCAATTGACCTTGAGAACGACTACCATGTTAGAGCCTTCATCAATGGGCTATCACTTAACTTAAGAAATGACAAATGTTGCCAAGGATCTTGCCTTTTGGATCAACAGGAGCTGGCCTTAGCTGAGGTGACAACTCCTCAGTCAGAGGAGCAACCTCCACACCTCGCCCTCTCTCAACAGGAGTCCCCCAAGGGTCAGTCTTGGGTCCTCTCCTGTTCTCTCTCTACACCCGCTCCCTAGGCCCCCTCATCGCATCCTATGGTTTCTCATACCACATGCTGATAATGCTCAGATTTTCCTCTCATTCCCCACCTCTGACTCCACCATCCCCTCCCGTATATCTACCTGTCTGTCTGCTATCTCCTCCTGGATGCACTCGCATCACCTCAAACATAACCTAAATCTGACCAAATCTATATCTGACCTCCTTTTCTTTCCCTCCTCCTCCTCCTCTGATCTCTCTATCTCCATTCCTCTGGAATCTAACACACACTCTCCCTCCTCCTCAGCTAAGAACCTCAGAGTCACCCTGGACCCCTGCCTCACTTATTCCCAGCACATCTCCACTCTGGCACGCACTTCCCGATTCTTCCTGAGCAACATACGAAGAATCCGACCCTTCCTCACCAACTACGCCACCCAGCTCCTGGTCCAGGCCCTGGTACTCTCCCACCTAGACTACTGCAACTCCCTCCTGGCTGGCCTCCCTGCGTTCACCAGCTGTCCGCTCCAGCTCATCCAGAACTCCTCGCCTGGTGTTCTCTCTGCCTCGCTTCTCCCACGCAACTCGACTGCTCCGCTCACTCCACTGGCTTCCAATCACCGCTCGCATCCAGCAAGACCCTTGTAGTCGCCTACAGATGCCTTGACCAGACTGCACCCAGCTACCTCCAGACCCTCATCTCTCCCTACACCCCCACTCGACCTCTCCGCTCCTCCTGCACTAGAAGACTGGCTGTACCTCCTCTATGCTCCCCTGCCTCCAGAGCCCGCTCCTTCTCCACCCTCGCCCCGCAGTGGTGGAATGACCTTCCTACAGATGTCAGGACTGCCCAGTCCCTGACCACCTTCCGGTGCCTCCTCAAGACTCACCTCTTCAGACAGCACCTGTAGAACTCATTTTCCCTTTGGACACATCACTCTTCCTTCAGACAGCATCTGTAAACCTCACAACTCTTGACTATACTGGACTATATGGCACCCAATTGTACCAGTACTTGCACTGAACTGCTCCATATCTGGCCGCACTCTACTACTGCTCTTAATTATAACTACTTCTTGTATCTTGTATTTGATTTTATAGGTATCTGTATTCACATTTTTTGAAATTGCTCTTATTTGAAATCATTCTCAGCCATTTATCATACTTACCACATGCTCTTACTGGACGTTACTCATATAAAGTAAATCTTTTTTTACTACAAGTTAATACAGACTCTCTCTTAAATGTAATTATTTTCTGTAGTCTTTATTTTGCTCATATTTTAATTAGATCTTATTATACTTTACAACTGCTCTTATCTATAATGTGGTGTTCTGTTCTATAATGTGATATTCAATAATGTTTTGTATTTTGTAATGTGATACTTTGTAACAACTGTAAGTTGCCCTGGATAAGTGTGTCTGCTAAGAAATAAATAATAATAATAATAATAATAATAATAATAATAATAATAATAATAATAATAATAATAATAATAATGCAATTGTTTTGTTATCACAATCAAACCAAGTAGCAGTTTTAAATCATTCTGCTACTGACAGTTACTGTGATGGACCTGTTTCCAATTTGTACGGTTTAGAAAGAAAATAAAGTCTTACTGGACAATATACAGGAATAGTGTGGAGGAATAAACAACCATCCTTTATTAATAATACAGAATATATGAATACATTATAAGAAAACTTGTTTTATGCCACACACACACCTGTACACAGTTGTCCAGAGATGGTAGCACAATGGTACCGATTGTACCATGGTGATGCAATGGATTACTGGTGTGTAGTGGTCACAAAAACCTCACTGCACTTGCAAATTGTACCGATATTCTAATTAGGCTGCATGAGGCCACTGCAATCTATGGAAGTACACATTTCTAGAACCCATGACAGATGTGAGGGAGAGCATTTCACTCTCATCAACATTAAACAATAAACGCCAGAAAGGTGTGTATTGTAGTACAGGTACTTGTTGGTAATAAAAATATGACATAATATAATTTATTTGGTTCTCAAGTGTACCTACCAATATTTTCGGCTTCTGTTTGAATGATCTGAGTTTTCAGTTCTAAAAAAACCCAACTGAGACCAAATAGACAAGAATGTTATTAAAAAATGAGGTTGGTAAATAGAATCTAGCTGGAATAAAATAATCTAGTTTACAGTTACTGGGGTCTGGGGTATACTAATTGATCACTACTAATTGGGCTTAATGAAAAACCAGTATGTGTCTCTGTGGCCAAGATGTGTTGATCAATGAGAAGCCAGACAACGATAATCGAAGTGCAATAATATTTATTTATAATCCTGGTCTGGTGATCACAAATAATAATCCCAGGCAATACTCAGCAATGAATGTTATCAAGTACAAAAGTTAGTCTGAAAATATTTCTACAAAAGAAAAAACCCATTCCAGCAAAACTGAGCCCACGGTACAAATGCATTCAAACTCCTGTAGCTGTCTTTTTTGTTCTTTATACTTTGCAAAACATATTCTTTGGTAATGGATTCAACATATTGTAATTTTATTAATACTGAACACACTTTTTACATCTACCAGCAGAGCGATCACATGACCTTAACACTGTCCTATTGTCAGAGCTCTTGCTCTACATCCCAACTACAGGTAGGCAATCTTAGCTCTGATTTGTGAATTTCTGCTTTGATTGACAGCCCGCCAATACTGCCTTGCTACACTTTATTCTTCTACAGTTACAGCTGTTTTTCACTATTAATAGAAAAAAAAAATACATAGAATGTCATAGGTCATTGCTCCCTTTGGGCCGCAGACCACAGTTTGGGAACCCCTGTTTTAGACCACACTGTTTATGTAGGAGTTCAACAATGTATAAATGCAGACAACTTGTCACCTTCCCTATTTGTGAATTTTAACAACAGTTTATAAACCTAGCTGTGTTTTCCTCACAATACAAAAATAGACTTGATCCTGTGTACCTATTCACTAGAAAGTGCTGGCTTCTAAATATACTGGCTTCCTATCAAAATGCTTTTTTTCTACGAACACTGAGAAAAATCCGGTGGAAGTTTACTCTGACACTGAGGTAACTGGAAGGTTACGTTTACTGAGGCATACAATAATACAATTAGCAGAGGCTCTGAAAGACACATTCCTGTCAAAACCATACTGTCACACAGGTGCTACAGCAGGCGAAAGCAC
Source organism: Acipenser oxyrinchus oxyrinchus (assembly GCA_030684275.1). Lineage (NCBI taxonomy): Eukaryota > Metazoa > Chordata > Actinopteri > Acipenseriformes > Acipenseridae > Acipenser > Acipenser oxyrinchus. The sequence goes on along the minus strand of CM060249.1, from coordinate 18,225,555 downwards.
TAACACAGAAAAAAGCACAATATTGGAGTATTTGCACTAAGAACCACTCAGGATTATCACAAACACCATAAAAAAGTAAAGGAAAAGTTTAAAAAAAATCATTTAAAAAATTAATTTGAAGCAACTTATTTTGGATGCCTCCAACTTTTCATCCTGTCCACAGACTGGTTGACATGGAGTGCCGAGATCGTCTTCAGCAAAAAGGCAGGATTGGTACAGAGCGTGACCTTTGCCCTGGCCTCTGTAAAAATGAAGCAGGCTTTCACTATAGAGAATGCCTGCATCTCACTCACACACTTAGTGGAGGTGACAGCAAGCAAGAAAGCTGTTTTGAGTTTGATAATAAATATGCGTAATTAGTAAAACTATTACAGCATTAATATAATATCGCATACATTTTTGTAAAACACAATAATTTGTGAAAAATTATACAGTCAGAAGTAACAAGTACTTATCTGAACCAGGCTCTCCGATTCCAGTTCAGTCTTGAAAGGAAAAATGGCGCAGTCTTTTTGTGCCCACAGGGGCAGGCCTGACTGCGGGGCAGCTTTGGTATACAATATTCAGGTTTCGGGTCTTTAGGAGGTAAATAACCATATGGTAATGGTTACATTGCGTACTTGAAAGGGAACTGGAATAGCATAACACATGCCTGTGTTCAGGTAACATTAAGTAACAAAAAGTATTTTGTTAATTTTGTTTGTAAAGCGATGCAGACGGGCATACCAGCAAACCAGACTTTACACAGATCTTCTTGCCATGAGCCAGGTGTGGTGGTGTAATCCAGATGAGAGAAAGAATGTAGTTATGAAACAGCATATCAGAAGCCTTGCTGAGAAATGTCTGCCTCTGTGCATTGGGCACATTTACAGTTATATAACAGAGAAAGGCAGAAGAAACAAAGCATCAGAACAATCTCCCTCTCCCCTGCAAACTTTAATTTTCAGTCCAAAATCCACTAATATAAATTCAGGAAAACTGTTTATTCAAGCAGCACTAATGTAGCTAATAGTGAATTCAATCAAGCGTTCATCATGCAATAATTTCTTGTTTCATTGCATTTGTTTTGCTATCAGTTAATTACAATAATTGAATTGGAAATAGCTTCACAGTTCAAAAACAATCAAAAACAAACATGCTGGCAAGAGAACTAGATGGGAGTGGCTGAAACCCCCACGAGAAACGCACATCCTTTAAGGGGTGGGTAAATCATCTTTTCATGCTAAAAAGTTGTACAAAAAGCGGAAGTCATACATTATGTTTACGAAAGTTCAGCAGTGCAAATCCTGTTTGTGGCGTAAACTCGCGCAACTTTCTACTATAATTGAAGGCCATGCCAAAAATCCTTTATTGGCAAGCTTCTTTGACCAAATAGGAAAAAAAGCATACAGTACGAGGCGTTTAAAGACCTCTTCATTCACCTCTTCATGTACTGTATTAAACATTTTGACTAGATCATTTTAATATGATTAACCTAAAGTGCCGGTATTTTAGCTCAGTTAGTAGACTATAAGGATTGGATTTGCTGAAGCTACGGTTCTGTAGGAAAACTTGTACATGTATATATCTATGTGTGTACATATGCTCCGGTCGAGACCTGTGACTCTGCAGCAGCAGCTGCATAGATCACCCCTAGTCTCTGTCGCTTTGGATCAAACCATGTGCTAAATGACTAATTAATAACAACAACAAGTATAATAGGTTTATAATATATATATATATATATATATATATATATATATATATATATATATATATATATATATATATATATACAGTACTGTGCAAAAGTTTTAGGCAGGTGTGAAAAAATGCTGTAAAGTAAGAATGCTTTCAAAAATAGACATGTTAATAGATTATATTTATCAATTAACTAAATGCAAAGTGAGTGAACAGAAGAAAAATCTAAATCAAATCCTTATTTGGTGTGACCACCCTTTGCCTTCAAAACAGCATCAAGCATCAATTCTTCTAGGTACACTTGCACACAGTTTTTGAAGGAACTCGGCAGGTAGGTTGGCCCAAACATCTTGGAGAACTAACCACAGTTCTTCTGTGGATTTAGGCAGCCTCAGTTGCTTCTCTCTCTTCATGTAATCCCAGACAGACTCGATGATGTTGAGATCAGGGCTCTGTGGGGGCCATACCATCACTTCCAGGACTCCTTGTTCTTCTTTACGCTGAAGATAGTTCTTAATGACTTTCGCTGTATGTTTGGGGTCGTTGTCATGCTGCAGAATAAATTTGGGGCCAATCATATGCCTCCCTGATGGTATTGCATGATGGATAAGTATCTGCCTGTATTCCCCGCATTGAGGAGACCATTAATTCTGACCAAATCCCCAACTTCATTTGCAGAAATGCAGCCCCAAACTTGCAAGGAACCTCCACCATGCTTCACTGTTGCCTGCAGACATTCATTCATGTACGCTCTCCAGCCCTTCGGCGAACAAACTGCCTTCTGCTACAGCCAAATATTTCAAATTTTGACTCATCAGTCCAGAGCACCTGCTGCCATTTTTCTGCACCCCAGTTTCTGTGTTTTCGTGCATAGTTGAGTCGCTTGGCCTTGTTTCCACGTCGGAGGTATGGCTTTTTGGCCGCAAGTCTTCCATGAATGCCACTTCTGACCAGACTTCTCCGGATAGTAGATGGGTGTACCAGGGTCCCACTGTTTTCTGCCAGCTGGAGCTGATGGCACTGCTGGACATATTCCGATTGCGAAGGGAAGTAAGCATGATGTGTCTTTCATCTGCTGCAGTAAGTTTCCTTGGCCGACCACTGCGCTCACGGTCCTCAACGCTGCCCGTTTCTTTGTGCTTCTTCAAAAGAGCTTGGACAGCACATCTGGAAACCCCTGTCTGCCTTGAAATTTCTGCCTGGGAGAGACCTTGTTGATGCAGTATAACTACCTTGTGTCTTGTTGCTGTGCTCAGTCTTGCCATGGTGTATGACTTTTGACAGTAAACTGTCTTCAGCAACCTCACCTTGTTAGCTGAGTTTGGCTGTTCCTCACCCAGTTTTATTCCTCCTACACAGCTGTTTCAGTTTCAGTTAATGATTGTGTTTCAGCCTACATATTGAATTGATGATCATTAGCACCTGTTTGGTATAATTGTTTAATCATACACCTGACTATATGCCTACAAAATCCCTGACTTTGTGCAAGTGTACCTAGAAGAATTGATGCTGTTTTGAAGGCAAAGGGTGGTCACACCAAATATGGATTTGATTTAGATTTTTCTTCTGTTCACTCACTTTGCATTTAGTTAATTGATAAATATAATCTATTAACATGTCTATTTTTGAAAGCATTCTTACTTTACAGCATTTTTTCACACCTGCCTAAAACTTTTGCACAGTACTGTATACAGGGCTCCCTGTCACATATACCCTCCCGTATTTTAATATGAGCCTTTTGCGGTCCTATGTTGGACCAGGTCCGACATTACAATTTTCCCTTTCCGGTCCGATGTCGGACTCTGTCCGACATCATCAAAAAGACACAGGCGTATCTGAGCAAAACACATAGCCCCGGCACCACAGAGATAACACGGCCATAAACAAACAAGATAGCTGCTTCTGCATCCAGCGCTCAAAGAATATCACTGACATTTGTAGAGCTTTTTGGGATGTTATAGTAATAAAAGAATAACTTGGATCGCATTATTGAGGAGTTTGGTGATAAAACGAGTGATCAGGAGATGATTTATCAGTATGCATGACTATGAAGAGATACAAGCGATAGGGCGAGGCTGGAGATTCAGTACTGAGTGTCCTGTTGATATGCAGTGCCTGTTAAAGCTGTTTTACTGTGAAAAAAAATACTTTTAAACAGCGTGTCTAAAATAAACTGCGTGTGAAAATAAATTAGACACGCTGAATAATTGGACCACTAAGGGTTAATTAGGTTATTTGCATTTGGAACAACAATTTATCTGGCTAAATACAACTACATGGAAACACACACAACCTGAAATTACTACCAAAACAGAGTGAGAAAAAGGTCAGACTTATTTTTCTTTTTTCATGGAAATTGCCCCTAAGTTGGAGAACGTTTCCACTGTAAAACCCAGCGAGTGCACAATTAACACTCACATTGGACTGCTACAAATTTAATCCACACCAACATGGCTTGTTGACAGTCAGTTTATTGTGTTATGCGGTACAGTTTAAGTAAAGATGTGTGCATATATGTCATGCTTCATAAGACAAAAATCATACTGTACTCTGAAGCATGTATTTTTTAATATATTCAATACACTGTCCATGTATCACCATGAAAATACAGAAGGTGGTGGTATATGCAATAGCTTGATTTTTACTGTGGTGATGAGTATAAATATATATTGAATACAGAATGGTGGGGATCCATAGTTTATTGTATATTATAATCAGAGCTTCTTTTTTTAGGTTTTTATTATTTTCATTTTTCGGTGCTTAAATCCGACTTCATCACTTCAAGTAATATCTTTTTAGCGGTTTGTAAACGCTACAGAAAAAACACAAAAAGACACTTCTGTACATTATCCAACCCTCTCTGACCTACAAACCTTGAAAAAGTAATGAAATCCGAGATGGCATTGACTTAATTATTTTTCCACCCGTCCCTCCTTTCTGCTGAAACAGCATCTTGCACTGAGAGAAAAAAAGATTTCAGTGTCGTCTCAACACCGCCGCCTGGTAGATCTTTTCATTGCCAATGTACAAAAATAAATATTTACTTACTTTTGCATGTTTCAAATAAATAAATGTACACAGCTTTACGTGTATAGTTCAAAGTTAAAAAATGGATTAATGTTTTGGTCCATTTATTGGCATAAGGATATTTAATAAAAAACAAAACATTTGTTTCCCTAAAAATAATTTCTGCTTTTTTTCAAATCCACTGTTTGACCAGGATTATAAATGCAATATGGCCCTTCAGGGTGTCCGTATATGTTGAATATATGGACTTCTTGGGGGTTGGAGGCATTCGGATTCGTCTTGTGATGCAGAACGCCCGGATGCGTCCGTATATTCGATGTATACAGACACCCTGTTGGGCCTTATTTCATACGTATGACTATACTTTTGTCACAAAAAAATATGTAGTTGAAAACATTTCTGTGAAGATATTTTTAACATCACTGCTGATAAATTGCTATTTGCTATTCAAGGCCGCATGAAAAGCTGCAGGAAACAAATTGGATGAAGAAACAGATCAAGCATGCGTCATTGCACTTTATGTTGTCATTTTATTAAAAACAATAACAGGGCACAGACCCATCCTGAAGTTTATATTTAGATCTCAAAATGCCTCTGGCATGAAATAAAAGAGCATGAAGCCAAACAAGCTGCAGTGAAAAAAATGAAACAAGTATTTGTTCAATGTATGCAAATGATGGAGATAATTCTACATGCAAAAGCGGCATGCTCTATCTTCATGTGCGTGATGATAGTGATGTTAAAAAATAGATACTGTGATCAATGAAGTTTACCTTTTATTACTAATAATTTTGTCACCACCCTATTAAGAGAATGTTAAAGTAATTGTGTATAATCTCAAAGAATGGTTTGCAGTTTTGTGGCTTTCATAAACAACAAATTAACCACTTTTGGTATCTGATATGTTCATTGGAAAAGCCGGGGCAAACCTCTGAAAGGGAAATCATTTGGATTTTTTTTTTCATTTGTGGGTGGGGTTACATTTATTTTGGCCTCAGATGGGTATGTGATCATTCCAAGTTTCAACTAGACTTAAATAAATACTTTTATTTAAAAAAAAAAAATGACATAACGTTTAATAAAGTCAACAGCACAGAAGCTATACAAAGGTACGTATCCTGGATTTCGCAGGGTTTTTTTTTAGCAAGTCGAGTTTTTATATTAATAAGACTCATTGCAAAACCAGTTTATGATGTTAGTAGCCTGAGGCATTCTAAGTATTTAGAAGTTTATTTAAGTGACATCCCACCCATGCTTGGAGGCAGAAAACTGCATCAAATAAAATATTTTAACCCCAAAATGGCAGACTCATACAGTCAATAAAGACCCACAAAAATTAACAAACACTTTTTAACAAACTCATTGTTGAAATTTGAAAAATACTGTTAAGTATGTTTAAAAAATAATTAATGGAAAATACATGCTTATCTGTCAATGCCAACAAAATGAAAACAGTAAATCATAGAAGAGTCTGAAGACACTGAATGCATGAAGAACATTCTCCTGTACAAAAATGATACACAGCACAGCACATTTTTAGGATGCCATAACACCATTAAAACAGTGAAATTAAAACTATACTCTCTAATCATGATACAAACTTTCCTACGGTGTTCTCGAAGTAGTGACACGCTTAGAGCAACAAAATTCATGTTCTAGTGTAAATCTTGGTTTGTATACAAGCAGAGCATGAAAATTAAATTCAGTGCCATGTTGTTTGGGAGTTCCGCCCCTTGGCATGATGTTATCAAATCCTCCCCCTTCCAAATCTTAAAACAGCAAAAGATATTTTACAATACTGTGCATCTTAAAATTACCTGACGTCATCTAGACAATGTGCTGTCTTGATTTCACTTTTCTTAAGTGGTTTATCCCTGAATTGCCTAGGAACCACAATACAATGCAGTTAAATGGCTCATTCTTTCACTATAGTTCTGAATTAAGGTACCTTTCTTATGTTAGTAAGGGATAAACAAGGATAAGTGTTGAATCGGTAAGTAATTCATTGCCTTACAATGCAGTACACACTACATAATGCGCTATATGCTACTTATTTGACCCCTGAATAATACTGCACTTGGCAATGCCACATTTATGATTGCAGCCGTGGGCACTGTCATTGGTTGTTGTTTTCCTAGAATTGGATGATCACTTTTTTGAAAAAAGTGAAATCTGAAAACATATGCAACAGGACCACTGACTAGAATAGCCCTTTATAATCCACCAATGTATCTATGTTATTTTCATTTTTCACCTAAAGTCTAAACAAAATATACCCTTGGGAATACAGTATTAATGGTCCACTCTCTAAGAGAAATTGTATGGTCTAGGCAGATGCAACTGCCTGTAAAATGTTGTTATTGTGGAACCACATGTGGTGTGTTTGTACCTTGTACCCTTGATTTCCAGAAAACAGAAGTCAAAACAAGAAGTTGCCTACCAGTAAAGCCATTCCAGATAAATAATCACCAAAATGATAAGAATTCAGAATTCCTGAACGTGATCCAGGTCTGTCTTGTTTGGAAGAGAAAACTACTAGAGTATGTACTGCACATTTAAATAGATGTAGATATCAGGCAATTAGATGGACAGTCAGATACAGAAGATCAGTGGCATTCTGAAGCAGCTGGCTGTTATGATAAATAGTATTTCATCTCTCAACCTTTTTGCAAAACAGATATTTATTCATTACAATTCTTTCTAAAGACTTTTTACTCAATATTTTAGATTTTTATTCCAAAAATGTCCCCAAGAATCCAGACAATTGATTTGATCCTTTAGTGGTTAGAAACTGTGGCAAATACATTGCAGTGATACTTGCTGCTTCATTTGAAAGCATGATAATTGGCAGTCCTAAAACAGTTATATATTTACGACACTACAATATCAGTATTTTAAGTCAAACCGTGTTTAAAAAAATTACATCAAGTCGAGACGTTTATATGGGTTAAAACATAATTAATGATATACAAATGTAAACAATAACACCTGTTTCACATAGAGAAGATACATTTGAAGTCTTGAAGGTGAAGGTTTAGTGATTTCATATCATAGTTAATCTAACAAAAAGTATCAAAAATAAAATCAGTATGAACAGTTATTAAGAAAGGCGGATCTTCCTTTGTCATGTTGGAAAAGAAAATCAATATCGCCTCCCAGCCATTTCTGGAAACTGCTTACTCTTCATTTTAAAGATCTACGGTATAAATGCTCCAACAAACTACATTCATACACATCACAAGTTGCAAAACAGATTGATCTGCAAAGCAAATTTGTTCTCAAATTAAACACACTGCTAATCATTCCACTATGATCCCCCATCAATGTTAGTGTCACAATGAACATCATTTCATCAACTGGCACATACAGCTAGAGAAGGATTTTTCTTTTTGACATTTTTTTTAATTATCCAAATTTTACTTATACAGTAAAAACATAATAACAAACTGGGTCATGTGTTAACATTGCTTGTACATTCAATATACCGTGATAAAGGTACAGTCAAAATATCCTGAAATACCATTACAGGTATTATATTTGTGGATGTAATAGGTTCTAGAGTGTCTATATAGGATAACTAGGGGACCAGGTTTTATCAAATAAGTCCTCCTGATTCCACTTAAATGCTGTACATCATTTAGCAGCCACTATAGCTAGATTAAAAGTAATGAATTATTAGGTTAAAAAAATGTAACTCTGTATAATCCCCCAGGATAGCAGTTAATGTTAAATGTTGATTTTTTTGTAGTACATTACTCATCGTTCTCTCTATAGCTTACCACCATGGTTGAAGTCTGGAGCTTTCCCATATCATGTGTAGAAAGCTGCCTTCCTGGATCTTACATCTGGGGCAAAGTGACATATATACACTACCGTTCAAAAGTTTGGGGTCACTTAGAAATTTCCTTGTTTTCGAAAGAAAAGCAAATTTTTTGTCCATTAAAATAACATCAAATTGATCAGAAATACAGTGTAGACATTGTTAATGTTGTAAATGACTATTGTAGCTGGAAACGGATGATTTGTAATGGAATATCTACATAGGCGCATTAGAGGCCCATTATCAGCAACCATCAGTCCTGTGTTCCAAATGGCACGCTGTGTTTGCTAATCCAAGTTTATCATTTTAAAAGGCTAATTGATCATTAGAAAACCCTTTTGCAATTATGTTAGCACAGCTGAAAACTGTTGTGCTGATTAAAGAAGCAATAAAACTGGCCTTCTTTAGACTAGTTGAGTATCTGGAGCATCAGCAATTGTGGGTTCGATTACAGGCTCAAATGGCCAGAAACAAAGAACTTTCTTCTGAAACTCGTCAGTCTATTCTTGTTCTGAGAAATGAAGGCTATTCCATGCAGAAATTGCCAAGAAACTGAAGATCTCGCACAACGCTGTGTACTACTCCTTCACAGAACAGCGCAACCTGGCTCTAACCAGAATAGAAAGAGGAGTGGGAGGCCCCGTGCACAACTGAGCAAGAGGACAAATACATTAGAGTGTCTAGTTTGAGAAACAGACGCCTCACAGGTCCTCAACTGGCAGCTTCAATAAATAGTACCCGCAAAACACCAGTCTCAACGTCAACAGTGAAGAGGCGACTCCGGGATGCTGGCCTTCTAGGCAGAGTTGCAAAAGAAAAGCCATATCTCAGACTGGCCAATAAAAAGAAAAGATTAAGATGGGCAAAAGAACACAGACACTGGACAGAGGAAGATTGGAAAAAGTCTTATGGACAGACGAATTTAAGTTTGAGGTGTTCGATCACAAAGAAGAACATTCGTGAGACGCAGACCAAATGAAAAGATGTTGAGGAGTGCTTGACGCCATCTGTCAAGCATGGTGGAGGCATTGTGATGGTCTGGGGTGCTTTGGTGGTGGTAAAGTGGGAGATTTGTACAGGGTAAAAGGGATCTTGAAGAAGGAAGGCTATCACTCCATTTTGCAACGCCATGCCATACCCTGTGGACGGCGCTTGATTGGAGCCAATTTCTCCTACAACAGGACAATGACCCAAAGCACAGCTCCAAACTATGCAAGAACTATTTAGGGAAGAAGCAGTCAGCTGGTATTCTGTCTATAATGGAGTGGCCAGCACAGTCACCGATCTCAACCCTATTGAGCTGTTGTGGGAGCAGCTTGACCGTATGGTACGTAAGAAGTGCCCATCAAGCCAATCCAACTTGTGGAGGTGCTTCAGGAAGCATGGGGTGAAATCTTTTCAGATTACCTCAACAAATTGACAACTAGAATGCCAAAGGTCTGCAAGGCTGTAATTGCTGCAAATGGAGGATTCTTTGACGACAGCAAAGTTTGAAGGACACAATTATTATTTCAATTAAAAATCATTATTTCTAACCTTGTCAATGACTATATTTCCTATTCATTTTGCTATATTTCCTATTCAAACTCATTTCATGTATGTTTTCATGGAAAACAAGGAAATCTCTAAGTGACCCCAAACTTTTGAACGGTAGTGTATATATTAACAAATGCAGCTTTTTGGTGTTAAGTACTGTGTATGCATTTTATATCAATCTCCTGTTGATATAGAGGTTTTGGGATCTCTCGCATATTTCTTGCCATTGCTCAGTGGGGAGAGAGGTCCCCACTTGTATATCCATCTAAGCCTGCTGCTTTACCAGACTGTAATGTCATTAGGGCTGCCAACATTTCCCCCTTGGTTATAGGTTGTTCTCAGATGATAGCACAGGCAACTTCAAAGACTTAAGAAAAGTATCCATTTTATCATTTGTATCTCCTCCTGTTGAAGCGTATAAGTTGTTATAAAAATCTTTGAAGCATAAATAGATTTCTTTTGGATTACTGGTCAATGATAAATCTTTTTATTAATATGTTTAATGTGGGAGTTTGTAGTTTGTTTTTTTTAGTTGCTGTGGCAATGTGCCCTGCCCCTGTGTGCATTTCTGTGTTTCACGTGTGTTTAAAATTGTATAATTGTAGTTAGGCACGAGGTTGCACTTAATTAATTCACGTGCTGGGATTCAAGTAAATAATTAATTAGTAATTGAATCCCAGCACAACAGTATATATAGATGCACGATTCACTCACTCGGGGTGGTGTGTTCGGTGAGTGGAGAACGGGTGTGGAGAAGGAGAAATAGAAAAGTAAAGGGAATAAGAAGTGTTTTTACTCACCGTGTTTGTTCGTCCCTGTTTGTTAGTGTGTGTTCGCTTTTGTTTACCTGTTTATTTTGGCCGCAAGTGCCGTGGTCCTGTTTTGTGTACAAACCTTTTATTTTCTGTCCTGTTAATTATTAAATGCTGAGCGCGATCACGCGCTCAGCTTCACCAAAACCCCAAGTCTCTGTCTGCTGTGTATTACTTCCTGTTTCTGGTCTGACGTCACCCACTGTCAGCCGTCTTTGTGACAGTTGCCAAGATAAAACATAAAACATCTCCCAGTATTAGGTTTATCACTAGTTGTGTTTATGCAAGTCTTCCTCCCATCTATGACAGGGGTGCTGATATCCTGCGAACTGTGGTTCCTGTCACTGGATTTCATTTGACTGACTTGACTGACTTCCCTTCTCCCTCAAGCATTTAATTCTCCCTTGATGAATCTTTAAACTCCTAACCATTGTCACTTTGCTCCGGCCACAGACACAAACCTGGAGCTTCATGTCTTTGCTAACTGCAGATCTTGAGCTAGTCCTTTGCAAAGTACTCTCTGTTCTCATATCCATTTCCTTTCCTAAGTTGTTAACCATGTTGTCAAACCTTGAGTCATCTTCCACCCCCGCTCTCACAGACGCTAGGGGTATTTTTCTTTTTAATTTCTTAAAAGTCTTGGACGGGTGTCTCCAGGATTCTGTTCCATTTGAAAACACAGAGCTGGATACTGCTATCTAGGGTCGCTAACCCCTGCCAGCCTCATTGGGGTCTATTTCCTCCGGTCAGCTGTCTCTCCAGGCTGTCACAAGGTCTTTTCCTCGTCGCCAGCTGCACTATTCACAGCAGTCACTGGACACATCCAGATCTTCATGATTTCCATTACATGAGAGTAGGTGTTAAAATTTCATGCTGATATAGGACTCAGCTCACGCCAAGATAAGCACCAACTAAGACATAGCTTCTTTTACTGTCCTTCTGCGTTTCCTTCCATCTGATGATGTAGATATCCTTCTGCCTGGTGTTGATGGCTGAAGTGTAATGTTAAAATCCTCCATGCCAGAATGCATGTGTGAATGTGGCTTGGGTCTTAATTTGCAGAGTGATTGGAGAGGAGTAGGTGAGTCTAGCTGTGTGCTGTGTATTTTTGTTTTGGTCTGTGAAGGTGAATGCCAAGCCGGACATAAGTATTGTTTTGTTTTGTGTGAACCTTTTTTTTTTGGCCCTTGTTCCAGCTGCTTTGTTCCTGTGTTTGTTTTGTTTATTTTGTTAATAAATGTGCGTCAGCAGTGCTTTAACTGCAGTTTCTAACCTCTGAGTTTCATTCTTGACACTATCCTGCTACAGTCACTTTCCAAGCAAATTTAAAAGTGAGTCGTAGTAAAAGTGTCTCCCTGTGTATCACTATTCTGCAACTATAGGGACCAAAAAATATTGTGTCAGTAACAAAAACACCACTATAGCCATTTTCATAGGCTACTGAATTATTTCTCTTTTGTAAATTGTGTATATTTCCTAGACTAAGGATAAACAGAAATTAACATTCATATACCTCTGCAGTATATAAATTACACAAAAAAGTACCAGGAACCAAGAAATGGATTCTGAGGAGGTCAAGACTTTCCGGTAAAGAATGCTAAAGCTATCACATGACCTGCACAGATCGAGGTGTAAAATCCATCTGCTCTGAGTGACACAACTGGAGAGATCCCACTAATGTGATTTCTTAATCTGTTTACCATGGTTATGATTAGAATATGCTGCTCAGTCCAGGATTCTGATTTCTTCTGGCACTGAACACAATTCAAACCAAGGTCACTTCAAGGTAACATCCCCACAGAAGACTGAGGCAACCTACTTAAACCTAGAAGCTTCTCATTGTAATTATTGTTAGGGGTGCAACAATTAATCGATGCATCGATTTATTGATCATCTGTCCTTAAATTTCCAGAGCTTCGATTACATATTGGTGAATCGATGCATCAAATTAGAACCCAGTCTGAAGTCTCCTGTTGCCGGTTAGCATTAAAACCTTGAGTGTGTGAGAGTGCGCTTCTTTTAGTGCTAGTACAGTAGATTAGCATGTTGCAAGGATACACACATAAGGCCTCAACATTCGTGTTGGACAAGCCAACTCAGAAGCAGGCTTATGGTATTCACATTTTCTTGAATTAAAAATTAAGGCAATACATTTTTTTTGTTTTGTTTTGTTTCAAATCTGTGAAATCTACCGACTTCCCTTCTTTTATTTCAAAGCATGTTGTGTTTGGATTGTATGGCAATATTATATAAAAGAAGCTGCATTTAGTACAATAGTTAAATTAGTCAGAGAAAAAAAAGGTGCCAGCTAAATGCATGAACGTTTTGATTGAACTACTGCTCAGTACACTACTGCAACTGCACTGCAGAAATTAAAAATGATCTTCAAGACCAGTGTATATTTTGTGAGTCTGTTTGAGCATTATCAATGTATTTCACCATTAAGCAACACAAATTTAACCAAGAAATTAACAAAATTTCCATTGTTGGTCTATAAGCCTTTTTCCGTCCAACTTTTAAGCTTGGTAAAACTTATGCGAATAAGAAAATACTGTATATGCAACAAATGTTCGCTCAATTACAGTACGAGCACATTTAAACTGTGAATTAACAAGGATAAACAAGTCATTAACAGAGCAACGATAGTTTGCGTACACATTTGTGATGTAGTTGTTTGCATCACAGATCACACACTAATTGCACGTTGACATGTTGCCTATTCTCTGTTGGTGCATGTACTTTAGTGCTACAGGCAAACAGTGTGTTCTCTGCATGTCTCCTTCCAGGTCAGCCTGAAGCAGTTGGCAGATGTCAGTGTTTGTCTGTAGAGGCGAAATTGCTGCATACATTGTGTGTCAGACATTTATTTCTTAGCTGACGCCCTTCAGGGCAACTTACAATTGTTAAAAAATCACAGTACAAAGTATCACAGTACAAAGTATGTGGGAAAAGTCTGTTTGCCCACACGTGCGCCTGATTCTGGTGCACTAACTGTCCGCAAATTGCGACTGCCTTTGGGGTTTGTGAACGTTGCTAAATAGGGCCCAAGGTGTATAAAATAATAATAATAATAGAAAAATAAATTATATTCCAGAAATAGGTTGATTTAAATAAAGGAGGGGAAAGTCAGTAATCATAAATAAACAATAACCAAATAGATAAGTAAATAAAGAGAAGATAATTGGTAATCGTAAATAAACAAATAAATAAATACAGTAACTAAACAATAATACACAGTTAGTAATAAACAGCAAAAGCAGTAGTAATCTTCCAAACAGAAGTGTTCTTTGCAGTGATGTGTTTTCCCTACGGGGATCCATTTGTTTGACTTGCTTTCAAATACGCTACTCCAAAACCTCTTTTTTTTAAAAATATATATATTGTGTCAGTGAAACAAAATTGTTTATCAATAAATAAACGCAGTGGAAAATTTCTAATAAAATGTAAATAAAAAATATCTGTAAGGAAATATTATTATTGATGATGATGATGATGATGATGATGATGATGATGATGATGATGTAACTGGATCAAGTTTCACTTCCATTTCTTAAGGTGCTTGCTCAGTAGAATGTATACTCTCTAGACTAGCAAGCGAGTTAAAAAAAAGTGCATGGAAAATCATTTTGCGAATATATTTTGGCAGAAAATATTACGACACATGCAAATTGGGTATGACATCAGGAAACGCCATGGGGAATTCCCTTTGACTCGCTAGCATTTGCAGTGGATGGAAAACCATTTTTTCACCCTTATGTCGCTACTATTTTTGTAGCAGTTTTACTGAATAACTTATAAACTCGCTCGGTAAATGGATGGAAAGGGGGCTTATAATATGTCTATGTGCTGTACAGTATCTTTATCTGTTTTCAGTACTGTGGTACTGTCCACTAGGAGGAGCACTCTTACAGAGGTTGCATTTATTTAGCCATTTAAAATAATGTTTCTTATTCCCTCACAGCAATACCCTAAATGGGAGATGTTTTTGGCCAACCAGACAAGCTAGGTTTATAGAGAGAATGCCTGTGTATTACAAGATATCCTAACTTTGAAAAGCACATGCCAGAGGTTCAGTGAAATACATTCTCCTTCATAAGCTACCATGTTAGCAGGTGTATGTCTGAATACTATTAAACATGAAGCCCTACATGGATCCAACAGAATACTTTTTTTAAATGGGCTGGTTTAACAGATACACTTGAATAACATGAAAACCAAAGCCATAAAATAGTGACCATTCTGTATAGACTGTCCTGTGTAAGACTTGTACATAACCAAGGCCATAAAAAATGATGAATGTTGACATTCAAATCCCTAATCATATTTATAAGGCAATGGCATTTTTAAATACACCTTTAAGCTGAGAGAACAAAAAATAACTCGGTAAAGAACAACAAGTAAAGACACTGGTTATGAGAAGAGTTCACACTGAAAAGAAAACAAAAAAAGCAATGTACCACAGTCCTCACCTCCATCATGCAGCAAATACATACAAATCTCAATCTTTAAGTGGAGACCATCAAATGACTGCTGTTACAACTTACAATTACAACCCTCCATTCTAAAAGTGATGTAAATAAGGAACCAGATTCAACAGCGTCTTTCTGCTTGGGCACTGCCGTTAAAGGAACAAGCTATGATATTGAGTACAGAGAAGTCAGTGCTCATGTTGTCAACAGCACTAGGAATAAGAGTTAGCCATTATGTGTTCAAGCAGATCCATCTTAAGAAATATATAGTGGCCCCTGTCTCAGTCGACACTTGGTCCATTTATTGAACTGCGGCTAATTTAAAACCTGCCAGCCAGTGTTCACTGTGGGAGAATATAAATAACAAAAATCACATCCATGGGACCTACAAGCAGGGATCTATAACTGTTTTGCCTGCACACTTTATAATTGGCACTCGAAATGGCACACTTGATAATTGTAAAATAGCTGACTTAAGAAAGCATTTTTGTGCTAAAACCCCATGATATTAACAGCAGCAATGCCTTCTAGCACAATGTTTTCTTTAAACGCATGGAATGTTACAAGAATTCTGATGAAGGTTAGATTAATCTATCTTTGTTTGAAAATTGTCATTTTATAGGGATGTTATCACCCCTCTGTTATAGCAACAGCTTCAATTTTGTTTATCTTTGTGAAAGTGTGTAGAAACTTTGGGTGCCAGAGAAAGAGAATATCTAATAACTTAAAATATGTATAAGAACAGCTTTATAATCACTGGTAACCTGCCTGAAGTCTCAGTTTCACAACAATAATAGTATGTGCACAAAAAAAAAATCTACATTTGTATCTTCAGAAACATATAAAATATGATTCTTTGCATACTGATATCTTATTCACCTTGGGTTATGTACTATATTTATGAAAATGACCCTAGTTCGTGAATGAATGCATTGTTAAACTGGCCTGGTATGCAGTCAAATAAGGCATTATGGCAGGTTTTATCACCACTTTTGATCCAAATGAAAATGTATAATTTGAATTGCAAAGGGTGAAAAATATATGACTATTAATTGGTTTGCTGATATTGTATTGGGCTGAATTTTTTAAAATCATCATACGTGAGAATGACAATGAGGATGATTCATGGAAAACCCTGCAAAGCTACTGCCCTTCACACAAAGCACAGTAGCAGTTGTTTTAGTTTTTCTTTTTATTTCTCCTCTACTTAACTCCCGTTCATTACTCCCTGAACACTCTCTTCCCTGTGCAACCAATCTGCAGGTCTTTTTATATTCTGGCCGAGGGGTTAACTAGCTAGTGATTATCTTATTACCCCTCGGCCAGAGTCTGCACGAGTTTTAATAATGACTGTCAGCTAATTAAATACTCAGTAGTTGATCAGTCACGCATCTTCACGAGGTTCTAAAAACACACAAAACAATAACACATAATGGTGGCGGCTTTCGTCCGCGCCACAACAATAATAATACAATAAATCATAACAATAATACAAAGGGGCGGGACACTGGCTTATTTAATTTGATCAATAATCACATTTCATATTTACATTTTATTTACTGCATGTCCTGTAAAACTTTAACACATCTTAGTAAACACAAGTGGAAAATCCAGCAGACCGAGCCGTATCAAACTCTTCAATTGAAAAAAACAAGTCAATGTTTTGTACTTGAGAGTACTGTACAAAAAATATCTTCAAATCAAATATCTTGAGCGTACTGTACAAAAAATATCTTGTACAAAAAAGATATGAGTTCTGGTCAAAGGTTTTGTGAAGTGATGAAACAAAAATCAAGCTACTTGGTCACCCTGACACGTGTTATGTTTGGAGAAAGCCTGCTGAGGCGTACAAAGAAAAGAACAACATACATACTGTCAAGCATAGAGGTGGTAATATCCTTCTATTTTTCCTTTAATGGCACAGGAAATTTAGTTCCAATACATGGTAAAATGGATTCCATAGCATACCAAAAGATATTGGCCAATCATCTGAAACCCTCCGCTACAAAACTTGGTTTAAAGCGCACATCAAAATCTACTTCAGAATGGTTAAAGAAGAATAAAATCAAGGTTCTGGAATGGCCTAGTCAAAGTCCCGATCTAAATCCCATTGAGGCTGTGCACAAGAGAAGTCCTCGGAATTTGAACTGGAACAATTTTGCTATGAAGAATGGTCAAAAATCACTAAAGAATCATGCCAAAAGCTCATTGACAAATATCCTAATCATTTAAAAGCGATTATTATTATTGCTAAAGGTGCCTCACCTATCTATTAATTACATTTTTCTTGTCAGGTTATGAATACTTTTGAATTAGCATTTTTGCAATAAAATTGCTGAAATAAATAATTGTCGACATCTATTTCTTGTAAAAAAAAATTCTCATCCACAAAAGCAAAAATTTTTGCTACATAAGATTTTTCCTAATTGTTTTCTAGAAATTTCTAGAAATTAGAAATTTCCATTGGGGTATGTAAACTTTTGACTACAAATGTGTGTATATGTGTGTGTATACAAATATATATATATATATATAGAGAGAGAGAGAGAGAGAGAGAGAGAGAGAGAGCTGCATAAATCTGCAACGCTTAAGTTAAATTATTCCATCTCGAAAAATTAATGTCCTTGTACCCTTCTGAAGCTTAAATAAAATGTAACTGATTTTAAACACCCATTCAGTCCTGCTCATAGTTAGCTTTATCAATACTGGCCTTTTCATGCTGCTGCAACTCCCTAATGCAAAAGCCTCTCTACCATTTAAGTATAAATAACAGCAACATGAGCACCAGCATCCAGTGAATACCAAATACACTCAGGGGCTTGTTTGTCCCCGATATCAGATTCTTCACTATGAGAAATCACTTCATGAGAATTATTATGCATAATGAATGGAAAAACAAGCAGCTGTGTTTTTTCTTTAATTGTTTATAAAGACAATGTTTTTTTTCTGTTTTTTTCTGTTTTCATTTCTCTCTATCAGGCAATTCTCAGAATTATGCTTTCTGTGTCATTGTGTCAATGTACATTGAAAGGAATGTTTTTAGATTCTCCAAAAATATTTGGAAATTGTAAAAATTTCCAAATATTGTTTACATTTTGACATCAATAGACTGTTCTAGCCTATGATCCTGTTATGTTGAACTCTGTTTATGGTGGATTATGAAACGATTTAGTCCATTAGCCAATCCGATTCCAGCTCTAGCGGGCTTCTATCAGACGGCAGATGCCGACTGGAATGTCACAGTATCAACTGTGAATAAAATTTGAATTCAATCCGACTTGCCTTAATGAAAAAAGTTAAAGCAAATACTAAACAAATACTAAACGTGAATTTACAGCCAACTTGGGAGCAGAATTACACATTGGAAAAATTATATTCAAGACTTCAAGCTCATTAAATATCTTGGTATCCTTTAATAGATAACCATCCACTCTTCAAAAACAGAATAAATAACAGTAGGCCCCACAAATGGGTTAATTGTGGAAAATGCCACTTTGTTTTTGCAATTATTTTATTCCAGTTGTACTGTCGTGCTATATATTTTTTTAACTACCATAACAATATTAAAAACAATAAGGCCCATAAAGGCAAATTGCTGCCAAATTGCCTTTACAATAGTAAATGGTTAAGGCAATTTGCCCACATATTAAATAAGACATGACCTTAGAGCTGCTGCTTGTATGGCATCAGTACTGTATATACAGTATTGGTGATTCAGTGGAGAGCTTATACCCAGTAGAACATATTATAGTCCCCTCTTTGGATTAATTTTCTCTCACACTGGAACCTCATTTCCGCAAGCTTGCAGCTGTACACCTGGCAAAGGTTTCTTAATTGGTACAACTCCCAGGAAAGTCTAGCATTCGTTGTGTAATTAGTGGGCCTCAAGTGGAAAACATTCCTGCCCTGAGTAAAAATTCCACAAAACAGAAGCAGCTCCCAAATATTGTGTATTATTATACAGTATTGGAACTCAACAAACATTAACATTGTGAATGCTGCAATAAAAGAACACAGTATAGTTTGGATAAACACATATCATAAGCAGGTCCATAGTGAGAATTAAAAAAAAATGCAGGGTGTATAGAGTGTCCTAAGCCCCTTTCACACTGGCATGCTCTACCCGAGTCAGAACCTACCCAGGTCAGAGCACAGTGTCATGCGGGTCGGTGACGCGATTTCACACTGCTTTTGATAAAGCAGGGTTGACCTGAGTGACAGACGCAAGTACACAATCCGCGTATCAATGTCCTGGGAGGAACTTGTCACGGACGCTTCCATCCAAGCGTCTCCATCTTGAACCATTGGCCCAAATGTTGATTAGAGTAAATGTTTCTTCATCCCTGCTGCAATCTGGCTCATGGTGTGTCTCAAGCAACAAAAGTATGGCTAAACAGAATAAACAGAAATGTTCCTTGCGGAAGTGAAACCTTCACGCAGGAGTGGCTGTTTGTTACTGCATCGGCTTATGAACGGCCATCATGCATTTTATCTCACTCAACCCGGGTCAAAGCGTGCTGACCCACATCCTGAGGCGGGTCACTGTGACCCGGATATGACCCAGGTATGTGGTTTCACAATATGCAGGATTGTGACCCGGGTAAGAGTGCCAGTGCGAAAGGGGCTTTAGAGACAATATTCCCCCTCACTGTTATAACACCCTCAACTTCATGCCAGATTTGATCCACGCAGAAAACTTAATTGTTGCTCAAATAAATTTTTTTTTTTTTAAATGAAAACAACAAACAGAGACAAATAAAACGAATACATTTTTTTATACAAAATAGCAGTGGTCATGTTTTAAGTTAAAAGGATGTTTGAGAGTGCGACCAAGTGTGTCATGTATGTGACTGGTAAAATACAAGGTCATATACATGTTGGAGAAACATACACTTTACGAGAAACTATAGCTGAAAAGATTAACTGTTTAGTTTAAGACTACTGGAGCTGGAAGACAGGTGACAAGGAGAAAGCTTTGAAGTGCACCAAATGGCAATTTAAAAGGGGACCCTGTGTTTTCTCAGAGATAACATTTTGGGGCTAAAGACTTACAAATCTCACAGATCTCAATTCTCATAGCTCAGTTGTAATGTACTCTGGTAATGTAGTATCATTCACTGATTTATCAGCGCGATGTCTACTTGTTTCCAGTAGTTTGAAAACCTGTCAAATCAAGATGAGGGAAATAACAAATTTTCATGTGATTGGAGAAGTTTCAAAAGAAAACCAAGATGAACAAAACTCAGATATGTTGGTGTCTTTACAAGAAATGAGCAACAAAGGTATTTTCTTTTGTATTATTATTATTATTATTATTATTATTATTATTATTATTATTATTATTATTATTCAGTACTGAAAAAGGTTACACAAGTCTACAGCTCTGAAGGGACTACATGTATGTGTACTATATAGTATTTAAATCTGTATCATGAACTTAAAAAGTTAATATTTGTGTTGTTTTTTTTTGTTTTGTTTTTATCATAACCCGGAAAAGATCTGGGTACCCAGGTATTTTTCACGAGTACCTGGATCCACATTTTCTACCCGTGCCGACCTCAAATATATATATATATTCATGTTTGCGTTCTTGTGAAACAAATTTAGGTTTAAGAGATTTTACTTCAACTCTATACACGGCCGCTCAAGCCTCGTACAGAGGTTGGTAGCCCACAGCAATAATAAAGGAGACTACTGGCACTAATTCTCAGCTATGCTAATACATTTTGGGGTACTAACATTTTAAGAGTCACCAACATTGAATAAATGGTGACACGTTAAAAAAAAAACATACTGAGCAGATCTCAGTTGTTAATAAAGAATTACTTGGCACAGCCTTTAGTTATAGTAGAAAGTTGCCCAAGGTTACCAGACAAACAGAATCTTCATTGCTGAAATCGTGGGAACATATGGTATGGCTTCCAAACTTGTTGCTGTGCACTTCCTATAGGGTGAGGAATGTGCATATGTGCGTGGTATGTTATATGTGCATGGTATGTCACATTGTCACAACAATGGCGAGATAATTTGGAGTTTCTAAACTGCATGTAAACCAAGCACTGTTCCACTTTCTAATATCATTTAGGACCTGGCTGGAAAAATATTAAAGAGCCACAATTGAGAACCATTCGTCTACTCATAGAAAACTAGTTTTTGAACGTCCAACTCCATGGATATCAAATAATCTAATTTGTTCAACGGTACTTCTATCACAATAATGTCAATGAAACACTAACGCACACACACACACTCTTACTGGCTTTCATTTTCATGTCAGGGAACTGAGGTCCCATATGAGTTTATAAATGAAAGTCCTATTGAACCCAGAACACTAGTTTAGAATACCCTTATGTAGTCTTTCTACTGAAAATCATGCATTCACTTACCTATGGTGTAATATCTCTTCAAATCACTGCGACGAGGGCTGCGTCTTTGGGAATTGGTTGCGTTGTTTTCTTCCTTCTCTGAAGTGGTTGTCTTGGCGACAAGTGGGGACTTGGTGAGTAGTGATGAATTTGCATCTACCACCAGGGGACTAGAATATCCTTGTGCACTCATATCCACTGACTGGGACTTTTTCTTCAGTCTAGGAGTAAGAAAATAAGGTAACCATTACACTTTCTGAAACTCGAGTTGATTTGACCTTTCAACTCGTTGGTGTGAAAGGACCTTTAACTGAGTTTTGTACTCTAAAGTAACATTTAAACCTAAAGCCCTTGTGTATGTTGATGTAGCTAAAGCTACATTATTTGGTGACCTTTCTGTGACATTTTCGGAAATTCTTGTTTTCTTCCCGCAACTTGCCTGTGAAATGTACTAAAAATCACTGTGACAAAATTGTATCCTTAACGATGAATTTTGGTTAATTTACTATTTACTGGAATCAATTTTATCTTGAACTGACTTGTTTAAAGCTTGAAAAAACATAGTAAGCTAATGCTTAGCAGATCCTCAGTCAGAAAGTGTGACAATAGAAAATAGCATTTATTATTAATAACAATAATAATAATAATAATAATAATAATAATAATAATAATAATAATAATAATAATAATAATAATAATATAGGGTTGATGAACAGAATGGGCTAAACCTAGGAAGTACTTACAAGAATGACAAACAAGCAAGAGTATGTATGCACTACATTGCTGAGGTAGAAAGAAGGCAGCTGCAAGAGAAAATAAAAGGTGCAAAGTTCCTGTCAGTGATGTCAGATGGTTCAACCGATAGCGCTGTCATAGAAGAGGAGCTAGTATATGTATGATTCTGCCAGAAAGGACTGGTGACTGTGCAGTGTGTGCGCATGCAATCTGTGGAGAGGGCAGATGCCCTACATATCTCAGAAGCTATATCTTCACTCATGAGGCTGATTGTTTCAGACCCTGTTGAGACTGCTCAGAAATGTTGCTTGTTTTTGCATTTTCTTTTGTCGTTGTCACCCCCCGGAACGATGTTGGCCAGTAAAATGTCTGTGTGGTCAGGGGACTTTTTCATTTTTCCATCCAAAAGTACATTTCAAGCCCTGAGAACCTGAACAATAATTCAAAAGGGAACTGCTAAATGGTTTGCATGTATTGTAACTGTCAGTCATATTACAGAAGAATATCCTCTTACTATCTAAATTCAAATGACAAAACAAACAAACCAAAAAAAAACACTGGTGTTAATTCACTGTTTCTGACGTACCATAAACTTGCTCAAATCTGAATGAAAAAGGATTCATTTATATATAAAGTTGAATTATCAAAATACCTACAGCATAACGAGAAACAACCATCCGAGACACAGACTATGCCTTAAGTGCGAATCACTTCCTATAAAACATGTTATTATTATTATTTATTTCTTAGCAGACGCCCTTATCCAGGGCGAACACGCTCTCATTCCCTTTAAATTGTTCTATTTATATAGTTGTGATCCTGAATACTTGAGTATCCTGGATATTCAGTACCAGAGTATGTATCACATTGCAAGTATTTACAAGTGGAATTTCGATTCTGAGGAAAAATGATTTGTGCCGTCACAGTATCCTGGATACTCTCTTACCCTTGGTTATAGTTCCGAAGGCCTTTCATCCACTAAACAGTCTTCCTATTTAAATGGGTATGCCTTCTTTCTTTTTATCTGAGTGATTTGCTCCACCACCTCTGCAATGGTGTTCCCTTCAAGGGGCAGCCGCTTTGGGACAGTGGACCCCTACCCTCACACACCAGAAATTGCCGCGCCCAGTGACAACCTATTCGTAATAAAATGCTTTAATTTTTTATGACCTCTGAGTTTTTTTGAGTGCATCTTCACAATTAGCTGTTATGACTGGCAGCAGTGCCTAGCTAGGCATGGATGCAGAGCTCATGCTGGGCCCACCTGGTAAAAATGAAAAACAATTTAAAAAACTGCATAAACAACAGGGGGGGGGGTGCCTTCAAGTCAGGACAGGTGCGCTTACCACCTCCCTCAAAAAGCCCATTACCCTGACTGTATCCTGTATCAACGTGCTTCACCTTCACCACTGATTTATACATTGTACCCCTTTTTTTCTGCTCGATTTGAAATGCCCAGTTTGAAGATTGCCTCACCGTTGCAACACACTTACCGATCAGAAGGACTGAATATCAATGGCTATATCTGTTTCCCATCACTTTATTTTAGCCGGAGATAGAATAAACAGCCTTTCATTTCTGAAAGCCTTGGATTGTGAATCCACCACAAAACCCTGCATAATCGGCACAGGAGAACAGGAATGAACTGAACTTCTCAAACACACAAGTTTTCCACTGTTTGCAATATCCCTGCCTAATAGATAAATTGAACTCCAGTGTTGCCAAAAACAAAAAATCCATCACATACTGTATATAGTAAAAGTAATAATATTATCAAACAAACAAAGTAGTTCAACAGTTTTATTTGAGAATTTTGTTGTTGTTTTCAGTATGGGGGCACTAATGGTTATGAAAAAAAGTGTTACCAGTAAGTGCTTACATGAACAGCAGGAAATGTGCTACTGCTTTGGGTCTACTTTTTAGGCAGATGTGACTTAGATAGTGATGCAGCATCGTGTAATAATTTTTTTAAGAGTTTACAATTTTTGCAGTACGAACTTTGTTTTAAAACTCAGCCATAATGAATGAGTTCTCTAATGTGAAAAATAAAGAGACAAATAATATGATGCTAAAACAAATCCAGACCATCTGCAAACATAGAACAGAAGCTTCAATATCTGGACCAGTTGAGAAATCAGTCTGATCTGCATATTAGCCTGAGCTGCTCAGAGCTGCTAATCTGGCCAAGGTCCTACAGCTATGGAAGGACACCATTGCCCTCCCCTTTTGTAGTTTTATGATTAGCTCCCTGTAAGGCTGTGACAGGATAGCTTGCGTGGTGACATCAGGCCAGGAAATGAATGGACACAAGGCAGTACGTGCGGGTAAATGAAACGCTGGCTGCGCGCAAGTATTTATTTTCTAAACATAAACACTTTTAAATAACAAAAACACAAAATAAGTGGCACGATGGCCAAAATAACAAACAAACAAACAAACGAGTACCTTTCAGGGAAGTAGGTAGGTACAAAGGTAGGAAGGTAGCAATCGTTTAGCCCTCTGTCTATTTGTGTATCGCGCCGCTCCATTCTAACACACCTCCCAGCGAAAGCTGATGTGCCCTTTATATATGCAACAAATCATTCAGTTAATCTGGAGATGGCTATATGCCCGCATGTTAAAAAAATCTGGGTGGCTGTCAGCTAATTCAATAATCATTTAGCTGATCAGCCATGTGTTCTCATGAGAGGTACTAAAACACACAAAACAATAACACATAACGGCAGACGGTATTTCCGCCCGTCCTTCATTTAAATAATAATAAGGGCTTTTCGCCGTCATATATAATATATAATAAATCATAATAATAATACAACATGTGTGTATATATATATATAGGGGTGGGGCACCCCACCACAAAGGCCAAAAAACAAAACAAATTCTACAGGAATAAATAGTAAACAGAGCCACTGACTCAATGCCCTATCCATTTTTACATCATACACATGCTGGAGCTTATTCAATTAATTTAGTCCTTTCATTGCTAATAAGGTAATATACAATAAATGTTACTGTTCAGTCTCCCATCTTGAAAAATGATGAGTGCTTGCTGCACACATTTTTGTCCTTTGACAGTTTATTATACAAGAGCCAAGACATTTTGGATTGTTTGAGAAGGACTTAATGCTTTATATTCTGACAAAAGCTTAGAATATTAAGGCACTTGATAGACCACTTCATATCAAGGCTGGAAGATTAAGAACCATAGACAATGTCTATTTAAAGATGACACTATTCTCTGTCAAACACTTCTAGTAGCAGATGGCAGACACATTGTGATAAATATGTACTATGAGTTGTGTTGAGGGAGGGAGATACAACACTAGACCTGTCACCAGTACACGTCAGCAGGACATCTCTAAATCTAATCTATAATGCTTATTGACTCTTGTTTTGGACAGCATCATTTGTCATACTTTTTCAAAGCCAATATATGGCCACACAATCTATTTGCCCGTTTTGATTTTACTGTACAGATTTGCTAAGGAGGCCTACAGCGGGAAAAAAAATGTCTTGTCAGTCAACCAGACAAAAGTTGACAGAAATAAATACATGGTGAAAATAAAATTAAAAGTTTGGAGTAATAAAAAATGTTTTCCAGTTCATAAAGCCTAGACATGAAGCAGCACAGTGCCAAAATGACAAAGTGAAGATTAAATAGCTCAACAGGGGTTCACTTGGTTTGGCTTAAACTGTCGAAACAAAAGCAATTTGAGAAGAGTCACAGCATACTTATAGTTCTAAACAAGATTCATTAGTCTGGCTGAGAAGTATCCCAATACAGTTGTACGATGCTGTCTCATACATCCTGTGGGTTATTAATTGGAACTAGCTATAGAAGCACACTCTGCAAAGCCATACGTTTGCTTTGGCTTATAATTCCCATTTTACAAGAACATAAACCCATATGGCAAGTTCTAGAATGTTCTGGGGCATGTTAACAGTTATGTGGAGAGGCTACAAAGAAACATTTTCTTCAAAAAATTCATAATGTTCCATATTAAATAAGATGCCGGAGACTCCTGCTTGAGGCTTATAATACAGTAAGAAGTAAAATACCCCTAGAGTCAGCGAGAGCGGGGGCAGATGACTCAAGTTTGGAGAACAAATACTACTTTACAATGGACAACCCAATTGTGCATCTCAAGACAGAGTCCTGCGCGCGTCTCGCTTCTGACCCAGACCCACTACTACAGGACCCGACCCGAACCCGCAACCCACTGCATCACCGTCTTCTTACCCACAACCTGACCTGCTTTAATAAGACCTGCAACCCGACCCAAACCCGGAAGTGTTTGTCCTTTACCTACTGCCTGCGTCGACTGACTCTCTCACGCTCTCACATTCACACACAGATATCTCTACCATTCTCTACAGACTGAGTTTATACAATAGGCTATACAGCGTGGTAGCTTTCTCTAGTGGTCTGGATATATTTTAACATTGTAACATATTAACTATCTCTACTTTAAAATACCTGTCTATTCCTTTCATGCCACTAGTTGAAAAGGACCTACACCTGTGCTTTCACAGAGATGTACCATTTTTGTGGCTGTCGTACACAAAAAAATAATGACAGGTTTTACAAGCAACGAATCCATTTACATGTTAATTATTTTCATTCGCTAGGATTCCAAATAATTCCAATAATTTGTGATTTATCTCTCAAAGTATTATCCACTACATGATATAAACCCTGCGCTATCTTTTGCTTCACCTCGTCCACAGGCATTTTTGACATCACCAAGCAGCCATGATAAAAAGATCTTGCGATGCATCAAACAAGCTGCAATACAAACCGAGAACACTGCTTAGTCAGCTGACTCTCCCTAATCGCCTCCTGCTTTAGTGCAGGAAATACATTTACATTATTTGGGAAAGGGTTACAAACGGGTACGCTGAAAGGACAGAAAATGTTTTTGCTGATTCAAATTCAGACCCGAGCCTGACACAAAAATGACATTTTTTTGACCCGCACCCGAACTGCAAACTGCTTTTGCAGATCACCCGCGGGTGCCTTCCTCGATGTATGACTCTATCTCAAGATCTGCAGTGAGAGCTCTGGAACAAGATGTGGCACTCCAGGCTTGTACCTGTGGCTGGACCAAGGTGAAGAACCATCAAGGGAGAAAGAGATGCTTTAGTGAGAAGGGACAGGGGCCTCGCATTGATCAGTACTTCTTATGAAGCCGGTCAAGTCAGATGAGTGAAAGGATGCACACCACAGTCTGCAGGATATCATCACCTCTGTTACAAATGAGAGTAATTCCAATAGGAGCACAGCTAGTGATGAAACCAATGATCCTGGTGAGCCTACTGTAGCAGTCACTTTGGACAAGGAAGCTTGCAATGAAATTTTGGAGCTTTATATTTAATTGGGAATTGAGCTTAATGAAACCTAATACTGGAAAGCCATTCTGTGTTTCATAGTCCAAAATCTCCCCTCCCCCTTAAAACACTTAACTTGCATTTGTTTATGTAAAGAAAGAAACAGATCTAACCTCTTATCTCCCAGACCACAAGAAAATGTCACCCTCTCCAAGCTTCAAAGGGACTTGATTAATTTATTTTACTGGAAAGATATTTACTGGAACCAGGAATTTGAAAGGACTGGCATTTTAAGGGTTAATGGGCAACAGCAACATCTAGTGGATAAAACGGACAGTACACTTTGGTAATAGTCTCAACGGACAGAGAGAAGAGAAACTTGATCTGTCTAAAAAATACATATTTATTGTTGTTTTGTATTAAATCTAATAGGATATAAATGTACATAGGCATGAAATGTTCTTGTATGTAAAACCATAACACTGGGAGTATTATAGGTATTGGACAACAGTCATATAAGTTTTTTATACAGTTATTTTACTACAAACACTCAAATGTTTAGTATGTACCGAACGCGTATTTCATGGTAAAGGTGAAACTAAAATACGTAGTTAATTCCAAGAGATTTTGTTTTTAAACATGCTTGCCTCAATGCTTGTAAGAATGCTAATTGAGGTGTAGTTTTATGGTATGTCATAAATACCATCTTATTTGAAATCCGCCTAACACAGAGTCCGATGGAGGTACATTCGTCCTCTTTATCGAATTAACCAATCATAAGAGGTTGCCAAGAGCTTCTCTGATTAGTTATTCTAAATGCATTTAAGCTTGTGTTTGTCCTATTTTGTAAGTGCTGTCTTCCATCTACGTGCTCTCATCCACCTAAGGGTGCTCTCTCCCTTCAAAGAGGTGTGCTCTCACTCATCCATCCAAGATGTGATCACTTCAAGGGACGTGCTCTCCCTTCATCAAAGGTACTCACTGCCAACATCCTATGAAGAAGTCTACATCACAGCCTGAGGGAAGTGCACGTTGCTATGGAAACCATCTGATACAATCTACCAAGCAACGTCTCAGCATGCCTACCTGAAAGACTGCCTGCCTGCTGGTCGACACCATTAAAGCTGTGCCACTGCAAAAGAAATGTGAGCGAAATCAAGTACTTTGTTCTAGAAACTGCTGTTCTCCACTCAAGTAATTGAGTGCACCTTTCAAGATCCATAAGAATTGGGTACCCGTGGTCTTGTACCTCCAAATGACTGTGCATCAACTAAAGCTGTCTTGTTCCTGCTTGCAAGATTGCGCTTCTGTTTGAACTTCCCGCTGCTGACGTCACCACAAGACATCCAGCTACAACCCTGCTGCCTGCAAAACTGGGAACCTTGTCGCGTAACTATTAAATATAAACTCTACTTTTCATATTACAGTGGAACGTTGCACATCCGACCGTCACATAACCGATCTGATCAATTAATCGCCTCGCTAAACAAATAAATAAATATTAAAAGTAGGCTACGAGAGTAATGGCATTGGCAGCAAATACAGCTTCTGCGATGGAAACAGAAGCCCAATTAATCTTGTTTACATTTGCTTGTCCCGATGTTTAGTCGCTTGCGTGTTGTTTTTGTTCACTAACCTATTTATGGATGTGTAAATGCTTTTTCTATAGATGTTCGCAAATCCGACTTTTTCACATATGCCTATACCCCAGTCCACAGGGGGTTGGATATGCAACATTGTACTGTACTTCAATTGGTGCATAGATTAAGCATATGCTTCCTTATCTACATAATGTTTGTTGAAATGTAAATTAATCCCAGTTTCAAAGGTTATATTAAAGCATTTCTGACTTATGTAAACATTAAGCTAGTTTGACCACTAGTATTTAGGAATTCTTTATTTTGTGTTGTTAGTCTATGCTATAAATAAATTGATTATACTTTTAAACCAGTGTCTGCGTTTGTTTTTGATCTATTACTACGCACTGTACTAATTAATAATTCAGACTAATAGTATATGAATGTTAAAGTTTCATCAATTGATAGATCTGAACTCGATGAATATTACTATAGAGTCCACTGTGTATATTCCTATTGTGATTATTTCCTTTTGGGGGCAATAATTGGAATACAAGTTAAAACAAAATTAGTAATTGGGATTAATTACCTACATAACTAAATTAAGTAAACATCTGCTACAAGTTGAACTGACAGACTGGTTACAGGTTACAGAAACAACTAAAAATATTGATGTGTTTATAATATGTAATAGTAATATGTGAATGTGAAAAAGTTAATTTTAGTTAAAAATGTGGTATTGAAAAGGTTCATCTCTACTAAACACCACCTATAATGTAACTTTATTGAAAGAATACAGCTTGTAACCCCAATGTCTGATTACTAGTGGTCTATATCACTAGTATGGGCAGTGGCTAAAATAATGTGGCATTGGAAGGGTTCATTTTTAATAGGCAACACTGGTAAAGGAACCTATCTAAGAAAATGAAAGAATACAGCTGTGTACGAAACATGAAGACGGTAGCTTAAAGTGTACCATCTCAATACAGCTGTAACATTCAACGTTCACATGGCCTCAATATGAAAGGCCTATTAGGTCAATGTCATGGCCACCAACACATTATTATTATTATTATTATTATTATTATTATTATTATTATTATTATTATTATTATTATTATTATTTATTTCTTAGCAGACGCCCTTATCCAGGGCGACTTACAACCGTAAGCAAATACATTTCAAGTATCACAGTACAAGTAATAATACAATTAACAGCAAGATAAACACAATTAAGAGCAAGATAAATACAATGACATTAGGCATGCAGGTTTACATAACTCTGAAAATACAAAAGTCTCTACCACAAATAGTTTCTGAGTCTTTGCAACTGTGTCAGGGGCACACAAGTGTTCATATTGTTCTTCAATGACAACCCAGATTGAATTTGAACTACGGAATCATTTAATATTGAATATTGCAAGTGTATCGAATATGAAGCCAATATCTCAAAAACTTAGATCATTATCATCTATTTATGATCCCAATATGACAGCCAGGATCCTCAATACGGCGGCCACCTTAGGTCACATGTAAAAGTAAAGGGTGCCATTAGATTTTGTTCCAGGACTTTCCATAACACTGAACATTTTAAGATGCCAGTTTCTGAGGTATTATCAGTAGTTGGTGCTGCAACAAATCCATACATCGGTCATTGATTCAAACATTACCAAATTAATCTCTCACTGCAAAATAAACATTTATGTGACAGGCCAATCTGAATGATCTCCGGGCCAAACAGTTAAATTGGGTCAGTTTGTATTATAAATACTAACAATTGTAAAAGGAAATAACATACACTGTTAAAAAATGCAGTAAAATTACAAAAAAATGCAGCTCTGTAACCACTACTTAAACGTGCTGATAAAATCTTAGCCTCAACAGATATTGCATGTGTTTGCCTGGTAGTAGATTCCAATTCGGGTCTAAGCTCCTTGCATAATATTGCATGCCGTGTAGGCGAAACCTTTTAACAAACACATGTCACCTGGGAAACTGTCTAAATTTACCTTATTCTTAAAAAACGGACCTCTCCTTGTTTTAATAACGCGCCTTTGGGAAGGTGCTAACAAATATCTTACACCTTGGTAGTTTGCACAGATTATATAATTACCACAAGAATGCCTCAATTGCATTCACAAAGTGCTATTAAGAAAACGTGCTACTAGCACTAATTCAAGCACACAGACTGACGTTTGTGGGTTAGATCATTTATTGAAGAAAGGTATTATCACTAATATTAAGACAGAAATGGTACTAATGCCACCAAAAATATTCTGTGAATCAGGCCCCAATATCTGTCAAGCTCCAACTTTTCCAATCTCAAATATAGGCAAAACATTTCACTGCCAAATTATTTCTGCTTTTTCAGTGTATCTGTTGACTTCATCTGTTGAGTGCTCATAACAAGCCATTTCAACATCTGTCGCAGTTCAAATCACTGACACCAACTGACAGCACCTACAGAGCTTTAATCTCATTAAATGTTTTAAAGACATCTTCACAAAGAAAGAGCAAATCCTCATGTCCCTTAAGACTCCTTAAATGCATCCCAATGCATGTCCACATTCACGGCAAGACTGAATTCTTAAATTGGAAATGTTTTATTTCTTTGATATCTGCTTGAGTATGTGTTCCCTGGCGTGACCTTCATTCCTCAAGTTTCCATTATGCTTTCTTTTCCCTGCAGCACTGGCAGACAGATTGGCCAAGGCTCATCAAGTCTGACATCTCAGCACCAGTTATCAGGCAGCTTGTTCGTTTGACAGTATTTAAATAGTTTAAGCAAAATGGGATATATACTCCCTTCAGTGGAAGTGATGTTAGAAATAAGGGACGGTTAGGAACATGTTTTATTTCTTTGAGAAACCAAATACAGCATAAAACTGTAAAGAGGGAATAAAACACAGCTTTGCTTTCCGTGATGTGCAGAGTGCAATTTCTAATTTACAGAAAAGCATGTTTCAATAATAAATTATCATGCAGGTGTTAACATATCTTGGAACATCACTGTTAAAGAAATCATTCATACATAAAAATTGACATTTCACAGATAAATCAATCGATGGGTTTTTAAATGGTGTTCCAAAGTTTCTGTTTGTTAGCAACTTGAAACTTATAAATAGTAAAAGAAACTTTGTATAATTCAATAAATGTCTTGTTCGAAATGTTTGACCTTGAATTTTAGAAAGTTTATTTTAGTATTTCTAAATGTACCACTATTGAGTATTTTATAGATATTGAAGAAACTAGAACTGTAATTTATTGTGAATCTAAAAGTTAACCATAATTTAAAAAATAAATAAAAAAAACTGTCATTGCTATGGTGAAACCCCTAGTCCAGTACTGTGCATAAGGCCTCAGTGCCTCAATGCATTAAAATGTTTTTTTTACCTCAACCACAACAAAAGTTAACAATACATTTCTTACCTTCATACCCACGGTTTGGATAGACACAGAGACTAAAATTATGACATGCCATTTAGCAATGAAATCACAGACCACTATTTCCAGGAAGCAAACATTTCAGAGTGAGCAAAAGTGAAACAATAGCAGGTTTTCACATTTATAATTTAGAAGGGAAGAAGTGGAGTTAAGGTAGGGTGGAAGTGAACTGCAATAATTCCTGCTATAAAAAAAGAATATTGTATTAATATTGTATTGTGTTTTAAACCCAAGTGTATTATCCTTGCAAAAACCCACACACAGTAAAGAATGAAGCTGAAATTGGGATCTTGAGACATTCAAATGCCATGAGAGCACGGTGGGGGGTCTGTGACAGGATGGCTCACTCGTGCTAAACAGACCCATTTACATCCCGTGCACCAATACCTATACACCAACATTAACACACCACACGCAACACATAACACGAAATACACATCCTGAATCCGACCCAGTGAAGGATGCATTATGGTAGACATTGTTTAGTTGACGTCAAGATGCTAAATGTTACAAACATGCCAATGCACCTACATGCAGAGTTCATTAAGGGTAAATGAATTGATCCCCTGGCCTGGGGAAACTTTGCTTTGAGTCAGATTTCATGGTCATCTAGGAATACATTTTGCTGTGGCCCCTATGAAAACATCTCACAGCCCCCTGCTTGGGAACACCAGTACTAAGGATCCCAGTCAGTACTAAATAATAGTTGTGTTAAAATGTTTTATTTTGGTTGCAGTTGTGATTAAAAGTCACGTGAAATCAGGTTTAATAATAACTCACTGATTAACAGAACTGATGAATGCTGTGCAGGAGGAAGCTACAGAAATTCCCCTCTCCTCCTCTCCCATAAACTTTTTGATGCAATCAATCTGTGGATATGCTATACCTGGGTGTGCCCCCAGCAATGGTGGACTAAACAATAAATGTCAAAGAGCTTGCAACCCTTTTAGCCTTTGAAATGTCTGCAATAGAGATTGAAATACTTGGTAAAATGGTCAGAAGTTGAGGTAAAAGGCTGAAGGGAGCTTCCCAGCTTACTTTCTAACAATGTTGTCCCATGTATTGTATTAGCAAAATCACAAAATGAATATCGGAAGTATATTGTATATTTTAGCTGACACATTTAATTCTTATCTACATCTTCATTTATCCCATGTTTTTTTTCTGCCTCTCCAAGACTAGGCAATCATTCAATGAAGGCATTATTCACACGACAAGCCTCATGTGCATTATGTGTACAGAGAGTGACAGCATTTTAAAAATATTTATTAACAATCACCATATAGGGGCCCCATCTTGCTTTAGGCGTGTATATACAAAGGAATTGATTGCATTACCATAATCAGCCTCACTATGATGAGTCATATAGCTGCTGAAAAGCTCTATTCCATTCCCTTTCCTTTATTATTTATAATATTCCTTTATTAAGAGAAAAAGCAATGTGCCATATGGCTTCCAATATATTAATTATTATATATAGACTAAATTGATTCTTAAATAATAACATTGGGGAAAAAAAGGCAAATTTAAAAAAAATAAGCATGTATATTCCATTATCTGAGTTATTTACATTTTGTTAGCATCAACCACTTTGAACTGAGCCCTTTAAAAAGTCTGAGAACTTAATATGCTGAGGTAGTGCCTTTGTACTCTTACATCATGTCTATGATGCTAATCACTGAAAAGAACACATGAGTTAGCATTCAAATTGTTCACATTATTTCAAGTTTTTTTCTAGTCCCAGCTACTTGTCAGTAAAATGCCAAAAACATGCAGAAAGCAAACAAGCTGACCTTGCCTATATTGATAAACAGCATGGCTGTGTCCTTGATACTTTTCAATGCAGATGCTTATTTTTATTTTTATTTTTTAAATAAATTTAGAGTGACCAATTATTATTTGTATATATTTTCCCCCAATTTAAAATGTCCAATTATTTTTTTTCTCCTCACTGCTGCGAGTCCCCACACGTCATGGAGCTTCTGAGGGTGTGTGAGCGTCCTCCGATCTCACAAGCCTAAAGCCAGAATCGCTTTTACGCCAAACAATCCAGAACAGAGGTGGGCGGGCTGCCGATTCCAGAAGACAGAGATCAACCCTGCTATTATCCACTCTGAATATGCTTGGTGTCTGGCCAGTAGGGTTCACTGTTGCGTGATGAGGAGAGTAAGTCCCTGCTGGTTTCCCATCCCCACCCCTGGGAGCATCAGTGATGCCCCCTTCGGAGTCCCCAGCAAAGTTCGGCCTCTTTGCACAGCCTGGACGCGAACCGGCGATGTCCAAGCTGTATGGCTCATCCTGTGCTCCCCACGGCAGCGCTTTATCACCTACATTAACACTTAAAACCACTATTATATTTAGACATTTTTAAAAGATAATGATGGTATGGCTCCTTAAAAGAAATTTATTCAACAAATTAATCAAAAGTGTAATATTGCAGCCTTTCAGACTTAAATATATAGAAAAAAATGGCCAGTACACTTAAAACTGCAACAGAAATTATAAAATATAATATACCAATTCATTTTTGTTTTGTTTAGTTGGTAAATAAATGCTTATTGATTAAAGAAGAAATTGAAGTCGTATTAATTGATGATGCTGCCAGTTCGTTTAGCTCATTTTGCTAATCTATCTATTCTTACAGGGTTTCGTAAGGCTGCTGCAACATTAGACAAGCTATTGTAAAAAGACCTTAACAGCCCTCTGGGACACAAAGCCAAACACAGCTGACTCCAAATCCACTTTTCTGATCAAATAGGATTACCTAGATTAGCAGTTTGTCCTGGTGTGTTCGTTTAATGCTTGTGTCCAGGCATATTAATCCAAATACGATACAAAAATTGAAGTGCAGGTAGTAGCTAAAACACAATATACAATAAACCTGTGTAAACAGGTTCATATAATACAATTTTATGCAGTGAGGAGAGAGGCCTGCAAAGATTAAGGGTGGCTGTATTAATATATGCCATTGATGTTTCTGTCTTTAAAATACACAACCAAAACCCAGTGATAAAGTTCCCTTTACTATAACTGCATTTAGAAGTGTTTTCAAACATTAAAAAAACAGCTTAAAGCTGTTTACATATTTTTTTAGAAGTAGACATGCCCATTTCGGATGAAGAACTATTAAATGAACTGGAAGATAGCAAAACAGAAAAAGATACCAAAAAGAATTGCTGTCTTTATACTCACTCACCCCGACTTTGCCACTTTAAATAATGTATTTTTAGCGGTTTGTAAACGCTAAAGAAAAACACAAAAATACACTTTTGCACATTATCCACCCCTCTCTGACACATACCTTGAACAAATTACTGAAATCCAAGATGTCATTGAATTTATTTTTATTCCTCACAACTGTTCTGCTCAAACAGTGTGTCTGCACTGAGTGACAGGAAAAAAAATAATAACTCAGTGCCATCTCAACTCCACCCCTGGTCTATCTTTTCAATGGCAATGCGCACAATATTAAAAATAAAGATGTACTTTCTTTTACATGTTTTAATTAAATTAATTTACTCAGCTTAACTTAGTGTGTAGTTCAGAGTTATAAATGGGACTACTTTATTGGCAAAAGTATATTTAAAGCGAATAATGGTTTGCTCTAAAAATGACTTATTCTTTTTTCCTTCAAATCCACTGTTCTAACTGGATTATAAATGCAATAAGGCCCTTCAGGGTGTCCGTGTATGTCGAATATATGGACTTCTCACGGTTGGAGGCCCTCGACTTCGTCTCATGCCTCACAACGTCCTGAGGCGTCCTGTATATTCGATGTATACGGACACCCTGTCAGTCCTTATTGCATATATATATATATATATATATATATATATATATATATATATATATATATATATATATACAGTACTGTGCAAAAGTTTTAGGCAGGTGTGAAAAAATGCTGTAAAGTAAGAATGCTTTCAAAAATAGACATGTTAATAGTTTATATTTATCAATTAACAAAATGCAAAGTGAGTGAACAGAAGAAAAATCTACATCAAATCAATATTTGGTGTGACCACCCTTGCCTTCAAAACAGCATCAATTCTTCTTGGTACACTTGCACACAGTTTTTGAAGGAACTCGGCAGGTAGGTTGGCCCAAACATCTTGGAGAACTAACCACAGTTCTTCTGTCGATTTAGGCAGCCTCAGTTGCTTCTCTCTCTTCATGTAATCCCAGACAGACTCGATGATGTTGAGATCAGGGCTCTGTGGGGGCCATACCATCACTTCCAGGACTCCTTGTTCTTCTTTACGCTGAAGATAGTTCTTAATGACTTTTGCTGTATGTTTGGGGTTGTTGTCATGCTGCAGAATAAATTTGGGGCCAATCAGATGCCTCCCCAACTCCATTTGCAGAAATGCAGCCCCAAACTTGCAAGCAACCTCCACCATGCTTCACTGTTGCCTGCAGACACTCATTCGTGTACCTCTCTCCAGCCCTTCGGCGAACAAACTTCCTTCTGCTACAGCCAAATATTTCAAATTTTGACTCATCAGTCCAGAGCACCTGCTGCCATTTTTCTGCACCCCAGTTCCTGTGTTTTCGTGCATAGTTGAGTCGCTTGGCCTTGTTTCCACGTCGGAGGTATGGCTTTTTGGCCGCAAGTCTTCCATGAAGGCCACTTCTGACCAGACTTCTCCGGACAGTAGATGGGTGTACCAGGGTCTCACTGTTTTCTGCCAATTCTGAGCTAATGGCACTGCTGGACATCTTCCGATTGCGAAGGGAAGTAAGCATGATGTGTCTTTCATCTGCTGCAGTAAGTTTCCTTGGCCGACCACTGCGTCTACGGTCCTCAACGTTGCCCGTGCTTCTTCAAAAGAGCTTGGACAG
The DNA here is from genome assembly GCA_030684275.1 of Acipenser oxyrinchus oxyrinchus. NCBI lineage: Eukaryota > Metazoa > Chordata > Actinopteri > Acipenseriformes > Acipenseridae > Acipenser > Acipenser oxyrinchus. The sequence continues at coordinate 18,187,920 of CM060249.1, read as the reverse complement.
CACATCTGGAAACCCCTGTCTGCCTTGAAATTTCTGCCTGGGAGAGACCTTGCTGATGCAGTATAACTACCTTGTGTCTTGTTGCTGTGCTCAGTCTTGCCATGGTGTATGACTTTTGACAGTAAACTGTCTTCAGCAACCTCACCTTGTTAGCTGAGTTTGGCTGTTCCTCACCCAGTTTTATTCCTCCTACACAGCTGTTTCTGTTTCAGTTAATGATTGTGTTTCAACCTACATATTGAATTGATGATCATTAGCACCTGTTTGGTATAATTGTTTAATCATACACCTGACTATATGCCTACAAAATCCCTGACTTTGTGCAAGTGTACCTAGAAGAATTGATGCTGTTTTGAAGGCAAAAGGGTTGCCACACCAAATATGGATTTGATTTAGATTTTTCTTCTGTTCACTCACTTTGCATTTAGTTAATTGATAAATATAATCTATTAACATGTCTATTTTTGAAAGCATTCTTACTTTACAGCATTTTTTCACACCTGCCTAAAACTTTTGCACAGTACTGGATATATATATATATATATATATATATATATATATATATATATATATATATATATATATATATATATATATATATACACTACCGTTCAAAAGTTTGGGGTCACTTAGAAATTTCCTTGTTTTGAAAGAAAAGCAAATTTTTGTCCATTAAAAATAACATCAAATTGATCAGAAATACAGTTTAGACATTGTTAATGTTGTAAATGACTATTGTAGCTGGAAACGGCTGATTTGTAATGGAATATCTACATAGGCGTACAGAGGCCCATTATCAGCAACCATCAGTCCTGTGTTCCAATGGCACGTTGTGTTTGCTAATCCAAGTTTATCATTTTAAAAGGCTAATTGATCATTAGAAAACCCTTTTGCAATTATGTTAGCACAGCTGAAAACTGTTGTGCTGATTAAAGAAGCAATAAAACTGGCCTTCTTTAGACTAGTTGAGTATCTGGAGCATCAGCAATTGTGGGTTCGATTACAGGCTCAAAATGGCCAGAAACAAAGAACTTTCTTCTGAAACTTGTCAGTCTATTCTTGTTCTGAGAAATGAAGGCTATTCCATGCAGAAATTGCCAAGAAACTGAAGATCTCGTACAACGCTGTGTACTACTCCTTCACAGAACAGCAAACTGGCTCCAACCAGAATAGAAAGAGGAGTGGGAGGCCCGGTGCACAACTGAGCAAGAGGACAAATACATTAGAGTGTCTAGTTTGAGAAACAGACGCCTCACAGGTCCTCAACTGGCAGCTTCATTAAATAGTACCCAAAACACCAGTCTCAACGTCAACAGTGAAGAGGCGACTCCGGGATGCTGGCCTTCTAGGCAGAGTTGCAAAGAAAAGCCATATCTCAGACTGGCCAATAAAAGAAAAAGATTAAGATGGGCAAAAGAACACAGACACTGGACAGAGGAAGATTGGAAAAAAGTGTTATGGACAGACGAATTTAAGTTTGAGGTGTTCGGATCACAAAGAAGAACATTCGTGAGACGCAGACCAAATGAAAAGATGCTGGAGGAGTGCTTGACGCCATCTGTCAAGCATGGTGGAGGCAATGTGATGGTCTGGGGGTGCTTTGGTGGTGGTAAAGTGGGAGATTTGTACAGGGTAAAAGGGATCTTGAAGAAGGAAGCCTATCACTCCATTTTGCAATGCCATGCCATACCCTGTGGACGGCGCTTGATTGGAGCCAATTTCCTCCTACAACAGGACAATGACCCAAAGCACAGCTCCAAACTATGCAAGAACTATTTAGGGAAGAAGCAGTCAGCTGGTATTCTGTCTATAATGGAGTGGCCAGCACAGTCACCGGATCTCAACCCTATTGAGCTGTTGTGGGAGCAGCTTGACCGTATGGTACGTAAGAAGTGCCCATCAAGCCAATCCAACTTGTGGGAGGTGCTTCAGGAAGCATGGGGTGAAATCTTTTCAGATTACCTCAACAAACTGACAACTAGAATGCCAAAGGTCTGCAAGGCTGTAATTGCTGCAAATGGAGGATTCTTTGACGAAAGCAAAGTTTGAAGGACACAATTATTTCAATTAAAAATCATTATTTCTAACCTTGTCAATGACTATATTTCCTATTCATTTTGCTATATTTCCTATTCAAACTCATTTCATGTATGTTTTCATGGAAAACAAGGAAATTTCTAAGTGACCCCAAACTTTTGAACGGTATATATATATATATATATATGTATATATATATATATGTGCACATGCAATAAGGACTTTAGTTTGTCCTTAGGACTCGCTGTTTTCACTTCCAAGCTCATGTTTAAGGGGGGTAGAGCTTATTGTCCAATTGACAATGTACTGTGTATGTCACAGCTGTTAACACTAGGGGGTAAACAGGCCTTTGAGGGGGGGGGGGGGCATGTGGGATCTCATTCTTTGTATATATTTTTAGAGAAAATAGCTCATTTTAGTTCTCTTATGTTCGACAACAAGATTGTTAATTTTACTGCTGTTAATACATGAGTGTGTCTGCTTCGACCTCTGGGGGACTTATGTTTTTAACTTGCTTACGTTCACTGTATTTCCTTTTGAGAATGGTTAAATTATCGGTTTTATCTCTAAAACGTAGAGGCCTTAATTCTCAATATTAACGTACAAAATGACTCGACCTGCTTTTCAAGGAAAAAAGTAGATATTGCACTACTACAAGAAACACACTTACGCCTTACTGATACTACAAGATTACAAAACAAAACTTATAAATTGATCTCAGCCTCTAGTACTCAGATTAAAATTAAAGGGGTGTGTATTTTAGTAAAAAGGAATCTAAACCTACATATAGATAAAGTTAGAACAGATCAATCTGGCAGATTTAACATATTTCTGCACAACCTTACAAAACAAAAAGTATGCTTTTATAAGTGTTTATGCTCCTGCGGTATTTGAACCCACATTTTTCCACTATTGTCTGAAGAACTTCTGTTATTAACCAACCATTCATTGATTATCGGGGCAGATATGAATTCTCACCACGATCTACAAATTGATAAATCGAATACCAGCAATATCTCTCACGCTCCGATAACAGCTTCACAGGCACTAATTCAATTTATCTGAGAGTTAAACGTGATAGATCTCTGCCAAAAACCCAGCAAAATGTAAGTCTTTTTTTTACAAAAGTTGGACCTTCCAAGAGTGACACAAACTGAAGCTGCTGCTTTGGACTCCCAGATTACTCTCGCAGAATTAAAATCTGCACTGCTAAACTCAAAAAAGGTAAAAACTCCAGGTTTAGATGGTATTCCAATTGAGCTGCTATTATCACTATGGGACATACTCGGCCCACTGTGGCTAGATACCATGAACTGCTATTGAAAAGGGTGCTTTTCACTGCGATTTCAACACTGCCTTGATCGCTCTAATTCTCAGCACGGGGAAGGATGCCAATAAATGCGCTAATTATCGTCCAATTTCATTAATCAATTCTGATATGAAACTGTTTGCTCATGTTCTTGCCCTCCGTCTGGAAAATTATACAGATAAATTGAAACACCCAGATCAAACCAGATTCATGAAAGGCCGCCTGGCAGCAGATAATATCCGCAGACTATTGCATGTAATTGAACAAGCCAATACTTTAAAACAACCCTGTGCAATTTGATCTTCAGATGCTGAAAAAGCTTTCGACCATTTAGACCATTTAGTATCTGTGGTGCGTCCTTGAAAAATGTGCCTTTGGTTCTAAATTTATTAACATGATCCAAGTTTTTATGCTAATCCCACAGCGCGAGTGACAGTGGGCAACATGAAATCTGATTTATTTTATGTGCACAGCGTGTGACGGGCACCCTGCTCCGCATGGTATGGGAATGTCCTGAAGTGTATGCATTCTGGACCAGGGAGTCTCACACACCATCCTCTCTGATCGGGGTAGAACTTCATTTAGACTCAGTATTGTGTTTGCTCAATGATGATTGCGAATCTATAAAGAAACATAAAATGTGGCTCACTGGCTTAACGGCAGCCAAAAAACTGATTGTTCAACGCTGGCTCCCCCCTCATACACTCCCCTGGAATAAATGGCTAAGATACTTTCTTGAAATAGTTCTCCTGGAAACTTCGACAGCCCCTCGTCTTTGGAACTTACTCCCAATTCATATCAGGAATGATAGCAAAATTTAATCTTTTAAATCCTGTTTGAAAATGTGCTTGTTTGGGTCTGTTTATTTGTAGCTGGATTATATATTAGAGACACAGGCTTTTTTATACTTATTTTGTAAAGTGCCCTGGAATGCTTGCATCAAGAGTGCTATATAAGTGAAATGTGTATTATTATTATTATTATTATTATTATTATTATTATTATTATTATTATTATTATTACCCAAAAACAATCCAGCATAAAAAAACTGGATTAATATTGTTGCCCCTTCTTTATAGTGTTATATTTATTTACACAGAATTATACAGCATTTGCTAAATCACAATGGAGTCAGTTTATTACTCACCTTAATGCATCAGTTTCCTTATATATATATATATATATATATATATATATATATATATATATATATATATATATATATATATATATATACACTACCGGTCAAAAGTTTTAGAACACCACCATTTTTCCAGTTTTTATTGAAATTTACGCAGTTTAATGTCTCAATGTACTCTGAAATTAAAGCATAGAACAAATAAACAATTGGAGATTAAAAGAAATCATGGAATCGTTTTGTTTAACAAAATTTAATCTAAATTTTGACTCATCAAAGTAGCCACCTTTTGCAGATATAACAGCCGAACACACTCGTGGCATTCTTTCTACAATGGAAATCAAATATTGTTCGGAAAGTTCTTCCCAACACTGTTGCAGAAGTTCCCACAAATGTGTTGCACTTGTAGGTTGCTTTGCTTTCACCCTTCTGTCCCGTTCATCCCAAACCAGCTCGATGGGGTTTAAGTCTGGAGACTGTGCTGGCCATTCCATGATTTGAAGCCTACCGTCTTGTTCTTTTCTTCTAAGGTAGTTCTGACATAGCCTGGAGGTATGTTTTGGGTCATTATCTTACTGTAGGATGAACCCCTGACCAACTAGGCTATTACCAGTGGGTATTGCATGGCGCTGCAAAATGCTGTGGTAGCCGTTTTGGTTCAGGGTGCCACTCACTCTGTGCAAGTCGCCGACTCTGGATCCAGCAAAAGAGCCCCAGACCATCACGCTTCCTCCTCCATGTTTGACAGTTGGTGTCACACACCGAGGAACCATCCTTTCGCCTACTCGACGGCGTACAAAAACCCTGCGTGATGAACCGAAGATTTCAAATTTTGATTCATCGGTCCATAAGACCTTCTTCCAGTCTTCAGTAGTCCACTGGCGGTGCTTCATGGCCCAGGCAAGCCTCTTTTTCTTATTTTGCCATCTTAGCAATGGCTTTCTTACTGCCACTCGACCTGTCAAACCTGCAGCTCGAAGCCTACTCTTCACAGTTGAAACTGAGACTTGCTTACTTCGACCAGTGTTAAGCTGTGCTTGAAGATGTTGTCCTGTGAGCCGCCTATCACGCAAGCTGTTGACTCTCAGAAACTTGTCTTCTGATTCTGTTGTGGCTTTGGGTCTGCCAGACCTCTTCCTGTCAGAGTTTCCTCCAGTTTCCAAGTGCCTTTTGATGGTGTAGGAAACTGTACTCACTGACACCTTGGCTTTCTTTGCAATTTCTCTAAAGGAAAGACCTACACTTTTAAGGGTTATAATGGTCTGTCTGTCTTCCTTTGTTAATTGCCTTTTTCTCGCCATTATGATAGCAATATACTGCTTCCTGCAGTACAATACTGTCCAAATAATGCTCAAGAGGGTGTAGTAACACAGTCTGTTCCAACACTGCTTTTATACAGACAGAGGGTTTGTAAGTAATCAACAAAAGTTGGGTCACCTGTAGGAATTGTTAGCATCAACTTTAAAGGCTTAATTTACTTCCATTGCTGCAGAACAGCTGTAAGTTGTTAACCCATTACTTGTTCCCTGAAAAAGGCCTTTTTATTATAACTCTGAAATGTACATTATTTTTCAGTTTTTGGTAACCTAAACTTTTTTTTTAACCTCTGGCAGTTTACCGCTTACCTTTGTACCATTTCAGGTTATTCACTGGACTTGAACTGCTTAAATTTCAATAAAAACTGGAAAAATGGGGGTGTTCTAAAACTTTTGACCGGTAGTGTATATATATATATATATATATACATACAAGTACATTTGCAAAAGTTTTAGGCAGGTGTGAAAAAATGCTGTAAAGTAAGAATGCTTTCAAAAATAGACATGTTAATAGATTATATTTATCAATTAACTAAATGCAAAGTGAGTGAACAGAAGAAAAATCTAAATCAAATCCATATTTGGAGTGACAACCCTTTGCCTTCAAAACAGCATCAATTCTTCTAGGTACACTTGCACAAAGTCAGGGATTTTGTAGGCATATAGTCAGGTGTATGATTAAACAATTATACCAAACAGGTGCTAATAATCATCAATTCAATATGTAGGTTGAAACACAATCATTAACTGAAACAGAAACAGCTGTGTAGGAGGAATAAAACTGGGTGAGGAACAGCCAAACTCAGCTAACAAGGTGAGGTTGCTGAAGACAGTTTACTGTCAAAAGTCATACACCATGGCAAGACTGAGCACAGCAACAAGACACAAGGTAGTTATACTGCATCAGCAAGGTCTCTCCCAGGCAGAAATTTCAAGGCAGACAGGGGTTTCCAGATGTGCTGTCCAAGCTCTTTTGAAGAAGCACAAAGAAACAGGCAACGTTGAGGACCGTAGACGCAGTGGTCAGCCAAGGAAACTTACTGCAGCAGATGAAAGACACATCATACTTACTTCCCTTCGCAATTGGAAGATGTCCAGCAGTGCCATCAGCTCAGAATTGGCAGAAAACAGTGGGACCCTGGTACACCCATCTACTGTCCGGAGAAGTCTGGTCAGAAGTGGCATTCATGGAAGACTTGCGGCCAAAAAGCCATACCTCCGACGTGGAAACAAGGCCAAGCGACTCAACTATGCATGAAAACACAGGAACTGGGGTGCAGAAAAATGGCAGCAGGTGCTCTGGACTGATGAGTCAAAATTTGAAATATTTGGCTGTAGCAGAAGGCAGTTTGTTCGCGAAGGGCTGGAGAGCGTACACGAATGAGTGTCTGCAGGCAACAGTGAAGCATGGTGGAGGTTCCTTGCAAGTTTGGGGCTGCATTTCTGCAAATGGAGTTGGGGATTTGGTCAGAATTAATGGTCTCCTCAATGCTGAGAAGTACAGGCAGATACTTATCCATCATGCAATACCATCATGGAGGCATCTGATTGGCCCCAAATTTATTCTGCAGCATGACAACGACCCCAAACATACAGCGAAAGTCATTAAGAACTATCTTCAGCGTAAAGAAGAACAAGGAGTCCTGAAAGTGATGGTATGGCCCCCACAGAGCCCTGACCTCAACATCATCGAGTCTGTCTGGGATTACATGAAGAGAGAGAAGCAACTGAGGCTGCCTAAATCCACAGAAGAACTGTGGTTAGTTCTCCAAGATGTTTGGGCCAACCTACCTGCCGAGTTCCTTCAAAAACTGTGTCAAGTGTACCTAGAAGAATTGATGCTGTTTTGAAGGCAAAGGGTTGTCACACCAAATATGGATTTGATTTAGATTTTTCTTCTGTTCACTCACTTTGCATTTAGTTAATTGATAAATATAATCTATTAACATGTCTATTTTTGAAAGCATTCTTACTTTACAGCATTTTTTCACACCTGCCTAAAACTTTTGCACAGTACTGTATATATATACATACATACATACATACATACACACACACAGTATATACAGACAAGATTTACATTTTCATTTAAAAATAACATTTTTGAATGCAATTCAATTATGATTATCAGCTTATATAAGTACACGTATCATATAATCAAATATTAAGTATTTATAGACAGGTTTATACAGTTAAAAGCATAGATAATCATGAAAAACCTGGTTTCAAGCAGGTGTAAAACTTTTGACTGGTACTGTAAATATATATTTCAGGTTTGGTGGCGGCCCCTTTGAGTTTCCTTATCAATGTATTACATTAAAAAAAAAACATTAATTAGATCCACCACCTCGGCACTTGCGCAGCCAGCTTCTGTGTTGTTGCTGGAGTGATTTTCTCACGCCGCACGCAGGCTATCAATGGTTGCTAGGCAACAGTTCCAAGGCACGCAGCCAACATCACATGGAAGTATGTTATCAATGCTTATGCAGTAACTGTATGCGAAGTGCTGAGCGAGCGGAACGACAGAAGTGAAGTTGGCCAAATTAAATAAATTGTTTGTTTTAATTTGTTAAGAGAAATGTTGTTTTTTTTCCTTGCTGGGAGCAAAATGTACAATTTAATAACAACATGTAATGTTAAATGGAAATAGATTAAACATGCATTCGTGTGTTATGGCTGCTTTTGGTGGGAATCCACGTACCTTCAAAATACTATTTGCGCACTTATTTTTCTTTTTTTTTTTCTTTGAGAAAGACAGAAGTAATAGGCAGCTAGTAAATGTAAATGAAACCCATTTAAATAGTTATTTATCTTTACTGTTGCACAGATTAGTGTTAAGCACTGTTTGAATTCTGTGTGGTTTTACATTGTGAATTCTGTGTGGTTTAATATTGTTGACTGAAAAGACGACAGCGGCTGCAATGTGTTTGTTCAACAAGTTATAACATTTTTGCAATGAGTCATAAAAGATTTTAAATCCAGGAAAAGCAATTTAACTGAACTTGCTTTTTGTGTTCGGTTTGAATTAAAAATAAAGAACTGCCTATTTATTTATTTATTTTTACATTATCAGTGAAACAGAATCATAGCCTCATTCATGTTATGGGAGTGTGGCCCAGATGGCTTAAGGGTGACCAGGAAGTAAATGACAACAGTACTGTGGTATGGAAGAACAAAACAAAACGGCACGGTGGCCAAAACAGACAAACACAACAGATACAGAACCAACAAGTATCATGCTGGTGTGAAACCAGCACGGTTAGCAATCGGTTTCTAGATGTGTTATTTTTATCTCACGACTCACGTCTCTCATTCCGCCTCTGAAAACACTAACCCTGATGAGCGGCTGATCTGCTCTTTATAGATACGTGACCATCTCCAAATTGATAACTGTTTAATTAATTTGGTGATGGTCACATTATGCACATGTTTTAGCTGGATGGGGGATTTTAACCCCATCCATGCTGTAAAATAATTAACAACAAAACAACGTTCAAGCAAAGACAGTACTTTTAAATAATAATACTATAACACAAAACATAAAGTACACACAGGGAAGGGGAGTACCCCGTCACAGGGAGAAAAAACTAAAGTGATCTTGTTTCACAATCAATGCTTTTCCAAGAGTTTAATTAAGAAACTGAGTTCAATATAACTTTAAAGGGACATCACATGACCAAAAATAAAAACCAAAAACGAAGAGCCCATTTAATTACACTATACAGTATTTCTGACATGTTTTACTATTTGCCTGCTCACCTAAGCCTTGTCATATTTCCATTACCCAGAGTAATATGCATTTATTGTGAAGCAATCAACCATTAAGGTTTGTGAGCAACTTATATAAGCAGCTTTATAGGTATACTCAATATAAACATATACATGCAATCAATTTGCACTGCTTAAGAGTCTGTCTTCCATGCCTGATTTTGCTGTGTTCAATATCTGGCTGGATTCTAAAACAAAGTAATCAACAGATTCCAGACATACTATTCCAAAGTGAAAACAAAATGTAAATTAAAGGAGCATTTATCTAGATCAGTGGTCTTCATGATACAGTCTTCAGGCCATCTGCAAAGGACCCAAAATACTGTTTAATATAGTTAGCAAATTCCCCGTTTGCCAGAGCAGCTACTACTTTAACCAGCTAGCAATTCTTAAGCATTTGCTGAGGGAACATTTTTTCAGTCATTTTTGTATAAAACTGTCATTTTAAATGAGAATTAAGATAATTATCTAATGATTAAGTAGAGACTAATGTGGGCCCTACCAATTGTGAGCAAGAACCACTAGTCAAGATAAACTGTTTTATTTGACACCACAGATTTATAGCATGCTTGATAAGAATAAAATAAGGAAATTATAGTTTAATTCATCGCCTTTAATAAATCACAATGCTCATGAACAAATCTGTCCAGACAGGGCACTAAATCAACAAGAATCTTGTGATTATACCAAAAGATTAAAGAAGTATGAACTTGTATAATAACAATGCTTTTTAATATATAAAGGCTGAGTAATCGTGTGGTATAGTTTTGGTGCCCAGTCCAGCCTGCTTTTCATCAACTCCCCAGATAACGTAATTCTGTTTCAACTGTTCCATGGGACACAGATAATTATATATATATATATATATATATATATATATATATATATATATATATATATATATATATATATGAGATCTGAAATTTGAGTTACATAAAAATCTTTTCAGTTTCAAAATTCTGCCAAATCAACTACAGGTCTGAATTGTTTATATTTGTTAGTTTAAACATTCCAGCATAATATTTTCTCTTTCTTTTTTCTTGCTGCTGTTGTTAAGTCAGCATTCAAAAATCCAAATTTCAAAATGCCATCTTGACTAATTACAAACTCACTCAATCACCCTTTAAATAGTATTTTAGCTTGTTTGTGAATTGGTTAAGTATAGCCAAATACATGCAACCATTTTTTCCCCAACGTTGTGATTTGCGGAAAACTTGTAGATGGACTATAATTATTCACAACTTATCCTCCAGTCTAGCTTTGACCAAGAGTTTTTTCTCCTGCTACTCCTATTTTAAATTTCACTCGCAGGCACAACTTTTATCTCAAAACAGAATTGAGAGGAAAAAATTGCTGCAACTGCTCTTAGAAAACTCACATCTCTTTTGAATATCTGGCCCATGGTTTGTGCGCTTGTAATGGAAAAAAAGTCTTCATAAAAGCTAGTTATGAACAATCTGTGATTTTTTAGTAAACAATATTATTTGAAGGCTTGATACAACAATTTCAAATGGCAAACTATGAACCTTTTGAGGGAAGAAGAGAGTTTATTGGCTAAGAAAAAGCCCTGTTGCTAGCAGGCAATTTTCGAAATCACATTAAGGCACTGTCACATCAGAGAAAGCCAGCTGTGCCCATAGTTGTCACATGCCACCTTAAATAGAGCTTTACTATTATAGAAGGTCTCAGGCCACTCAAGGGTTTGGCATCTTTCACGGTTATGGGTTCACTGATTTTACAGCATTGCTCTTGGCTTTTGCTCGGTTCAGAGCTCTGGGTTAAGGAACATAGCATTTATCAAACCTTGTTAAAGCATCTGTCATGTACAATCAGCATTGCAATCACATAATAATATTACATCTGTTTGTGGAGGTCTGCTACTTCATTAACATGATGTAATGCTCCTCATTTGTTTTTTGTGTGTTTGCCATTTTATGCAGCAGTTCACATCAGCTGAAATATTAATAGCACACAGATAATTGATATCACTGTTCAAAATAGTCTCTCTGTTTTTTATATGTACTGTAAACAGTAACAGATAACTAGAAGAGAGATTTTAGCAGTGTGCAGATATGTTTTGTGGAAACATGTTTGTTTTGTTTGTTTATTAAACTTTTCTATTAAAAGGTACTGTATGTGTTTATCAGTTCCCAAAGCCGTATTGGCACTATTCATACTCTGACTGTAATGATGTACTCTACATCAATCTACATAACAAAACCAGCATTTCCAACAATATCTTGTGCATTAATAAACACAAACCTGGTTGCAGTGTGCAGTAGTTGTCTATGTGTTGCAGAGGGAGCATGATTTTGATACTTATTAGGCCCATAAGACATTTTCTCTTTCTTGTGTTGAACGCCCCTCAGTGTAAGTTGAAGAATGTTTTTAGTTTTTTTTCCAAGCGGACTCATAATATAGAATTGTGTTGAAAAATAAATTGCTGCAGTACATACTGTACCCTAAATTAATTAATTGGACCAATTAAGCTTCTAATAGACCAATAACCAATGGACCAATAACTTAATTGGTCCATTGGAACAAAAACCAGGAGGGACACTGGCCTTCCAGGACCACGGTTGCCCACCCCTGCCCTGGATTGTTCCTCACTCTGTCGCATTCAACAGAGCAAATTTCGTAATATTTGTAATACAGAGAATAAGATAATAACAAGAGGGATAGTAAAAACCTAAGTAAATGTGAATGTTTTAGAGAAAACATCTAGCTGGAACATTTATTAATAAGTTTTTTTTTTATTGTTTGTCTTTTTTTCTGTTTCAAGTGAGTAAAAAAAGAAAGTGACTCCTCCACACCGTGCACCCCTGTTATTCACACAGCTTTGAAGTGTGAAGATTTGTTCTCATCTGAGTCCTTGTCCTTGTTGTCTTGTTCTGCTTGAATGGAGATTACTGTAGTCTACAATTTATGTCTAGCTCAGTTAAAAAAAGACCACATTTAGTCTTTAGTTTTAGCTTTGGATGACAGACGGTTTCTGGTACTTAAACAGAAGTACTGTACAAAAGGGCTTCAAAAGGCCTGTATCCTGTTTATTTTTACAATTGGTAATATGCATGAAATGCACCAACTTACATCCAAAGTAATAGACTTCACTCTTATAAAATTAAAAAACTAATTTGTTAGTAGCTTTTTATAGAATGTACCCCTGTTCTGTAACCTAAAACTCAGCTCTTCGAAAGAGTTGTTTTTTAAAACTCAATATGAAATGATATTCACTTTGTATTTCAGTGCTTAGAGCTCATAGCATAGTAAAATAAAAAGTTGCCATCATCAAACAGAAAAACTTCAATGTCTCAACATATTAGCTAGCTACTACAGCAACTGATAGCAAATCAAATAGCTAATTCAATTATTCAATTTAAGAAGGTAATTTATGAAAGCAACTTACCAAATCAAAGATAATTCCACAGCGCTGCATAGTAGGCGTGATCCTGTGGCTTTGTTTGCTGTCGTCGTGCCATGCCCTCAGTTGAATGGGCAGCCTGTTGTCCCTTGCCCAGCCATTTGACATATGGTACAAGATTCGACTCAGTGTAAGGAAGCCCAACGCTTGAAAGGAAAAGTACATCCGCTACATGAAGTCAATGCAGTCCGTTTATCCGTGATTATATTGTTCATAACGCTGAAACCTCTTTCGCAGTCAGCAGTGCTCGCTGCAAGAGTGTCTACAGCGAGGATTAGTTTTTTAATTTATCAGGAACATTTTATTACGTATCCCTTTATGGTCTCAGCAGACATGTTTTCTAACTCAATCAAATCCAAAGGAAATGCTATAGGATTCATAACACCGTCGACGCTGGTTTTTAAAAAAATTATGAGCGTCAATTTTCGAGCAAGAGTGGTAGATTCGTAACTAGTATGGTGATTTTGGATTTGTTGTCAATTATCTGCAATACAATTTTTTTCTTCATTTCTGAGGAAACATGCTCTATGATATCACTGCAGACAGTTTTGCTTTGAAGCAATCACCCCATCTCAACCCCATTCATTTGTTGCATTTGTTGCTGTTGCTAGAATTTTTGTAGCTTCAATGTGAGCAGCTGATTTTTGTGTTCGTTGATTTATTTCAAAGGGATGTGAGCGCTGTTTCTTTGTTTTTCTCTAAAGAGGATATTTGACATTCAGCCCAAACAGAAGCGACACTCACACCTCTAGTAGATAGAAGCTTCAAATTAAAAACATCTCTACGTTGTGCAACCTTAGCTTTCCACCCAAAGCAAACAGCCAATCGTTTTTCCTTTGGAATTCTTCATTGGATATTGCTTTTTGCTGGATATTGCTTTTCGATGGGTTTTGTTTTTCATTGGTAGGCTTACCCTGCCGTAGTTCCATCTGTTTAACCCCGCCCTAGGAGTTACCATTGCTGGTATTGATTTCTACTTTGTAAATATTGTAAATTAATCTTGGGTGCCTGTGCGGCATTGCAGAGTCACCTCTTGTGTACCTCTCCTGTCAACAGATACCCACAACCCCTCTTTCACAGCCACGCTTACTGACAATAACCCTTAAGGGTAACAGAGGAAAGTAAGATGCAGAGGCATATTGCAGTTACATACGCTTCAGTGCTCAATGCTCCCCCTATGGGCAGTGAACTGTGCAACACATATGCGCTACTGCAATCAGCTTTGCCGAGTCTTTTCAGAAGCAAAAAAATAAAACAGAGAAACTATGAATATATTGTTGGCACAGATCTCTGTGCAGTCTGGAAACACCTTGGGCAACATCAGAACTCTCTCTTTGAAGCTATAAAGAGATTAGAATGAAAACCTCAAAAAACTAAAAAATCCTAAAAACAGCCAGGGGTTCTGTATAAAATGGACTTGACAGATCAAAGGAAACAGTCGCTGGCAAGATCAACCTGTGATAATTGCCATAACAAGACATTTCTAGGTTCGAGCTCAAGCACACATGAATTTGGATTAAAAATATATGTATATATTTTCAGTATAACAATATGTTAAAAACATTTATGATAAATGGTCGATTTTAACCACTTTTGTATCATTTTATACTTTAAATAAACAAAAAAAAAATCCTTACATAACAGACCAATACCAATGTGATATTGAAGCATTAAGGCATGTCAGTGGGTGGGTTGACAGAAGTGGTTAGGTCTCTGGACTCCTGACTGGAGGGTCGTGGGTTAAATCCCAGGAGGGGGGCACTGATTTTGTACCCTTGAGCAAGGTAATTGTATGTAAAAATAATCTGATATCTTGTAACAATTGTAAGTTGCCCTGGATAAGGGCGTCTGCTAAGAAAAAAAAATAATAATAAAACGATTATAAAATTATTAAATGTATTTACTTTTTAAATTAACACAGCAAATTAAAACATATATATTTTCCAAACCAGTAAATATCACTACACACAAAATAGTTCCAGTGAAAAGTAAACATTTGTTTAAAACTGTTTATTTTAATAAATGAACATCAGTTTATTCATAAATATAATAAATATTAATTAAAATGTGTATTAAGAAAATCATTTCTGTAATATTGTCATATTATTTGCTAATTTACTATTTCATTAATGGACTTAAAGTTTTCTGGAGTTTCATCCCAAAATAAATGAAGGAAAATGGGTGCAATGGCACTCATTTTGTGGCAATGTTTTTTTCATACGCGAAAAACTATTTATGGCTTTACAGTATATACAGTTATATTTACTATCCAACCTTGTCGCTCTTATTATTTTGACTGATTCATATATTAAATATGTACTACAGACTCAGCTCATAGTGGAAAATTAAATGCCCCTCGGGAAGACTATTGTTACCTCCTGCGGCTTCGGGCATTATAGCCCCCTGTCGGTAACAATAGTCTTCCCTCGGGTCAAAAATTTTCCACTATAGCCCTCCTCTCCAGTCCATATTCACTATATATAGGGCAGGCACTGCACAATGGTAAATGTTTTTTGTGGCTGTTTTTTAGACAGCCACATGTTTAATTGTAAATTGTTTTATTAATTTAATTAGGCAGGTATTTAAACAAGTCTGTAAGGTGTGTCTGTAGGCTGTATGAAGGTGAAGGCCTGAGAAGAGACCCGTGTGGTCAGACCGAAAAAGGTAAAGAAAGGGACTGTGTGGACTGTGTTCAAACTTGTTATTGTGATACAAGTATTTTGGTGACTGGTAAATGGCTTAGCCGTTCGGTTATAGTTTAGAACTTATTTAAAAGTTTAGTTTAACACTCCTTGATGGAGTTATGCTTTTGTTTTGTTTATTTTGTGTTGTACTATCTGTTGTACAGTGTTCATTTACACAAGAAGACAGTGTGAAATGTCCCGAAGCGTGGCAAAGCATACCCCTCTTTATGACAATATACAGCAAAGTCTTCTGACTCCATTATTTATCAGCACTGTAGTTGATTCGAAACTGTGACGTACTGCACCTGCACAGCAGAGGGAGCAACATCACACCATAACCAAAGAATGTCAGTATAAACTCTTTGGTAGACATTCTTTTAACCATAGTGTCATGATTATATTCATACACGTAACAATTTGATATGAATGCTGAAAAATATAACAAAAAAAATAAGCAGATTTAAACGCAAACATTTCAATTCAAAATAAGTAATTGATCAAAAAGGAAGCAATTAGATGAAAAATCACATTTAAAAATCAACCAATCTCTGTTAAAAGTTCATGATAATTACAGTACATCTTATCCTGCGTACAGATGTCATCCCGTGCAGACAACATATGACACAATTATACAGCTGAAGAACAACCCCACCTTTTATGTTGATAGCAGTTTTGAGAACTGTCTTTGTTTCTGTGATTGATAATAAGTTAATACGTTGTGTGTCGGGTGTCTCTTACTGTAAACTGAACAAGATGGCATCTTTCATACTAAGTGACACCCTACACATGACATATGAACATTTATAACACAGAGAATACAGGTTCTCTTGCTTGTTAGCAGACTCACTGAGTTTATTTGTGGCCTGTGTTGACCTCAAAACGTAATAGAAGCAGTTTTGTAACAGTAACAACTTCAAATTAGGTACTAATAACAGTTTCCCTTCAAAACAGCTACAACTTCAAATTAGGTACTAATCACAGTTTCCCTTCAAGACAGATACAAATCACTTCTGCCATGCTGACATTTAATGACATTCATCAGAGTTTGTTACATGCTTTGCATAGCTAATAGAGCCAAATGGTAATTCATACAGTTATACGACCAGGAAAATCAGTGCTTTTTGCCAGTGTGAAAGTCTGTATATCAGTATTTCCTTCCTGAAGGTCATCTGTCAGTATTCTAAAAGATTCAGATTGCTATCATTTACCATCTGTCATCAGACGACTCTCGATACACAACAAAAATAACTGTTCTGATATTCTAAAACAAAAAAACAAAAGAATTGAGGTAACTGAAAGGGGAGAAAGAAAATACAATACCCAAGTGGTAAATCAAATCATTAAATACAGTGCCGCCTCATGACGTTATTTTCCTGTTATGGCATTAATCTAACATCCAGACACAATATTGTTTATATATTGTGTGTATATATATATATATATATGTGTGTGTGTATATATACTGTATATATATATATACACACATATATATATACTATATATATATATACACACATATATATATATATATATATATATATATATATATATATATATATATATATATATATATATATATATATATATACATACAAGTACATTTGCAAAAGTTTTAGGCAGGTGTGAAAAAATGCTGTAAAGTAAGAATGCTTTCAAAAATAGACATGTTAATAGATCATATTTATCACTTAACTAAATGCAAAGTGAGTGAACAGAAAAAAATCTAAATCAAATCCATATTTGGTGTGACAACCCTTTGCCTTCAAAACAGCATCAATTCTTCTAGGTACACTTGCACAAAGTCAGGGATTTTGTAGGCATACAGTCAGGTGTATGATTAAACAATTATACCAAACAGGTGCTAATGATCATCAATTCAATATCTAGGTTGAAACACAATCATTAACTGAAACAGAAACAGCTGTGTAGGAAGAATAAAACTGGGTGAGGAACAGCCAAACTCAGCTAACAAGGTGAGGTTGCTGAAGACAGTTTACTGTCAAAAGTCATACACCATGGCAAGACTGAGCACAGCAACAAGACACAAGGTAGTTATACTGCATCAGCAAGGTCTCTCCCAGGCAGAAATTTCAAGGCAGACAGGGGTTTCCAGATGTGCTGTCCAAGCTCTTTTGAAGAAGCACAAAGAAACGGGCAACGTTGAGGACCGTAGACGCAGTGGTCGGCCAAGGAAACTTACTGCAGCAGATGAAAGACACATCATGCTTACTTCCCTTCGCAATCGGAAGGTGTCCAGCAGTGCCATCAGCTCAGAACTGGCAGAAAACAGTGGGACCCTGGTACACCCATCTACTGTCTGGAGAAGTCTGGTCAGAAGTGGCCTTCATGGAAGACTTGCGGCCAAAAAGCCATACCTCCGACGTGGAAACAAGGCCAAGCGACTCAACTATGCACAAAAACACCGGAACTGGGGTGCAGAAAAATGGCAGCAGGTGCTCTGGACTAATGAGTCAAAATTTGAAATATCTGGCTGTAGCAGAAGGCAGTTTGTTTGCCGAAGGGCTGGAAAGCGTACACGAATGACTGTCTACAGGCAACAGTGAAGCATGGTGGAGGTTCCTTGCAAGTTTGGGGCTGCATTTCTGCAAATGGAGTTGGGGATTTGGTCAGAATTAATGGTCTCCTCAATGCTGAGAAGTACAGGCAGATACTTATCCATCATGCAATACCATCAGGGAGGCATCTGATTGGCCCCAAATTTATTCTGCAGCATGACAACGACCCCAAAAATACAGTGAAAGTCATTAAGAACAATCTTCAGCGTAAAGAAGAACAAGGAGTCCTGGAAGTGATGGTATGGCCCCCACAGAGCCCTGATCTCAACATCATCGAGTCTGTCTGGGATTACATGAAGAGAGAGAAGCAACTGAGGCTGCCTAAATCCACAGAAGAACTGTGGTTAGTTCTCCAAGATGTTTGGGCCAACCTACCTGCCGAAGTTCCTTCAAAAACTGTGTGCAAGTGTACCTAGAAGAATTGATGCTTGATGCTGTTTTGAAGGCAAAGGGTGGTCACACCAAATATGAATTTGATTTAGATTTTTCTTCTGTTCACTCACTTTGCATTTAGTTAATTGATAAATATAATCTATTAACATGTCTATTTTTGAAAGCATTCTTACTTTACAGCATTTTTTCACACCTGCCTAAAACTTTTGCACAGTACTGTATATATATAGATATATATATATATATATACAGTATATTAACAAGAAGTATTGTTACAATTCCAGTTTGATTGTGTGCAGTAGGTTACAACAGTTGTCCTTCATCTGCAATTATAGCAGTCTTCCTATTTGGCTTTCAAGGTCAATCAGTAGCCCTAAAAAAAAATATTGTCAAGTAATTCTTACTGCCATCTCCTTACAGGAAATAAAATCAGCATTATAAGCATGTTGCCAATTAACCGTGTTTAGCTCTGCACTGGAAGCCTACAGGCTTGGACAACAAATCGTACAGAAATTTCTACCTGAGAAAAACAAACACACATTATGTTCTGCACCCAATATGACCCACTTATTATACTGCTTATATTCACTACACTATACTGAACATGTGTATTTTATCTTTTGTGGAGTACCGATATATATGATGAACTAGATTAAAGTATTTGTTAATGTTTACAATTATTACTTTATTCATTAGATACTGAGATTTATGCAACGTTTTTAGAATGTGTCAATTGTGGTGTAACTATCTTTAACAGCTATTATTCATAGAAGCGGGAGAGTCACGCAGCTGAATATTAATGTTTGGTTAAGGTTACAGTATTAACATTTTATTGCACGTACTGTATAGGAGATGACTCTTTCACTTGAAGCTACTGTAAATTCCCTTATAATTGGGTTGCAAAGAATACTTATGACATATGAAAGATCCCAACAGGTACTTATACATTCTCTTTAATGTGTTTCAGAAATTAACTATTTTTGTACGTAGGAACATTTGTAGTCAGAAAGCATTTATTGTACAGTAAATACTATACACTATGGTTCTTGAAGCAAGGTTTATGCTACTTCATAGAGCAATTTATAGTACACATTGTAATTCATCAACCACTTGTCCTTAAATGTACTGGATTTATTGTTCTACATAGCTATATTTAGTTTGCAGTTAGACACACAATGTGTATTTTTTATTATTTTAATATAGGGCCGACTGTCTTAAAGTGAGTGGTTGGAGGATAAAATAATTTGAGAGAATAATGGAATTTATGCAACTGCTTGGTTGTAGGGAACAGTCTGATTAGTTATTGACATTTTAGAAAAGGGTAGATTATTCACCATAAATTAATCTCACACAGAACACGTATGTGTACTGAGTACAAAGTCAATATCTTGAAGTGTTGGGTTTTATCATCCGGAAAACAAACACACAGTCACATGACCTCAATATGGCGGCTGGATCTGTAAACTCATACAGCCTTACAGGAATGCTTGCTGTTGCAAAAACAATTACACAAGCCTGTGCAATCTTTGATAAAAGTGACCCCTTAGTCTTTCATCATGCCTTGAATCTTCTGCTGGAGTTCTGGGATATTATGTCTGAATACAAGCCTTAATTCCTAGGGACTGATGATACAAGTCACAATGCTGTTTACAGGCATGCTTAGGTTAATGGAGGTTTTCAGTGTTTGCTAGCAAGCTGTTTCAGCTCACTAACCTGTTTTCGAGCTATTTTAAGAGGCAGTATGAGCTTCTAAAGATTACATTACTTGGTATGTTTGCTGTTCAGTCATAAACTAGTAAGCATAAGCAGTCTTAGGCAATTCTCATAATAATAAAGCAACCCATTCTGAATTCATATCGAAATCCTCTTTTGTTCAGGATCAGCCTTAACAGGCCATCAGGTGGCACTTGAAAAAAAAATGACAAAAGATTTACAGTAAAATGTGCACACTGATTTCCAAGGCATAAAAACAAAACACACCCTACAGTACATAAAGGTTACAACATGCACATTTTAAATTATGAGCAGACTCTTTTTTTTTTAACATACACATCATACATCTCAAATGAATTACATAATATAATTGAACCTTCTTGCTTTGGAAGCTCCTACTATTTGTATGAATAAATGTAAAATGCTATGGGTAGCGAGATTTAATATACCTTTTAGTTTATGTAATATAGTGGCAACACTCATGCCAACAAATTAACTCATGCCAACAAATTGAAGGGTACAGCATTTACCGCTGTTTTGTCATGCATAATTCATAGTTATGTTGAATTGGTAAACCAATGTTATTTGCTCGATTTTTTGGGGGTATCCATTATATTTTCCTTTTAGGTCCCTGTTAGCACAGGTAACTTATCAGTGCCCAACATCCCAAATGCTTCTGTTTAATCCAATTAAAGGGAGAAGGGAAAAAACAATGCATTTGCTTGCAGAATTTCAAATTTGCAAATGTGTCTCACCCAAGTACAGCTTAACGACAGATTAATGTGCTCCTCAGAGTCAGTAAACATACGCTACATGGTGCGTATCTCACTTTAATAAAAAAATTAAAATGAGTACTAGAAGTGCATAGTATTTATGATTTGAATTTGCTGAAATCAGCTTAGACTGCTTAGTTGGCAACTATAGTGTAAGCCAGTAGAATGATAGAACAGTGATTGTTTATTGTCCAGCACAAGTTGTCTTATTTCACCCTCGACCTGCCTCAGTCAGGATTTTATGGGCTGCATTAATGTAAAATGACTTACAATGATGCATGATAATTGTTTTTACATTGGCTTTTATAGTTACTTCAATCTATATTGATATAACACACACAAATCAATGTCGCCAGAATATATATCCAATGGTACAATACTGCAGGAGATGTTTTCTTATTTTCTGTATGCATTCTTGCCAAGGCACTGGCTTGCTTGCCCCTAGACCTTCCTCTAAAGGCATTTGCAAGTCTGTAGGCTGTTTAAAGTTTTCACTGTGCACCCAAACCAGCTAAATGGAAGGAGCGAGATCATAGAGTGTAGGCCAGAAGTGTTAAAGATACATATATACTGTACTTAACTAACATTGATAAAACTGTTTTTGCTACTGGAGTAAATATATTTGATAAATATTGGCTATGGGGCTGTATTGATAAAGAATGTGTGGGTTACTACTGAGTTCACTGGCACAGTACTGATTTGAATACAGTCCATGGTTGGTGGTTGTTTTTTTTTTTTTTTTGTTTCAGTGAAAAGAGACATACATTGCATAGTAGACAATCTCAGGAAAAAATAGATAATAACAGATACCTGAGAACATTCCTGGATAAGAAAAGAATAAAACTGTGAAATGTAATATCATAACTTTAGCTTAAAATGTCTGCCAAAAGAAAGGTGTAAACTTAGAAGAGATCTGTAGCCTTGTTGCTTAAAAAATGAAGCAAACCTTTTGCACATTCATTATCGATCACATCTGTGAAAAGGAGAAACACATTTCCTTTGGCACAAACATTGACCTTTGCAGGTTTCTCTGTGGGGCCTAAGTAGTGTTTATTTAACATTAGCAGGGGTATATTGGCATACAGGGAAACAGATAATGTACACCTTGGTGTCAATGTGTGATGATTGTAAAAGGTTGATGAAGATACTGTAGGCCTACATATTCATACACATACACTCCATTCAATCAGAAAATAAACCTTCTTGGCTTTCCAGTTTGTCTATCAAGCTGTAAACTAAACCGTGCTCTTGTTACTACTGTTGCAACATTAAAATGTAAACTGAACAATTGTATCTTCTTTTGATTCCAAATGCAGTTTTTATAATGTTATTTAGGAACACCATATTTACAAAATAAGTTAA
This sequence comes from Acipenser oxyrinchus oxyrinchus, assembly GCA_030684275.1. Taxonomy (NCBI): domain Eukaryota; kingdom Metazoa; phylum Chordata; class Actinopteri; order Acipenseriformes; family Acipenseridae; genus Acipenser; species Acipenser oxyrinchus. The sequence continues at coordinate 18,165,430 of CM060249.1, read as the reverse complement.
TACAGTTCAGTTTATTATTAGTAGACGCCTTTATCCAAGGCGACTTACAGAGACTAGGGTGTGTGAACTATGCATCAGCTGCAGAGTCACTTACAATTACGTCTCACCCGAAAGACGGAGCACAAGGAGGTTAAGTGACTTGCTCAGGGTCACACAATGAGTCAGTGGCTGAGGTGGGATTTGAACCGGGGACATCCTGGTTACAAGCCCTTTTCTTTAACCACTGGACCACACAGCCTCCTACAGTTTACAACTGTACAGAGCACTGCATCTTTAAAGTTCTGCATGGTTAAAAAAAATATTGTGTCGCTATGTTAGACATCAATCTGACAAACACCCAAGCACTGTAAAAAGCAAACATCACCTAAGCTGCAGATAAAAAGCAAAAATTAGTATTGAAACTGTTAATGCAATGAATCACAAACTACTGCACTCCCTGGTTAACATTTGATACGAAAACCACTAAACAGAAGAATCATAATGATGAAACATATACATTAAAATGGTTCAAATTCCCAGATATAAACAGCAACTTTGCACTGGCATCTAAGGCAAAAATACAGTTCTACCCCATTATAAGGCTACCCCCATAAGGGGGCTGTGTGTTCTGCTGGTTAAAGAAAAGGGCTTGTAACCAGGAGGTCCCCGGTTCAAATTCCAGTGAGTTCAGAACTGCGTGGTTGTCTGACGCTGTAAGTTCTGAATATGGCTACACGGAGGGCTTGTGGAGCAAAAATAAGTGGACGGCTGACAGCACTCGTTTCGGAGTGCTCGTCTTCGTCTCTCCCGAGTTAGTTTGGGGGCTGCGGCGGTAAGCCAGGTTGAATAATAACTGGATACTCCAAAAATTGAGAGAAAAATTTGAAAATGAATAAAAATAATTGGTAAAAAATAAATATAAAAATCACAGCTCACTCACTGACTCACTGTGTGACCTTGAGCAAGTCACTCTGTCTTTCGGGTGAGACGTTGTTGTAAGTGACTCTGCAGCTGATGCATAGTTCACACACCCTAGTCTCTGTAAGTCGCCTTGGATAAAGGTGTCTGCTAAATAAAGAAATAATAATAATGCAGTTGTCGGGTCCATAATTAGGAGACAGCGTTATTTGTGTTTCGCCTTATAACGAATATTGGCATTTTTTTTTACCCAAAATGATTTACAATGCCCACAAGCCAAATTAATATTGTAGTGTACGGTGGAAAATGAAGGAAGGAGGCACGCGCAATTTGCAGGTACTCGAATCCACGGTTTATTGGGATGATTATTCCCAGCCACAGCCTGGGCCACACCAAAAACAACAAACAGACACATTCACAGCAGCTTGTCTCACTCGGCTCTGCCCGCACTGATGTGGGCCCCCCCCCTTTATGCATTCATGTCCCCGCCTCCCTGTTGATGTTCCTGCATAGCCTAGTGAATAAAGCAGATGCTAATTCATTGTCTTTAGTGCAGTACTTTTTTTTCCTAGAGCAGCCCTCTTTGACGTCAGTCTTATCAAGAAAACCTCTTAGTTTTTCTTCATCTTTTAGCCATCCACACAATGTAGATTCTGCAACATTTATATGTTTTGAAACTGCTGCTTGAGTTTCACCTTTTCTTACTCTGTCCACTGCATCAAGTCTCACGTTAACACAGATTTAAAATGACTGCCATGCTTCGTACTGTATATCTGGAACGTTCACCCAACGTTTGTGAGTCAAATTGCATTAAGGGTGGAAATGGGAGCCACAACCTTACCTTGTTATAACCGATTCTGCACTGTAACAGGTTGCATTATAATGGGGTAGTACTGTAATGTTAAATGCCATCACTACTGTAAATTGTTTCTGTGCTAAAAAAAAAATCCTGAGATTAATCAAACTGCAAATGTATAGGTAGAAAGGTATGTTGTTGCCAAGAGCAGGTGACTGCTTAGTTCAGGTGACTCTAAAGAGAGGTTTCACATCATTTTACATAATTACATTATTTTAAAATTAGTCTGAACAGTATGAATAGCATTATATCCATGTCACGATTCCAAATGTAAATGTTCGACCAACATAATGATGCCATGAAATTCCAAAACCAAAAAAAAAAAAACACTGACCTTTTGGTGCTAAACATCTTGCCTCCTTTTTCCTTGAACGCAATTCACGAGGACAAGGAACGAGTGTGCCTTCTGGGGTTGACCTGTTCACAGAGAGAAAGGGTATTAAATTAGTTTTATGACATTTTGCAGTCAGACAGATAAGGGCAACTAACAAATGTGTCTGGGTTCAAGGTTGCCCATTCCAAAACTGCCAGCAACCTCTCTTTACTCACTGTGGATAAAACACCAAAAAAACCTGCAGGAAATAAAACAGTGCTTTTCAAGTTGTAATGATCCTCTCACTAATGCATAGTCTACCCTTTTAAGTTAATATTTGATATTGAGCTAATTTGCATATCTCTGCCCTGGTTGAGGTTAGAGTACAACACATATATCAGCTTGCAGGTAGTCCTTGAGACGGAGAGCTAAGAGCAGATCAAAGTACTGTATACATATGTGTCATACTTCTAAACACATATTTGCACAGTTCAATATCTCTCTTACCCCTTTCACACAGACGAGTTATGACGACTCAGAACCGGCACTGATGAAGCATTTTGGTCTCTGTCAGAGAGCCGTCATATTTTATGAAGCATCTCAACTCCTGTGTGAAAGGCTATGCTGGCACTGAAACGCTACAGTGGGCATGGATTGAAATTCAACATCCCACATGACTGTATACTGGATGTGTTGGGTCTTTTTGTCATCGGTGTTACACGCTTTCATTTTTTTCAAATACAATGGCTGATCAAGAACGAGATAGTAACTGGAGACCGGAAGAAGTTATGCAATTACTAATTTTACAATTCTAGGAGTGGCTGCTAATAAACAGATGTGGCACTTTGAACTGTGCAGTAGAATTTGGGGGCACAGGAGAGGGTTTGAATTCCAAATACACCACCTCAAAATTGACTCCAAGGTTCTGCTAAAAATCCATTCACCAAATACAATAAAAAGTCCACAGCTTATCTTTAATCGCATCACATTGTCTTCTCAGTCATGTATTCAATAACATGCCCAGTCGTACTTTACAAAAGTCAATCACAGTAACTCATTTGGGAAGTCAAAGCTGTATCAGTTGACTATTCACTGTGGAATACAAAATGATGTGTGTGAGACTGGAAACTCACTAAGTACAGTATTTTGCTGTCAAATAGTTATTTAAAAAAAAAAATGTAATCATTATGGCTTAACAGACGGTGCTAATTACAAATGTTAGGATTGCAATCCCGGTACAGGAAGTGAAGAGAAGGACTGGGTCTTTCCATTAAAATTCACTAGACATTTGCCTTCAGTCTAAAGTAAATATTGATAACTTTTTTGCAAGGCTACCTGCGTAATGAGAAATAGATGAACACTTGACTGACACTGCACTACTATAAACAAAAAAATTCCAGACTATAAAACATAATAAAATAATAGTAAGAAGAAAACATAATCTATTCATTTTACCAAAGGGATTCAATAAATTATATATCCTTTGTGTCACCAAGGAATTAAATGAAAATAGGTATGCTGAATAAACATATTGAAAGTTCTCAGCTGTTGGGCATTATATTATATATTATATCACCCTTTTTGGTGAGTCTTCACTGTTCACTAAATCATCACCATTTCTTATAGCTATAATGTTTATACAAGATTCTAGGCATGAATTTATCATTCATGTGCGAGCAAGTATTACCATCTAAATCATATGATCATGCGACAATTCTAAAGTGTATCCGTACACAAAAATAATAAATAGAGAATCTGGTGTGATCATACCACTGTACAATATGTGTATTTACATTTTTTTTTTTATTTGTATTTTCTATTTTTATTTTATTAGACCATCTTTTGAAGGAACGTAAGTCTTAAAAGCTTGTATAACAAAGATGAGCCAATAAAACATGAATGTAAGTCATGAAGAATTCAAATGAAACCGATTTTAAAGTAAAGAAAAATGTCCAGTTACAAAACAAATATATACAGACACACAATGTACACCTCCATCTATTTTTTTATAAGGTATATAGTATTTACGTGTAATCTTTTAACTTCGTCTCTAACCTCTTCTCACTACTGTTTCTCCACGAATATATGAAGTACATAAATATAAGGTGTCGCTTATATTAAAATGTTTCTACAAGTCATCCAGTAACAAAAGCTGCTCACACGATACGATAATCTGGATTACCCATGGGTCCAAATAAGGTGCAACCAAGCATGTATGTGAAAACACACACACACCCACACACACACTCACGCTCACCCTGCACACTGAACTGCAAACACTCACACTCACCCTGCAAACTGACCTGTAACTAATTCATGCATGCTCTGAAAGGACCTCCAACTAAAAGGAAACACTGCATCATTAAGGGGCTCCCAGCATCACAAGAGCAATACATGTACATTTAAATAACATCAACGTACAGTATAGTATATAATGATGCCACCAGATGTTGACTTAAGACTAATTGGAGTCACATTTTTCTTGCTTTAACAATGTACAGTAGCAGTCTTAATTAACAGGTGACACATGTGTACATTATGCAGTTTAGAAGAATACATTTACAGAGATGATGATGTTCTAAGAAATGCCTGGCTGGTGACAACAGTCAGTTGTGGTCATTTGAAGATCACTTCTCAAGCTCCTTCTAAAGGCCTTGGCTCTTACAATCTTTGGATTATAAAATGAAACACTAAGAACATGTAGAAGATCCCCAATATATCCAAAGTCATTGTCTTCAAACCTATTTCAAACCTTTCCATACAGTTCTAACATTTGGGCAGTGTAGAAATATGATGTGGGTTTTTCAATATAGGTTTACTTAGCCACTAGCTTCGTTCAACAGCTTTACATTTCCACTGTTTAGTCTCATGACCAATACAATTAGCAATCAGGCATATAATGTATTGAAGCCCTCCGCAGGCTTTGTGGGTTGCATACTGTAATTGAATAAAGCAAGTATTATTAAAGGTTAACAGTCTTGATGAAAGTTGGTTCAGCTATCAATAGCAATGTTATCAAAAAGTCAAAACTGACTACTGCCACTGATCTTTACATTCTCATCTTAACTAAGAACTTATGGTATACTAACTACAGCAATATTGTAACGGCTGTCTGATTTACTTTATTTTACCACTATCATCCAAAGATGCCTGAGATAAGTCTTCCTATATAATATGTTTACCCTTTGTAGTTAGACCATTATCAAATAGGCATCTTGTGGCTAAACTCAAAGAATAGTGGATTGCTGAGTCAACGGTTGTTTGTTCTACCTCCACAATAACTCAAGGGACAACTAATACCTGCAAACCAATTTGTGAATGGCAGCTGAGGTAAAAGAAACATGAACATATCAGGCTACACGGCTAAAGAAACTGGCTCTTCTAACGTAGATGGGTGGAAAGAACCAGAGTTTAAGATTCAGTGATATGAGAGGGTAGCTGCCCACCAACTTTCCCCGGGGCCGGCACATAGTTGTTTTACCACTGCAGAGCCCAAGCCATGCCACTGACATCACACGCAACGAGACGCTTGTAGATTAAGAGGCGCTGATTCGAGTTGTATTCGAGCGGATCCAGATATTATGTTTTTTTTTTCTTTGTTTTTATTCCCCATGTACTAGGGGGCATCCAAAATATTTGACAAAGTGTGCATAGCATGCGCTAGGGCGGTATGGGACGGGGGTCCAGGGCAGTGTAAAAAAAATATTACTATCAAGACTATTATCAAATTTTGAGCTGGTGCTTGTGTACAATATAGGATACAGTAAACCAGTAAAAAGTGCCTATTTTCCCCATTCACTATGGTGTGTAATTCCATTTTGAAAACATAGGGCCTCCTCCATTTTTTAGGTTTGCTTTTGGGGGGCAGGAAGGTCTTGAAAAAGAGCATGCTTGCTGTAAGTGATCATTTTGGACAACCCATTTATTTAATGTAACTGAAATGTAATGATGGGCTTATTAAGCTTATTATGTTCTACTAAGTTTTACTACTTGGAATTTATATTTGTGTGTTTGTGTCTGTGTTTGTGGAACATCTAAAAGTTACATTTCATTAACACTAGAACCGCCTTTTACAATGCATGTTTTTATTTTGAATATAACCTACAATATTCTATTTTTTTATATACAAGCCTGTTGTTATATCTACTGGACCTGGCAGCCATCAATTACAAGGGATTTTGTACAAGGAATGCACCGGGGAAGATAGCAGTAGGAGAGATTTCATCTTGAAGCTAGCCACAGCGCTTCAGCAGAAACATTTCGATCAGAAAACTGCAATGCTGCAGCCTGCAGCAGCTCAACCTGGATTCTGTGCTATGATTGACTCACACACAAGAGAAATCATATGCTACTTTAGTTTTAGATCAAAAACTACTTTTGTTTTTTACAGTTTTGCATGTACATAAACCTGTTTACACACTAGTTTCTTTTGAAATGTTTATTTTATTATAGTTTTTCATTTTCTGAAGTAGTGCTTCATATGTGGTAAGTTAGAAAATAGATGTTTGATATGCTTGAATAAAACTTTTGAGTTGTATCCCATAGTTTGTCTTTCATTTTAATATCGATAATGTTTAAAATGTACCATGATAATGACTGCCGTCGACGGTTGTAGGTATGAGTATAACCGCGATGGTTCTACTGTTAAAGGTGTGTGTGTGTGTGTGTGTGTGTGTTGGGGGGGTGTATGTTTTGTACAGCCTTTCTGCTGGAGATTGCGTGAGAAGAACGGGATCTTGACTGCTGAAATCTCATGAGCCGTTAAGGTCGCGCTGCCAAAAGGACACACTTTTGCTGTTTCACGATGTATTCGCGTGACAACGTCACACAGTCATGACTGTAGAGTCGACTTTCACGTGCATGGAAACCAAGCCAAAGAAAAACAGAGGCTTTCCTTAGCTAAAGTCTGATTTACACTGATTGGTAGCAGGCTACACATTTAGAAGGTACATATTGTAATTTTTCATTTTCTTCATCATTCCAAATGATTCAATTCAAATTAGTCAAGAAGATTCGGGATCTCTGCTCAATTTCCAGTGCTTTGGATTGGATTGATTGGAGATCATATTCTAAATATATTCACATGATATTGTGGGCCTCATGCACTAAACAGCGGTAACATGTTTTGCACGCAGGAAACCCCTGTACTGCATGCTTTGTACGACTGCTGTATTGAGGAACAGTAGTTCCTAGCACCAAGTTATCAGCGAGAACTGCCAGAGACTCTCTACACAGCAAGGATAGTTTTCAGGGTATTGGTGCAGCAAAAGTAAATAAGCCAAAAGCACCATTTCACTTTTAATTTGTAGTTAACAACACTCTTAGGTGAAATGTAGAAAAAAAATACCAGTCATACAGTAAGAGAAATGTCGCCAAAGTAAGGTAAAAATGTCCTCCTTCTTTTTCTCCTGTTTTCTTAAATATATTTTTGCAGACCCCAGGCACTTTTATTCACATATATATATATATATATATATATATATATATATATATATATATATATATATATATATATATAATGACAATTAACTTGGACAACATGGAAATATACTAGGGAATGTCAAACTGTACAATGACATAACATGCGAGTCAGAAGCAGGAAGTATATAATGGTTGTGAAGAATAGCACTGATTTAAACTGTGTGTGTGTATTTGTAATAGACTATGTAACAGTGTAACAGAGGGAGAAGCACTAACTGTTTACGTCTATGCTTGTATAAGATGTTTTTTTTGATTAATATTTTTTTTAGGTTGCTAGACTCCAGTGGCATACATGATATTATATCATTTACCAATAGGTTGACAGTTTCTGTCATTTTAAAACTTCTTAAAAAATAATTTCTGCATACTACTATAAATTTACATTGTTTATAAAGAAAAACACAAAAGCTTTGGTTTTGTCATTTCAGGTTTGCAGTCAACGTTTCTTCCGTGTTTAATATTTTGCGATTAAATATAGCAAAATAGGCTATGGGAATTACATGGTCATTTTAATTAATGTGTCAACATACATTTTGGAGGTTTACAAAACTAAAATGTTGCTGAATATTTCATTCAAGCTTGTTTTTAAAAAATCAGTTTTGTCTGCTTGTTACTTTTCTTTTGCAGCTAACACAGACCATTTTAAACGACTCATTTCCAGCAAAAGTTTGTTATATTTTGAAAGATTTCAATGTTCCAATGCACATTTTAAAGAGTTGTACCTGTGGTACATGTTAAAATGTTTCAACCTTGGTTTTTAGGTGATGTTCTTGGTGAACTATCAATGATAACACATAGGCAGCTTACATCAGTAGAATACAAGAAGTGTCTGGCTTTCCAAATGTATTGGGGACTATTGATTGCACCCATGTAGCACTGTCACCACCCCAGGATATAGAACATATCTTTCGTAATAGGAAGCATTACCACTAATGTACAAATGGTGTGATGCGAAACTCGTACATCCACAGACAGTCGGGGATATATGAAGATTACAAGGCAGGTGTATATGGAGCTGGCTGGCTTCTTGGTAAGTAATGTATATGTGTTTCATAGGGCGCTGAAAGAAAGCATGGACAATCTGCTTACATTGTTAATGCTTGTCATAGGTGATGCAGGCTACGGGATCAGACCCTGGCTGCTTACGTCGTTCTCCTTCCCCAGAACGCAGGCAGTGATTCGGTACAATACAGCACCATGGCTACACGCTGTTATTGAGCGTACATTTGGAGTGTTAAAAAGTCGCTTCGGATGTTCAGATAGATCTGGTCGTCTGCTGCAGTATAGCCCTGGGAAAGTGTGTAAACTCATTGTTGCATGCTGCATTCTGCATAACAGCTGTCAACAATGCACTACCAGGAGCACTTACCCCCACCCCCAAAGCTACAAGTCAGTGCCTGTCATGTCATAGCAACAATTTCAGCTATGTTAATATATTTATATAGTCACCATGTATGTGTGATATTTAAACCAAACAATATTCTTTATGCTTCAGAACATTCCCTCCGCTTGCAATTAAAGTTAAGTTTCAAAAGCATACAGGCTGACAAGCTTGTGTGCTCTGTAGGAGTTATTATTGTGAGTGTGTGAATGACTTGCAGACTTATCCACTACTGACCCCAAAAGTTTCATTTCTTTCTTTCTTCTTTTTTGTTAATTTTTGTTGCCCCCTCAGCCAAGATAGGCAACTTGGCCCAAACACGATTCAAACTCTGCAGGCCTGGCTCCCCCTGCACCCTGCGCAGTGCAGTGTTTTTACTAGGGGTGCAACTTAGGAATCCCACTGGATGAGCCACTGTTGGCCCCTACAACTAGGGTTGTCAAAAATACCGATACTTTGATACTATCGCGATACCGAATTATGCATTCGGTAATACCGAAAAACAGAAAGTATCGGAGCACTCTGTACTTGTATTATGAAAAGTGCGTGTTTGTGTCCTTCTTGTAAAAGACGGAGTCGATTACTTAAAAAAAAAAAAAAAAAAAAAAAAGCTTCCCTTTCTGTCCGCGCAGGGACACCATACACTCCAGGTGGAAACAACGACAACGAAACAGCCAGAATTCACAAAAGCTCAGCGCCCCGCGATCTTAGAAAAAGAGAACAGCAGAAGTGATTAAGTATTTCGCTTATGAAGCGAATGAGCAGGGCAAAGCAAAAGATCCACCCAAGCCCATATGCAAACGTGCTTTAAGACGGTACAACAAAAGGAGGCAACACCTCAAATTTAGCGAAGCATTTGGCGGACAGGCACCCTGACCTCTTCAAATAATTCAGACAGGTTAGCGACAGTGTAGATTATTGAATGAATGCATCACATATATAAGTTAAATACATGTCCTCAAAGAAAACGATGGGGGAAATGTGAAATTAAGAAAGCAAGCTAGCTAACTTAGCGCTAATGTGTACGGTGTTGTGCTCTACATTGGAGTGATAGATAGTATTTGTCTGCTTTCACATTAATGTTACAGATAACCAGCGAGTAAGCAAGTTAGCTAAGCTAATACATCGGTAGCTTTGCTAGTTAGCTCATTTCTTTAAACAAGCAAAATATATATGTATATATTTTTTTTAAATTACATTGAAATAGCACAGTGTTTGTATGACAAGAGGCTTGAAAAAACACGTCATCGGAACGCATGAAAAAAAAGTATTTTTGCACCTCTCAGCCACCATGCAAGAACGGGATTTCAACTGTAAAACAGCGCTGCCACTTCACTTGCTATCTGCTGTTCGCCAGCGGGGGAAACGACTCCAGCTATCTGTCAATGTATCAAACACACTTCACAGATTTCTCCCTGAGGTTAGTCTAGCTTCATTGCGGTCACCCTCGGGCTCGGCCTTCGACGACGTAGTACACGAGAGCGGTATATCATAGGCGCATATGGCTGTCACTCTTGGAAAGGGACGGACTGTGGCTTTCTAATTATACCAAATATGGGCATCTACGTCGGTGAGAATCTGACCTGACACGCTGTGTGAGAGAGCACTGGATGGAGCAGACGCGCAGGATAGCAAAGAAAACATTGCAAAACAAAATAAAATAAGATTGCGTTTCCAATGTTTTTGATCATTTTCTTTACTTTTATATATTATTTTGCATTTCTTGCTTTTTCTATAGTTTTGTTATAAACAGCTGTAACTTTTGTTCTGGTGTTCCAATTTTAATTATTTAATTTTAGACATGTACCCAAGACCTTGAAGTTTGATTGTAAAATAAATGACAACAAATGTTCTTTTTTTCTCAAAAGCATATTTTATTTTCATCCTGCCATTCATTAGTTTTTTGTTCATTATTATTTATTTCTTTGCAGACGACTTACAGTTATTACAAGATATCATTATTTTCACATACAATTACCTGTTTATCCAGATGGGTTTTTACTGGATCAATCTAGGTAAAGTACCTTGCTCAAGGGTACAGCAGCAGTGTCCCCCACCTGGGATTGAACCCACAACCCTCCGGTCAAGAGTCCAGAGCCCTAACCACTACTCCACACTGCTGCCCTACATTTCTGTACTAAATTTAGTGGGTATCAAATCAAACAATGGATTTTTTATTTTCTGAACCCCCAGTTTGCTGATTTATTCCAAATATGGTACTCACCAGAAATCCTGTAGTCACAGTTATAAGCACAAATAATAACAGTAAAAACTCTCCGTCAGTAATGTACAGAGCACTCACCTGAATCACTTAATAAAAATCTCAAATTCATCCAATTTGTTGTTTTACTTCATCCTCTTTATTTCACTACCAAAAACAAGCAGAACTATTAAAGGGTCAGTCAATCATAGTCCTACACAATACATTTTCTGAAGTGATAATATGCAAATTACGTTTACTGCACCTGCACCTTTTGACCTAGAGCCAAGATTGTTTACCTTTATTAAAGGAATGTTCTCTTATTTGTTCAGATGTTTTTTTTTTGGTTTTTTTTGCTGTGGTATTGAAGCGGTATCGAGTATCGTGAAACTGAACTGGTATTGTATCAATGTTCAAAATTCTGGTATTGTGACAACCCTACCTACAACCGCTAAGTTGCATTGCTCCGAGGCAAATGTTTGTTTTTCTTTGTTTACTTTCTAACAGCATGTATGCACAATTATTTAATTTATGTAAGATTTTAAAAGATATTGACAAACAGTATGCCTTTTCCAATCTCCAATTGTTTCATAAGGGCCCAGGCTGATCGCTTTTTTGGGGAGGCTATTGTTGGGCCATTTGAAGCTGAATCAGCTTTGTGACTAAATATTCCTTTATAAGCTGTCATGGATCTAGATCTCAATATTTTTTTTTTTATCTGTTAACACAACAGCAGTGTGTGGGGGTACAGCACTGTTGGGAGGTTCAAATCTTCAGATGTGGTCCTATCTGATCTGTGGGTGGCAAAGATCAAGCATTCCTCATCAAAGAATAGCATATTATAAACCTGGAAAACTTTTATTAAGAATGCATATGAATCACCATGGAGGACGGCATTACCCTGTGTATAAACTGTACCCACGAGTGCTCAGCTTTAGAGTCAGAGTATAAAGAATAACTGCAGGGCAGGTGTTACATGCTGAAAAGCCTCACCATGCTGAAAAGCCTAAAGGCTGAATCAACCAATCAGGAAGGACCACCGTCACATCTGATTGGCTACAATATTCAATATGGTGCAGACGAGGCTTTTTGTCACAGTATTTTTTGCTTTTATTTCAAACCAATTCTAAGAAAGTGCAGGTCATTCCGAAACATAAGCTTCATGTTTTTAGATTATTACTCTCCTCTTCTATTTTTTGCTCATGTTCCTCTCATCTTGTTGTTGGTTTTACTTATATTTGAATAGTACAAAGTGATCTCATCTCGTATTTCGCCCCCATCTCTCGTCTGTTTCCTTCTGCACAATTCTAACAAATATATAACATGTACGTTCATTTGAAACACACAATCGCATTTATTACATCAATCAATCAATCAATATTTATTTTATATAGCGCCTTTCATAGTGGACCACCATCACAAAGCACTTTACAAGATGCAGTAACAACAAGAAAATCCGTAATACTTTAAATACAGAGAAATGCATAATACATGATATACAGTAAAAAAACAGCAACAATGAATAATACATTATATAGAGTGAAAAATGCATAACACAGAAGCTAATAGCAGATATCAGGCTTAAAGAGGATGGAAAGCAAGACAGAACAGATGGGTCTTGAGAGTTGATTTAAAATGAGCGACGATGGGAGCATCATGCATCAAAGCTGGGAGAGAGTTCCAAAGAGTTGGAGCCATGAAGCTAAACGAGCGTTTTCCAAGTGTGGTGCACTTTTGCTTGGGGATAACAAAGATATTGAAGAGAAGGGGCCCAAGACAGATCCTTGGGGGACACCACAAGTGACTGGGTTTGCGACACCACTGCATCCAGCATAGAAAAGAGACTGCATGCATCCGGATAGGTTAGAGGACATCCAGGAGACAGGTTCCAGGGATCCCAGCATACTTATGAAGGCGGTCAAGAATGCTATGATCTATGGTGTCAAAAGCGGCTGTTAGGTCAAGGAGGACAAGCACAGAGGGAGCACCAGCATCAGCATTAAGCAGGAGATCATTCACAATCCAGAGCAGAGCAGTTTCAGTACTGTGATGTGGCCGGAAGCTAAACTGTAGCTATTCAAGCAGATTGTTATCCGTGAAATGCTTCATCAGCTGACTGGCTACAGCCCTTTCGAGAGTTTTGGAGACAAAAGGGAGACTGGAGATGGGACGGAAATTGGATAAGTCAGCCGGGTCGAGGGAGGGTTTTTTGAGTACCGGCATAACTCGGGCAAGCTTAAGGGCAGCAGGAACCGAGCAAGAGTCCAGGGGCAGGTTGAGAGTGTGCCTAATGGAAGGAGCAAGATCAGAAGCACAGAGACGGACAAGGTTAGTCGGCCAGGGGTCCAGGGGGCACGTGGCAGAAGTTGATTTCAACAGTAAGCCGGAGACATCAGCAATGGAGAGAGGAGAGAAAGAGGAGATGGCAGGAGGAGCAACGAGAGGAGAGTCAATGTAGTCAAGTAGTAGACTGGGTTTGTGGCGGGAGAGCGTAGAATAGATGTCAATTTTTTTCCGAAAAAAGAGGAGACATCATGACAGGTAAGAGAGGAGGATGAACAGGAGATGTATCTGTTGGTGGCTGGATGTAAGATTTGGTCAATGGTCTTAAAGAGAACATTGCTTATGATCCCAGGTTTCATTTCAATACTCGAGGAAAATATACGAAAATGTTGACAGTTTAAAAAAAAAACACCTGTGTATCATTACATTGTTTGTAGTGTCTTTTTTAATGTTGTTGTGTATATTTCTTGCAATCACAGCTGTTTCACTTATTTTTCAATATTATAAAGTGGTATTGTTGACGATATTGCTCAATCCACATACACCGCAGAAATCATTAAAGAAACTAGTTCAGAAAATTCAAGTTTTCAGTAAATATTGTTAAGTCTTTTTGTATCAAGTTTGTCCACAGTCAAAGGTATAAACATAGGAAGTATAAGGCATATTTACATCACAATCAACAAAGAAATAAAAAAAGAAAACAAGACAAAGTCTACAGAATAGGCAACAAAACGAGTTTATAAACAAGCAAATGACACAGCTCGTCACTTTTTTTTTGTTTTTGTTTTAAATATGTCGCACGTTTTTACGATCTTTGCAGTGGTGAAAGTAACTTTAATTTCTTACTGGTACTGTTGACACCCCCACCCCCTTACCCCCTGTTAATGTAGAACACTGTTAAAATAAGTGGACTTAACATTTGAATCACATTAATAATAAAAGCTACAATAGAAAAATAATTTGATTTAAAAACATTGTTAGGTTGGAATGGAATCAAAAACAGTAACAGTAACTAACTGCCCCATTTCTATCCCATTGATTTGCTGTAGGTCAATGAGGCTTTCATGGTCACTGAGTAGTCAATTTGTTTTGGCGATGTAGTAAGCTGTGCGGAATACACGAACGGTAGTATGTTTGCTTACTTTTTTGCGAATGGAGGACAGCTCAGTCTCTTTATTCTTTCCATAAGAGGATATTTCACACGCAGCCCAGTTTAAAGAGATATTGACACCTCTTGCAGAATGCATCTTCAAATCGGAAATGTTCATGACATACGTATTGTACACCTAAGTTTGTCGTATGACGCAAACAGCCAACTGTTTTTTTCTTTTGAACTCGTCAAATTGCATTTTTGATCACACAGCAGGGTATTGTTGAGTTACAGTCTCAATAGTAGGCTTACTCACCAATTCAGTAGTTTCCTTCATCAACTCTCTGGGCTTGGGCTCACTTGACGTCGATGAAGGTAAAACAATAGCTGGGTTTTCGTCCAGACGATTTCCTGTGTCTTCAGTTCTTGTTAGTTTTTTTTTGATTTGGCATTCCCCTACTTCCTCACTTTTACGTTTAAAAAGACCAGTTAAGGTCTGTTGATCTTCAACTTTCTTTGGCAGCATTTTTTGTTCAAATTTTTTAACAAACTACTACTCTTCATTGTAAATTGTGCTTAAAGTGACAGACTTGACAAGAAACAAAGGCGTTTGCCATGGCAACATTCTAAATCACATGAACGTGTCCCACCTGACTCGGAGTAGAGTCTGAAGCAGCGCATTTTGTTTTGTATTTTTAAATGTACATTAAATTAAAACCTTTTGATTCGTTCAAGTTATAATATATTACATCCTTATCCTTAATAACACAATGTTTTGTCGGCAGCATACTGCATACTGACACTGAAATTCTTACCGGTACGCCATGTGCTTCGTCAACCACAGTCTGGAGATTCACAAACTGAATTTCATCTTTTAACCAAGCTTCTCTGCAATGGTTTCAAATGTGATGCTGTTACTTTAGCAGTTTAATCACCCAACCCCACCCCAAACGTCTGAGTTTTAAAATGTTACCAGGATAATCTATCGATGTCAGCTTGTTGGGCTGATTTTGTAAGCAGCCATAAACCTGATCTTGACCGAGCACTCCCTTGGCATGTACTGCAGTGGGCATTAATATAAACAGCTTTAGGGGAACAGAAACAATTTTGCTTTTCACAGGTTCCTTCATTCACACTGCAATAAAACACCCGAGAAAAAACAAAACAAAAAAACAGCAAAGTATCTGAATAAAAGTTTCAGATTCAGCTGATACAGTCCATGTAAGACCTTTTATTTTGAGTTTTAACCTTGAGTATATTGTGAAGGTAAGTGTGACAGAATAGTGCTGTGGCCCAAGCTGTTACCAGCAAAATGAGACTTTAGAAACAAGGAAGCTGCAATTCAAGCACTTGCATGTACATTTAATAAACAAAATAGGGTTCGAGGGCCAATACAAAGATTTAAACAAAACAAGCAAATGTACACAAACACTTGTGATTGTGGGCAGGGAAAGAATTAACCCTGTCCCTGCCAACCTTACAGTCCCACATTCAAACAAGCAGGGCTTTTGCCCTGCCACAGTAAGAATGAATGGAAAAGATAACATCTGACTTGAAATGGTAAACAATAACTGAAAGAAATGCACCATATTGTATTTCCCTATGTGTTATTATTTTATTATTGAATGTTTGCTAATTCCCATCCACAATAGTGCGCAAAGGTTGTTTTTGCATTACTGTAGGTAAATACCAGGATTCCTAAATGTATTTAGGATTGCATTTACCTATGGCAAAGGCTACCTGCAGTTGTTATCAAAGATTTGATTTAAATGCTTTTCTCACAAAAGCTATTCATCCAAGTCAATAGAATGGCAAGCCAGATCAGTGCTGAATCAGATATGGGCTTATGCTACTCTGCAACCCAAGCAAAAAAAAAATACTGTTGTCACAGAAATGTGTTTAAAGGAATGCCGTTAGTCACTATTAAAGTCTAACTTGTTAATTTGTAAAAACAAATACAAGGTTTAAAAAACCAAAAAAAAAGCAAAGCAACTCAAAAAACTAAAAAATATATATTTTTTTTTAAATCTGCTTTCCACTAAATCTCTCTCTCTCTCTCTAGAGAGAGAGAGAGAGAGACTCCAGTAACATGTTCTTGGGTTGATTTGATGTCATTTAAATTTATATTCTGATCTATATATAATATTAAATTCCCTGGGGATGAACAGGAATTCACATTCAAATTCAAACTGGCTTTTTTTAGCATGACAGGGGTGAGCCACTGTTGCTAAAGCATTTCAACGGAAATGTTACATAAAATAAAATATAATGTTAATAACACACAATATCAATACCCCCAACCCCTTCTTTCAACCAAGGGTGTAAAATGTTGGGATCAAATCCTACACATGGAACTAGGGTTAAAGTGGATGGATGATTCCACTTATACCATTGTGCAATATAGCATATTTTAAAAGCTAATTTTCATGAAAATGAAATGGCTCTCATTGGTAAAAGTCCATTGAGATGCAAATCTAGGTGGATTCAGTACAGGCAGGTCCTACAAACTGATTGCTAATGATACATTTTTTTGAGGACTGGGCTACTGTGTTTTGGCCAGACATTTTAGAATATATACTACTCAGGAAACTCCCTCTGCTAAATTAAGTTTGTGTGCATGGCAGACTAATAAGAGGAGATGTGTCCATGGCTAATTTTATATCAGGAACATTACCCCATTCAGAACATACCTGGTCATGAGAATTAATGGGAACAACCATCATATTTAACTTGTAAAAATAGTGTTGACCCTAGCCAAACACCAGTACCTTCTGGCAAGTGCATCTGTAGTAACACAATTCTTTTTTTTTTTTTTTAAATCTTGGTTTCTAAAAGTAGAATCACATTTTGCTCTGCACCAAGTTCATTCTTCCTATAGCCTATATGTTCTTTTAAATACAAAAAACCGACCCATTACCACACTAGACACATTAAAACATTAATAACATTAGAAATCAATTAAAGTAGCCTATGTTATACCTTTATACTTTAATTTAAAAACACAGTTACTCTCTTCCTCCAATTTGGTCCATTATAATTACTTTTGCATTTGATTTTTCTTTCAAACATACAAATCAGTCTTATTAAAAGGAACATGTCATAAATAAAACAGCATTCTTATTTTATTGCCAGAGATGTTTATCCTATTAACCAGGGTTTGATTTGTGCCGGATCGCATTTTGTTTGACAGACAATTATTCATATTTATATATATATATATATATATATATATATATATATATATATATATATATATATATATATATGGTGGGTGCAGGGTGGTAATAATAGACAATTATTCTTTCGTAGACTTTGTTTATAGTTCAAACAAACAGACTTATTATTGTTCTTCAAATACACAAAAAAAATAAACAAAACAACACCTAACTTCACTTGAAGCACTTACTAGATATTAATTAGCTGTCCCTACCTAATCACAGGGCAGCTACGCTGTTTTCCTATAACAAAACACTTCACAGATTCTAAAATTGTAATTTGCACTTACATCCAGTTTTTCCAATTAAGCAGTACAGATTTTTTTTCTCTCTCTCTCTCTCTCTCTCTCTCTCTCTCTCTCTCTCTCTCTCTCTCTCTCTCTCTCTCTCTCAACTCAACTCCTGTTCATCAGATTATTCAGCCTACTATTGATATTGTTCAGACCTGAAGATTATGTTAAAACATGGCCAGGTAAAGGTCGGCATGCAGCTGCCAACACCAACAATAAGGCACGAAACTCTGATTCACAAGCAGATGAGAACGTGAAGCATATATGGGAGCTACTGTAAATCAAGGTTAGATCATTAGGATTTTAAACAGAAATGCTATCCCTCCTCCTTAATTATAATATTCAGTACCTTTTTGCCTACAAGTTAACCTCTGCTACTAACCAATTTACATTACCCATTGACCAGGAATGAGAACATTTGAAAAGTTCTGTATTTTGAGAAGTGATCTTTAAAAAATACAGAAAAAGTACAAATTATATAAAAGTAACCTAATGATTATCCCAACCACTAAAAATGAGATTTCATCCAAATACTTAGTTCTCATTTAATACTCTAAAAGCATCATGGGAAATATACTTCGCCTTTAGTAACCCCACGCAAAATAAAATTAAGAATTAAGTGGCACGAGTTAGAATCTTCATTATGAACTCTTCCCAAGCGAACCAATAACGGTCCTCTTCTGTTGTCTTTATTTTCTCAACATATTACATGGGCTGTTCAAAAACACCCTGAAGGGTTATCTTGTCTTTTCAGAGGTATATTAATTGTAAAAGGAAATATAGTATCAGTTTGTGATTTAAGCTTATCCCTCCTTTTCATTTCCTTAAGTCTATCCAATGGTCAGACCACAAGCAGATGTCAGGGTCATACTGATTCTCAACAGTACTGTAGATCTGTATCATTCACTATTGGTCAGGACTGTCATCCCATTAAATTCACTTAGAATGCCACTCAGAGACAACCAAGTGGGTTTGCTAACACAACATGTAATTGAGAATTTTCTGCAGCAAGACATGCTCAATCATTTTGAGAAACCTGTTAGCATCAGACATCACATGTTAGAACCCTTTTGTTAATACACGGCTTGGACTGGGACATGGTAATAGGATCAACATTCCTCTGTTGTAACCACAGGTCTCAAGACAACTCTGTTGACCTAGATAACATCGAGTGGAGTGGCTGCAAACCCCTTTAAAACCCACTTAATACATGGTTTGCTTTTCAAAAAGGCTGTTGATGGACATCCATCTGCCATACAGCGTGGCCTCTGACCAATGTCAGATGTCGCACCTCAATGGAAGGTATCTCTCATTAGACCAGAAATCAAGATAACCTACCTGTAATTTATTACACCTATCATAAATGCTGCCAATGCCAGTGATTGAGAGCAGTCAAGTTATGGTTTCCAATAAACATGAACTCTAACATGGGGGAGCATGTCTATTTTTTGTTTGTTCTGCATAATGCTACAGACTAAAAAGACAGCAGACAGCAATTACCACAGTTTGTAACACTGTTACAGCGTCATCATATGCATGTTTTTAAGTAAGAAGTGCATTTCTTGACTTGAACATCAAACTTAAGCGATACCACTATAACACAGTTATAGATATTGTTTCTGTCAAAACTGAGAACAAAATGCACAGCTGCTGTCTGTAGAAATGCGAGTATCCTCATACAGTAGGTTAGTATTCCTTTAGATGGATAAACAGAAAAATGAAGATTTATACCAACTGAATCTAGATGTGCTCGTTGATGCTGTATTACCGCGATATTACAATACACATTTTCAAAAAAACATATACACATTAAAACATAAAATAATCCAATATGTTTAAAGCAATATGTCCAAACATTGGTTTCTGACAACCCCTGAATCAAAATAAATATATAAAAATGTCATGAAAATATGTACAGTATTCAGTTTCACAGGTTTATTTTACACAAGCAAACATTCATGCTAATTGTATCACTATAGCTCGTGAACTAACATACTCCAAATTAATGCTTTTAATTTCTAAAAAAAATGGTATCACGCTTTAATAATAAAAGCACAATAATAAAGTTAATATGAGCAATGTTGCTTACGCTTTATGAAAGCCGAACATTTCATAACGAAAAATGCGTGCGGTTGTCACTTGATACCTACACTACAGCAGTAGGATCAACAATGTTGTATCCGATAAGACCAATGTATAGCAGGTAAGGAAAACTTTCCCTGTCCAGTCTATAACAATCCTTTGGTAGTCACAGAAATATTGATATTTCGTTTACTAATGCACAACATTCATTACACCTGTCGTCAACGTCAACAGAATCAAAGACCGTCTGTTTTAGTGTTCGTTTCATTTTGTTTCCAAGTTCTAATTCTATTCGTAAGCGTTTCGGCAGCATCCCTTCTGTGTGTGTACAGAACACAGAACAACTCCCTCTGTTATCCTGTTCTAGAAATATCAGACATTTGTAAGGAGTATATATATATATATATATATATATATATATATATATATATATATATATATATATATATATATATATATATAGGCTAGCAGAAAAAACAGTCAACACAACACGAGCCCCTAAATGAGTATAAACACAATGCAACTTACAAGGCAGGAGCTTTATGTTTTACACCATGTCCCAGTCCACTCGTTAGTAAACACCAGCACTTTGTTGCAAACCTAAGGCCGTCGCTTCTAATTCATCAGCAACTGTATCTCAGCTCAGATGCATACACAAGGCATGCTCAGTAATTTGACCTTCTCATAATAGAAACTACCATCACTACCAGTGAAGGCAGGGGAGGGATGGATTAAACCAATCATGAATACCAGAGTCTATGGCTTTTCCTGCAGGGAGATGAGATAAAACGTTATTCTATAACATTACAATATTTGCTTAACTGTACTGTATGTCTACAGTTAATTAATAACATGTTGTATTCAATTTACAAATATTAATCAAATTCGGTCTTCATATTAAAGTAAAAACACATACATTATTTGCACAATGTGTGATTGGTTTCAATAATAATACATATAAAGTAATGTAAATATCAAAAATGATTTTAATCTTCGTCACATATTTTCTGCAACAGAGAACATGTGTTTTTGTAGGTCTCTCATGCCTTTGAGGGGCTGTAATCGCATTGTTCAATAGAATCTGCTGCACGTGGATTTGCAGTCTAATACACAGGGGTGAATCAGCTGTTTCTTTCATTGTGTCGCTGAGTGTAAAACACTATTGTACAATATTTAAAGGAACGGTGTTCTTAAAAACGAGCTGCTACATCCAAACATTTTTCCGAGTTCGATTTTTTAAAATATAAATAATATATTTTTATTATTATTTATTTACAATAAACATCATGTATTTCACAAGCACTGTACATGGCACTGGTGTACATCATTACTGTCACGAAGTGAGCATGGAATTTTCATGAAAACGTAAGTGACAAATAAAATGGTTTCTTTGTGTTGTTGTTGCTTAAGGTATGATTTGTATGTATGTGGTTTTTCTGTGTTATACAATATCAGTTCATTCACAGCTTTTCAATGTGATTAACAATGTGGTCAGTTCTTCTGAAAAAGTGAAAAATGAAAGCGATGAAATGTGATGGATTTTTCATGGATTAATTTGGCTAGAACAAGCACCTTTACCAAGAAACAAGTGTTGCCTCATCCTGTTTTATGCTGTTTCAGATGTCATCATCCAAGACTACTAGCCACACCGTCATGGTCCATTTTCCCTAAAACCTTCAAAGGTATGTCCTTGATGGATTTCTCAAATGACCTCAGGTAAATATATGTTGAGTGCTCAATGTTGCTTAACAGTTGAAAAAACCATCAATGAATGTGCAATAATGCAGCCATATCAAGCCAAAACTGAAGAACAATTTGGTACAGGTATGGAATATCACAGATTTCTGAACTCTTCTTTAGAAAAGCATTTTCAGTTTCAGTCATCGTATTTTAAACCCAGAAGTAAAAGTTCCGAGTGGCCTCAAACGTCAATGTTTTTTCACAATACCAGTGGTACAACAGAGTGTATCAGGCAGGAGGGATATTCAGATAGAATGCTGCAGTGAAAACGCTGTGTGCACACATTTATTAACAAACACTAAATAAACAAAGCAAAGAAACAAGCCACAGGGGCCAAAATAAAAGTTTCAAACAAAACACAAAACTTTCTTTTAAAACAAATGCTTCTTATTGTCCAGGCTGACCAATGCCTTCAATGGACTTCCGCATCCAAAACTCCTTCCAAACTCCACCCATAAACAGGCTTTTCTTCCCTTTATATGCATGTGGCCATTCCCCAATTAGCACTCAATTACCTAATTAGAGAATGGACACATTCCACACATGGTTGTCTGCAGGGATGCATATGAACACTCTATTTACAATAACACACACTATTTACATTCGCCCTGCCACACACCCACAGAACAAAACAGGTGACTGCATTTTCTCATGAATGATTACTCATTCATACCATCATGCTAGATATGGTAAAACTTGCTGTTTACTGTTTAATAACATGTAACTAAACTTCAATAAATGGCTAATTGCATATCATTTAAATATGTATTTGTCTTTATACCATGCAATATAAAGTCATTTGAGTCTTATATAAATAGCATATTTATTTATTTAACTATATGGATGTTTGTTTCTCCCTTTTGTGCTTCTGTAGGAGGAGAATGTATTATTGAGAGACTCAGCCTGCCACAAATTCAAATTTGCAAGATAGTTGAAATTAACTCATAGGTTTCTGCATCAGTGACTGTAATATTATTTTTATGATGCAAAAGTATACTTGGTTATCAGTGCAAAAACATTTCTGTTTAAACCTGTTGTGAAGATGTAATGCCATGTCGTTCAAGACTGGTCTTCCAGCATTTTTACAATATATAATATGAATTTCAATTAGATTTTACAGTTTTTAGACCCTCCTGGAGTTTATGCCATTTTTTGTTTTGTTTTGTTATACTGTGAAAAATATTGTATTATCAGTACCACCAAGATGACGTTGTTCACAAATCTATCTTGTAGGATATCAGTCCATCATCTTGTAGGATATCAATACATCAAAAAAGCAAGGTTGTGTTTATCTGTTAACTTAACTTCTTTAGGACTTGAATTTATAATGAGTGCCCAAAATACTGTGATAAATCACTCACCTATTAGAGGAACGTATTTTACTATATTTCCACTGTAATGTTTGTTAATTCAACAAAAATGACAAGACGTGGTTCAGTGAACTGTAGCTACCGCTACTGGTTTATTAGTCGTCCAAACTCTTACACGTTGTTAAACTAAACTGCTTTACGTGAACAGTGTTTGCAACCATTCCATATCAGTACATCCTTCCTCTTGAGACAAGAACTAAAAAGAAAAGAAATACAACCAGCTTCATTATTATTATACAATTTTACTTTATTATACAGTGTCTTTATGTCACTTCCGTTAGGTCATGGACTACGTTAAAGATTCAGTCTCACTGGAGGTTTGATACTGCACTGTGACCTTCTTAGACTTAGTGGTTTTAAAAATGTCTCTGTTTCTGAAAACAGAGATCAGTGGTCACAACTGTAGTGTTCACTGTTTGGGATGCACTGCGTAATTTATCACAAGCATTATCCATTCCTGATTGCTCTGTACTTGGTGGTTCATTTCCAGCATGTGAATGGGTCTTAAATGCTTCATTGGTTTTTAACAGACTCCTTCCGTTTCTCCGATAGATCTGTCCATCCTCAGTCATCACATTGTCGGATCTTGGTGCCACTTGCTGTGAGACAGTTGCTCTTCTATTCCGTGTTCCTAGTGCTTCAATGCGCACCCCATCTCTTCTGTGCAGTGGCTTAAGAACTTTAGTTGATTTATCATCGTTAGCCTTCTGCCTTTCCTTTAGTTGCATGGTTCTACTCATCAGCTCTTCATTGCTTTTGTAATGTGGAAGTCTCTGTAGTGTGGAAGTCTTGTGTGCAACTTACGTTCCATGAGTAGTTCTGCTGGAGACAATCCACATTCCAGTGGTGCAGTTCTGTAAGACACCAACGGCAAGTAGGGATCTGTGTTGCTGTATGCTGTTTTTTTCAGAAGTCTCTTCACGATTTGTACTCCTTTTTCTGCTTTGCTTGGGGGTACAGTGGGCTGGAGGTAACATGCTGAAACTCGTAGTGTGTAGCAAACCGTTTAAATTCACTGCTGGAATACTGGGGAACATTATCAGTAAGAACAGTTTGTGGAATGCCATACCTGGCAAACATTGATTTCATGTGCAAAATCACTGCGCTTGCAGGTGTGTTAGACAGCAGAGACATTTCAGGATAGTTTGAAAAGTAATCAATGACCAGTAAATAGTCTTTCTGCCATGGCTTTTTTGGCATGACCGTAATCAGCATGGGCTCCTTCACTTGCCTGTAGTGGTACTTCAGACATGTAGCACAATTACCTATCATTTGCTCCACATCTTTGTTCATATTTGGCCAATAGATCACCTCACAAGCTCTTTTCTTTGATTTCTCAGTTCCAAGGTATCCTTTGTGAATTCTGCTCAGCATCTCTTGGTGCATTGACATTGGTATCATGATTCTGTTTGTTTTGAGCAATACACCATTGACCACTGTTAGCTCTGGCTGTAGTGGGTAGTATTGCTTAAAGGATCCTTTGTGCCAGCTGTCTTGCAGATTTTTAATCACTTTCCTCAGGACCGGATCTTTGCTGTTTCTGCTGCAATTTTTTTCTAACTGTTTATCTGAAACAGGAAGTGCTGCGACTACCATGTCTACTTGAAGTGTGATGTCCTCTTCAGTAGAACTCTGCTTCCCTTGTGTCTTCTCTGGTGTTGCCCATGACAAAGTGTCAGTGATCACTATGTACTTCTCTGGCATGTGGTCTGGTGGTTAAAGTCCAGGGCTTGTAACCAAAAGGCCACCGGTTCAGATCCCACCTCTGCCACTGACTGACTCACTGTGTGACCCTGAGCAAGTCACTTAACCTCCTTGTGCTCCATCCTGCGGATGAGATGTTAAATCAGTGTCCATGCTTTATCTCCTAGCTGCGAGTCATGTCCCTCTGGCACAACAACAAACATCAAGACATGGTTCTTGTTTTTCACTAACACATTAAGTCTGCACATCCCTTTGGTCTCGATGACTTGCCCATTGTATGCTTTCAGTGCCACAGATCTGCTTATTATTTTAGGTTTTGTTTTTAGAGCCTGTATATCTTTCGCGCTGTAACAGGGCGAGGAGCCATGTACAGGTATTTGTTTATTTAATTTTTAGAACGGTGTCTCCCTCTCCACCCCTGTGCAATCTGTTGTTTTGTATTTGTTTGTATTATGATTTATTTATTGTAGTTAGGACGGCATAGCCGTACATTGGTTTGTTATTGTTTTGTTTTTATTTTAAATGTGTTCTGGCAGAGGAGAGGTCGGTAGCTCGTCCTCTGCCAGGAGTAATTAGAAAACTCGTGAAGAATGTGACTGAGGGATTAATAAATAATTGATAGCTAGTTAATCCCTCGGTCACTAATATAAAAGCCTGCAGCTCTTGGCACTCGGGACGGGTGTTTGGAAGGAGAAACGGGTGCGAGAGAGACAGAAAAACAAAACTAAAAGTAAGAAAACTGGATTAACTTATATGTATAAGGATCAGTGAAGGCAGTTGCTCAGCCTGACCTTAGCGTTCTTTTGTGTCCGAGACTTTGTTTTTATTTGACTATTTATTTTGCTCCGTGAGCAGTGTTTTTGTTAAATCTTTTATTTTATTTTTTGTATTATTTAAGTAAATGGCGTGCAGCGTCTTTTGAACTGCAGTACTGCCTGGGTGTGGTTGGTTCCTGCATCTGGCCTGACGTCACCACAACGCCATTCCTGTCACACATGCTTATTAGGTTCCAGTTTGTCTTTGGTGAAGCACATTCTAACAAAGTGTTTTTTTTTTCCATTACACCTTACATATTTCCCCATATGCTGGGCACTACCTTGGTTGATGCTTCTTTCCACATCGTTTGCATTCATAGCGTTCGTTGCTTGTTTGTTTTGAATTATTCCGCTCAGTGCGTATTTTGTTTGCTTGTGTTACAACATCCACGACTGCACTTTCACTCGGTGCTGCGTTACTGCCCGCACTCTCGTTAAAAGTCTTTATGTGCAGATTGCACAAGTTCACTGGCTTTGCAAATTTTGACTGTTTCTTCTAAGCTAAGCTCTGTTTCTCTCAACAGCCTTTCCCTTACTTTATTTTCATTAATTTTGAAGACAATCTGATCACGTAACATAGAAGCTTTCAATTCGGCAAAGTTACTGGCCTTCGCTTTAAATTTTAAGTCTGTGAGAAAACTATCAAATGTCTCTCTCTGTTTCTGAACGTGACAACAGAAAACATACCTTTCATATGTCACATTCTTTTTAGTAGAACAGTATGCATCAAACTTCTACAGTACTCTAGCACTGGAGACAGAAGAGGCTTCTACTCCTTTGGCACTGGAGACGGCAGCGGCTCCTCCTTTGGCACTGAAGACGGCAGCAGCTCCTCCCCCTTTGGCTCTGGAGACAACAGTGGCTACTCCCTTTTTGGCATTTTCTGTTTTGCATATCGACATACACTGCTGCCAGCTGTTTTGCTACAAACATTACCCTCTTTAACCTTGTACACACAGGTCTCTGAGTTTTTCCAAGGATATTAGTCTCTGCATAATTTCAAACATTCCTAGACGCATTATGAAAAGTTTATAATGCATCGTTAGACTGGCAGTGTGTCAAGTGGCCTTTGAAATTCCCCAGTTATATCTACATACACACTACCTTTTTAATCCAACTCAGCCTGTCCTCTGAAAGTGGCTCCACCCCAAGCACTTTAGACCTGTCCTCCGCCTGGTACAGTGAGACTGCTGCTGACACCAAAATCAGTGGGCGTTGTATAAATGTGTCAATCCATAAGCTGTTTGTTTCATTAAGTGAAATAAACACTGGTCAATACTGCTTTACCAAATTAAAGTTTGTCATGCTTCCATTAGTATTTCCAAATGTAATTCTGGAAATTCATATATATTACTTAGCTATATAAAAATTAAGTTGCATTTCATTTCAACATTTCAAAGAATCTGTAATGCTATGCTTGCAAACACGGTTGTCAAAGGAATATTTGCCAACTGACGGCTAAAATGAAGAGTTGGTATGAATTCTGTAAAAGGCTTACATTTGATTTTTGTTAAACTTCTTTGACTTTGACGTGTAAAACAAATGCTTTTATGAGTTTAGAAAGAACATTCCGCATGGTGCTTTTACATTCTAGTGAAGAATCTGAAACTGAGAAAATATAAAAAAGACAAGTTATATCAAACAGAAGTTTCTCCTATATAATTTTAATGGCTACCTAATATCAATCAAGTCAATGTGTTTATCTACAATACATAGATATATCTGCATGTTTAGACAATGCTATGTTTACAACGATTTTAGCAAATCAGAGCAGTATGTTATCCACGGCGGCTGAGAAGTGCAAAGAGGTAGCAAAACACCTGTACACACTGAAACCTTTAATCTGCTACCTGTGTGAGGTAAGGTTTTCCATATAAAAAGCAGGCATATTGTGCATTACAAACAAGCAATCACGATGCTTCTTTTGTTTTCAGATTGATGTCACTTTTATGTCTTCTCTTATAAACAAACAAAATCCAGTAAGATGATGGTATTATAGGGTTTACATACAACTCATTTACATACTTTTTAAAACCCATTACAGATTGTCTGTCCATTTCTGACATAAAACCTAATCTCAAAAGGCATAAATATGTGGTTTTGTTATAATCAGATTCAAAGCTTTGGTATTATGTCACAATTAAAACATCTTCTCTGGGTAATGTAAAATGGATGTCTGTTTCTTCACATTGGAAAGCCGGGGCGTGAAGTGTTTTTTAGAATGTACTTCGTAACACTTTCTTCATTTCTCAATAAGTAAGTTTCAGTGTTTGTTTCAGTGTTTTTAAAACATCATTCTTTACTCTCAACCTTATCCCAAAGCTTTTACCCACTATGCATTCTAGAAAAGGGTGTTTTTAGGGAGAAATAATGACTTGGGATTTTACATTATATGTGGTTACATATTTGAAGCATAACATGACATTTAACATGTTTCATATTGTATCACAATAAAAACAAAAATACTAAGATAGTGTACTGTAGGTAATTTAATCAAAACCCCTGCTTTACATTCAAATTGAAATGCATCACGAACTAAGATGTTTCTTTGAAATAAAGTATTAATCAAAAGCTTTCCGCCTCTCCTTACATTTAAAAGAAAAAATTCACACGAGATTTTCATAAATATTAAACATGTCAAAGGCTATTAAAGAAAGTCGTTCAATTTTTCTGTAATTAATTGAATAGGATTCTGAAGAATATAAGGACCTTAATGAGACAGGTTTAACAAGGAGGTGAGACAATGAGACAACTGAATGGTAATTTCATAGAACCAGTGCCATTGATTTGGATTAGTAAATGCATCCCTCATGAGTGGATGATATTATTATGCACATGATTAGCTGCTGCTTTGAAGTAAATGAAGTTGAATTCAAATTAGAAATACTACTGAAATGCCTTTTAATTTGTATTGCAACAACGTGCATTGGAATGTTTCACTTTATACTTCTGAATAGATTTTTTAAAATAAATGTATAAAGTTTAAGTTTGTTATTAAGACTCTTGATATGCTGATGATATACTGTATAGTCTACTGAATCCAATGCCAATGAAGGAGCCTGCATTTTTTTTCTTACTTCTTAGTCTGTGAGCCTAGAGACTGAAGTTTGATCCTCAGTTACTAATGTATGTTTTTTTATGTTACAGTGGTTGAGTGTCAAATGTGTAGTTTTCGAAGAAACACATGTAAGAGCCACACCTGCAAATGCTAGCTACAACCATTGGTGACAGCCCTCCTGTCTGTCACCAACTCACTTAACTCGAGCTGCCTCTCTCTCCTCTGTCCTAATTCTCCTCAACCTCTCTGCTGCCTTTGACACTGTCGATCACTCTATTCTACTATCCTGTCTCGCTGACCTGGGAATCTCTGGCACTGCTCTGGCCTGGTTCTCCTCCTACCTCTCCAACCGCACTTACCAGGTAACCTGGCGTGGAGCAACCTCCACACCTCGCCCTCTCTCAACAGGAGTCCCCCAAGGGTCAGTCTTGGGTCCTCTCCTGTTCTCTCTCTACACCCGCTCCCTGGGCCCCTCATCGCATCCTATGGTTTCTCATACCATTTCTATGCTGATGATGCTCAGATTTTCCTCTCTTTCCCCACCTCTGACTCCACCATCCCCTCCCATATCTCTACCTGTCTGTCTGCTATCTCCTCCTGGATGCACTCGCATCACCTCAAACTCAACCTCTCTAAATCTGACCTCCATTTCTTTCCCTCCTCCTCCTCCTCCTCCTCCTCCTCCTCTGATCTCTCTATCTCCGTTCCTCTGGAATCTACCACACTCTCTCCCTCCTCCTCAGCTAAGAACTTCGGAGTCACCCTGGACCCCTGCCTCTCTAATTCCCAGCACATCTCCACTCTGGCACGCACTTGCCAATTCTTCCTGAGCAACATACGAAGAATCCGACCCTTCCTCACCAACTACGCCACCTGCTCCTGGTCCAGGCCCTGGTACTCTCCCGCCTAGACTACTGCAACTCCCTCCTGGCTGGCCTCCCTGCGTCCGCCACCTGTCCACTCTAGCTCATCCAGAACTCCGCTGCTCGCCTGGTGTTCTCTCTGCCTCGCTTCTCCCATGCAACTCCACTGCTCCGCTCACTCCACTGGCTCCTGATCACCGCTCGCATCCAGTTCAAGACTCTTGTACTTGCCTACAGATGACTTGACCAGACTGCACCCAGCTACCTCCAGACCCTCATCTCTCCCTACACCCCCACCCGACCTATCCGCTCCTCCTGCACTAGAAGACTGGCTCAACCTCCTCTACACTCCCCGGCCTCCAGAGCCCGCTCCTTCTGGACCCTCGCCCCGCAGTTGTGGAATGACCTGTCCCTGACCACCTTCTGGCGCCTCCTCAAGACTCACCTCTTCAGACAGCACCTGTAGAACTCCTCTTTTTTTCCCTCTGGACACTTATCACTCTTCCTTAAATGCGCTTTACTTGCTCTTATCTGCCCCGTATTTTTTGCATTTAATCCTGTACTTTAGAGTACTGTAATCTGTCAAGTGTTATTTAATCTGTAGTATTTTGTATTTAATTATATCCTGATGTAACTATCACTGACACTGTTATCTGCTCCGTTATTGAATCGTATTTTGTCATACTTGTACTTGCTAGAACCAAAGTCATTGTATTTATCTTGCTCTTAATTGTATTATTACTTGTACTGTGATTCTTGAAATGTATTTGTGTTTACAACTGTAAGTCGCCCTGGATAAGGGTGTCTGCTAAGAAATAAATAATAATAATAAAATAATAATAAGCAGTTTCTTATAAACTGGCTGGGTCAAGGTTCTATATGAATTTCCTTAGTTTCCTCATGCATTCTGTGTGCTGTCAGGGGGTAAACTCTGCTGCTGCAGAGTCACTTACAATAGGACCTCGGTTTTACTTTCATCTGAAGGAGGGAGCATAAGGAGGTTAAGTGACTTGCTCAGGGTCACACACAGTGAGTCAATGGCTGAGCCAGGATTTGAACCGGGAACCTCCTGGTATCAAACCCTTTTCAGCATAGGAAGAATCACCTAAAAATGCCTGGTTGAAAAACAGGTATATAACAGGATCTGAACAGTCTCCCTTCACCTTCTGAGAACAGGAGGATTCCCCATGTGATTGATTCGGAGATTGATTCATAATTTCATTAACTGTGTTTAAATACAAATGAAAGAAGATAAAACAGTTTGAAAAAGGCATAAGAGGCTTCACTACAGGATACACTCCAGCCTTGTTATTATTATTACATTAATGTTTATTTATACAAGCTTTACAAAAAGAAGGTCACTGTCCTGGACTTTCCCCCTAAGTCTTTCAGTAGACAACAAGACGAGGTAATGTGCAGTTGTAATCTGTTGACCCTGTGGGTCAATGCATATTAGGCCATCTTCAGACTGCTATCTGCTAATCACCCTTCGAAGTAAACAGCAGCTCAGCTTGCAAATGACCTACAGAGACAGTAACTTAGCATCCTAATATTATCGTACACGATTTTAAATCATATAACTCATTACAATATATATATATATATATATATATATATATATATATATATATATATATATATATATATATATATATATATATATATATATATATATTGGTAACAAGAGGAAGTACTGTGTGGTTACTCTTGAAGAGTATATGTTTTGTGACTGGTAAACAGCTTAGCAGTCCAGTTTAGTTAAAGAAAACCAGTGAAGGCTTTGTCCATCCTGGTAATTTTAAAGGAGTGGTTTTGTTGGGGAAAAGTTAACAAAGTTAGGGAAACAACTTCGGAGTTAGGCTTTTTTTTTTTTTTGTGTGAATAATAAAAGTGTGCAGGAAAGCAGTAAACTACAGATCTGTGTCTGGGTCAACTACTTAAAGGGTGTTAACCAAGCCTTAGCTGGGGGCTTGTGGCCAAGTGCCCGCCCCTGTGCGCATTTATGTGTTGTGTGTTGCATGTGGAGTGTTAATGTTGGTGTGTAGATATTGCTGCACAGGATATAAATGGGTCTGTGTAGCACAAGGCAAGGGGATTGCACAAACACTTCATGTGCATTTAAAGAATGTAATAGTATGTGAGCACGGGATTGCACAAATTAGTTCACATGCTGGGATTCAAATAAATAATTAATTAGTAATTGAATCCCAGCACAACATATAGATGCACTTTTCACTCACTCGGGGTTGGGTGTTCGGTGAGTAGTGAACGGGAGAGAGAGGTGGAGAAGTAAAATAATATTATTATTATTATTATTATTATTATTATTATTATTATTATTATTATTATTATTATTATTAAGTCGTCATAACAATTGCTATTGCGTGCTGGTAGGAGCAGCATGATACTTGTTTGTTTATTTTGACTCACTGTGTTTGTTTGTCTATTTGTCCACTGTTTGTTTAGCGTTAGTCTGTTTTGTTTGTCTATTTATTTGGCCTCAAGTGCGTGTGCTGTTTTTATTTAAACCTTTTATTTTGTTTATTATTAAACCGCGCAGCAGCGCAATTCACATTTCACTTTGCAGTACTGTGTGTTTCTTCCAGGTCTGACGTCACCACTACAGCCTGCTTGTCACAGGGCTATATCACAATATATACTGTGTGTGTATATATATATTTCAAAACAAAACACAAAATGAAGAAAGAGCCTAAACCTAATTTAAACACCAGTTTCCTTAGGGGCTACAACCCCAATTAAATCCATAAGTGTCCAAGCCCTCTATCCACAACAGTCTTGAACAATTTCATGAATATAAAACGTGACTTTTCTTCATTAGGCAGGGTTTTATTACCTAAAGTAATTTCCAGAGTTTGTGGTTTTCTGTCTCCCAGGGAAGCAGAGATCCTCGTGCATGCCTTTGTAACCTTTCGATTGGATTACTGCAATGCTCTTTTTGCTGGTCTTCCTACTCATTCTCTGAATCGTCTTCAGATGGTGAAAACATATCACCCCAGTACTTATGCATTTGCATTGGCTTCCTGTTCATTCTCCTTCTGTTGCTGACATACAAGGCTTTGCACGGTCAGGGTCCTAGTTACATTATGGACCTTCTCAGCCCTTATACATCCCTGCAAGATCGTCAAACTCTGAACTTCTAAAGCCTTTGGTTCCCAGATGTGTTACTCTTGGTGGGCGTAGTTTTAGCTGTGTTGCCCCTTCTCTCTGGAACTCTCTACCTGACTGCATTCAGGACTCCACATCAGTGTTGAATCCACTCTCAAGAGACATTTGTTCTCGGCAGCTTTTTTACAGGGATCCTGTGGACATGTTCTTAAAACTTTTAATGTTTTTGTAATTATTGTTTTTATGATCTTAGGAATTGCTTTTTCTTTGTATTTACCTGTTTTGAATGTATTTTTGAATTTACTGTTTATTGCTTGTTTTGTTTTATTCTTATTGTTATTGTGTTCCTGATTTAGTTTTTTTCATATTGTGCAGCACCCTGAGACACCTTGGTGTGAAGAGGGCTGTATCAAATTAAAGTTATTATTATTATTATTATTATTATATAATGCTCTTGTAAAGGGTTGACTGATGGTCAGGCAGGCAAGCAGGAATTACCAGAACAGCAACATTAAGTTTCAGTATAGGGATGTGCACTTTTTTTGAAAAAGTCAAAATAAAAAACATACGAAAGTCACCTTTTTACACCTCTTTTCAACAAAGAGGTAGCCACACTACATAGGGACCCAGGCTGCTGTCCTTTCTTCAAGAGTTCTATCCTTGAACTAACTTCCAAACTGATCCAGGTGCTTTTATACATGTGACAACAGTCCATACATTCTTTTTTAAAACTTCTCCTGTATTGTCATAATAGTGATAATGACTAACCTTTGCTCTGCTCTATAGTTCATATCAGCACGCTGTCCTAGCTGAGACAGCAGGTGTAATCTCATATCATCACTGTAGCTGGCAATTCAATCAGTAATAATAATGTACTAAGGTAGCACACCATTTTTTGTGCAAGGCGTGCAAGAAATTCTTTCTAATCCTTGTGTAGTTTTGTTTTTGCTTTAAACCTGAATTTATGGTTGATTGATACTAGCATGATTCTTGTATTTTCTTTTTTTTTAAATGTATATAATTATTAACATAATGGTCACCATTGTATTGTACTGAAAATCCATTGGTTATTTGTATATTCCAAATTGAAGTATAAAATACAAGCAAATAACCTAAATATCATTAACAGGACACAATACCATAACAGTACCACCTCTGAATTGACTTCTTTCCCCAGATGTGCCTAGATGTCTCAAAACAAGTTGACTTCATATTGTTAAGTTATACTGCAGAAACAAAATAACAAATGTATGCCAGAAAGAGAGGTTTATGTAGTAAGCAAGCCAAGAAATAAAATTAAAAAATGTGTATTTGATGTTAAATAGTCTGTTTTTACAGTGGGTTGTGTGGCTTTGCTCAACTAACTAATCTAACCTCCCAATGATACATATCTATGAGTTACTTTTTCAGAAAATACAATAAATGAGAATGTTGGCATTGGCTTTTTATGCATAAAAGCAAAACTACTATTGTAACTCAATGACTCATGCATGTGCTGCTCATAGCAGGCGATGTAGAGCACCTTCTTTACCCTACTGGTGTATCATTAGTGTTAAAAATCTACAATACTTGTATAACCTATCAGAAGGTCATTGACATTTGCTTAACTAGAATAAGGACTATAAACTTGAGACTTTACGTTACGTAAGAAACTGGTTAGCTATGATTCAAACATGATTTAAATTTTAGCACCTATATTATCCCCTTGATTTTATTTGTCTAATTAAAATTTAAATTCTAGCACCTCCGTTTGTTATTGGCTATTTCATTCTTGACATAAGCGTTCTTCAGTAGCAGTAGGTCTTGGTGTCTAGGCAGCTGGCCTGGGATTTGAATCTCGTTGGGTAAGTAAAATGTGTTTGATGGTCCACACTTACCTGTAGTCCACGTTACTAAAAAATACCACACATACATGTCTTACTCCAAGCTAAGTATCATATTTTCTGATTCATTATGCCCACATGCCACAGTTTAGTTCCCTAGATGCTGGTCTCCAATACCTAAGCTTAGTAGTCTTTTAGCTATGTTCCACCTTCACTTCACTCTTTGCCAAGAGGTACTATTGTATATTAGGGGTTCAGCTACTCTTTCTGTGTTTAAATCTAACCTACACCATTTTCTTTTCACTAGCTTTTGTTTTTGTATAACTCAAGTTATTCTAAATTACTCTGCAAAGAGCCCCAGGTTGTCTCAGCATGATAAGAAGAAACAGTACAGTATATAAGTTTGGGCTGTTGATGTTGTTGGATAAAGTCCAAAATATTATTCTTTCCCTAATTCAGCCTCTTCAAGATTTGATACAACGTTCAGCAATGATCAGTAGAAGATGTCTGAAAATCTGTGTTTTGTTTGTTTCTAAGCTACTGGGCAGGGCGTCTTTCATTTTCAGCAAAATTCAAGTTATCAAATTCAAATGTACAGTATCTAGAGGGACAGATGGTTTTGATACACACCTAGCTATAGTCACAGCCAGCTAATTAAACCACTTTACCCCTCGCTGTCCTCTGTAATCTGTTCATATCTGCTGGTGAAGACCCAAAGGAATTTAAAGCAGCCAGGGTCTTACCCCTTTAAAAATTCCTTGGTAGGATATTTCACACCCTGGCTAAAGGTTTATACAAGGTATACAAAGTATACTTCAAAATAATCTTAGTACATACAACATGTTGTTCATACCATGACATCCAAAGATACCTTGATGAATACCTTTCAATACAATTCAGTAAGTTGACACCATCTATTTTTGCTTTGCTAAGGTTTTTGACAAAATTCAGTTTATTGTAACACAGATGCTTGATAAGATTTAGATTTGGAGATACTCCAAAAAACTACAGCACTTGGGTTTTGGAGCATGTCTTAAAGGGGTTTGTGACAGAGTAGCGTCACTGGCAAGGCTGTTCTCGTCAGGGAGAGACACTCAGACAAAGGAAGCTGCAGGTTTAAGCACTATTGCGCATGTTCATTACAAAAACTAACAAAGACACACTAAACAAGCAAGTAAAGAGGCACAAGGGCCAAAATAAAAGGTTTAAATAAACGACAAAAACGACTGTACATACGGCCTTCAATCCAAATAAAGCACAGCACAGCACACATCAACAATACCTTCACCCACTCTAACACCAGCATTAACTCTCTCACAGACATTAACTCTAATATTAACACCCATGATTTCCCTTTTTATACACCTGTGTGTTCTGGCAGGGAGGAATTTAACCCCCTCCCTGACAACTCCCCCCCCCCAAACACACACACACATTACACCGGCAGGGCGGAAGCCCTGCCACAGGGCCATAGGTAGTTCATGAAAAAAATTGCTATAATTTTGTGAGATCTAATATCAATAGCATTTTCGTATTCAATGCCACAGAGTGACTGGGCAAATTGCACCATTCCAAATTGTGCCTTGTTATTGAACCCAATTGAGTCTATAACACAGCTTTGCACATAAATGCACTTTGTTGATGATTTATTTAACATAAGTAAACAGTTTGACTAGATGCATGTATCTATAAAAAATAAATGAAGCAGCAAATATAATTTAGTCTTGTCAATTCAACAGTACATAAGTAAAAACCAGTCAGACTTGGTTAAATGTACATCTGATATTACCATCTCTAAACATGATTGATACATTTATCTCCCATGTCATTATACATGCAGCACACACCAAAATAGTACAGGTGTCAACTTGATATTTGCTGGCAAATTGCTCCTGAGACACAGAGAAATGTGTTGATAAATTGTAAATTAGCATAAATGAGCATAGCCCTGAATGACGCTATCAGAAGCAAGGAAACACCTTAATAAATTGGTCCAGTGTATTTCTCTTGATGGTAATGCTAATGTTTGCTATTGGAAAGATCCCCCCTCTGTAAAGTGCATTAAGTTTAAATAGCATTTGCATTGATATATTTTCTATATTAAATTCAGATCAGCACAATTGTTAAAAATGGGTTATTTTTAAGCAGATCTATTAAAATCAAGCAGGAATAATGTATTTTTGTTGCCGTCATTGTTCGAACTGAAAGATATTGATTGTGTTTTTTCTAAACATGTGAACTAAATGTAATCTTTTAAAATTCAGTTGTTAAATTAAGGATATTTTCTGTTCATATATATATATATATATATATATATATATATATATATATATATATATATATATATTGTAAGACAGCAGGGAGGGGGTTAAATGCTCCCTGGAAGAAAACATGTCCGCTTTTGAGCTCACTGGACACCTGGTCAGCAGACTTCGCTGTGATGAGGAGAAACAGTCCTTGCCGGTTTTGCTATCGGTGTATTATTATTTATTTCTTAGCAGACGCCCTTATCCAGGGCGACTTACAGTCGTCAACAATTACAGTTCAAGAATCAAGAATTTATTTAAATGTATACATTTAAATAAATTAGTTCAGTTTCCAGTTATATTATATATATACACTGATTGTACAAAACATTAGGAACACCTTCCTAATATTGAGTTGCACCCCCTTTTGCCCTCAGAACAGCCTCAATTCGTTGGGGCATGGACTCTACAAGGTGTCGAAAGCGCTCCACAGGGATGCTGGCCCATGTTGACTCCAATGCTTCCCACAGTTGTGTCAAGTTGGCTGGTAGTGGATCTCTACCCCGAATAGCTCGTTCCATCACATCCCACAGATGCTCAATTGGATTGAGATCTGGTGACTGGGCAGGCCACTGCAGTAGGCTGAATTCACTGTCATGTTCGTGGAACCATTCAGTTTCTTGTGTTTTGCTGAAAGAAGTGGAACTCTGTTAGGTCGTCGGCTGCCATACCCCATTCGTGTCAAGGTTACGACGAGTTGTGTATTCTTTTATGGGTCTTTCGGCACCAATGTTGTACTGGACTGTCAGTTGACTAACTGTAGCCCCTCTGTTGCTCTGCACAATTCGTGTCAGCCTCCTTTGGCCTCTTTCATCAATGAGCCATTTTCGACCACTGGCCTGACATTGACTGGATGTCCTTTGGGTGGTGGACCATCCTTGATACACACGGGAATCTGCTGAGCGTGAAAAACCCAGCAGCGTTGCAGTTCTTGACACACTCAAACCGGCGCGCCTGGCACCTACTACCATACCCCGTTCAAAGGCACTTAAATCTTTTGTCTTGCCCGTTTACCCTCTGAATGGCACACATACAGTACACAATCAATTGTGTCAAGGCTTAAAAATCCTTCTTTAACATGTCTCCCCTTCATCTACACTGATTGAAGTGGATTTAACAGGTTACATCAATAAGGGATCATAGCTTTCACCTGGATTCACCTCGTCAGTCTATTTCATGGAAAGAGCAGGTGTTCCTAATGTTTTGTACACTCAGTGTATATATATATGAACAAAAATGATTAAATAAAAGTATCTTATCTTTCTGGCATGGTATTGCTTGCATTGATACATGATGTTTGTAATGAGACCAATTTCCATAAATGGGACTAGATCTGAACAGGTAGTGAAAAACTCTATAACTGTTTACCTTTTCATCTTCCTAGTTATTGTGCATTAGATTACTCAAGAGACCACATTTAATCAAAAAGTAGGATTTCATAATGAAAAAATAAATCAGATTCCATAATTATTTGGTGAGAATTGCAGGATTTATTGGGGTTGTTGGCCAACCTAATTCTGATAGTTTGATAAACACACGAGAGGTTGATCTGCATACAGTAGAACCAATCAAAACATACTGGCCTCTACCAACTTTATAATGAGAACAGTCATTGATATAAGTCTACATGTAAATGATCATGGATGCAGAACAGGATTCATTGCCATGGGACATGAACATCTAATTGACTATTTAAATCCAGTATATTGTGTGGAGAGGTAATTTGGCTTTCTGTGTGACCAGAATGTTCCCTCCTTGACCTACACTAATTGCAGGCTGAGAAAATATTGACATTGTATTATGTTCTTATTTAAAAAGATAATGTTGTGATTTCTTGACATGTGAAATATGTGCATGTCTTCATACACACGCACAAATCTTTCATTGAGTGCCTTAAAAATATTTTTTGAACTAAAATGTCCCTGCGGACAATAATAATAATAAAAAAAAAAAAAAGTCAAGAATTATGTGAAATTAATTAATACTAAAACTGCATTCAGTGCCATAAAAAGCACCTGTTATCTTTATCAAAGTTGTTGTTTATTTTGTTATTTACTATATTACCTGTTAAATAATTAAAATGTAATCTTAAGTTTAATTTCTTTTAAATCTTGATCTTGTGAAGTTGTAATCCTGTGAGAGTTTGCAGACAATTGTTTTAACAGACCCATCTTTTAAGTGTGAATGTGATTGTATATAATATACATTTGTATACTAAAGTACTATAGTTACTATGCTTGTGCTTTTTATTCTAGTCCTAGCAGGGGTTGCTACTTTCCAGATCTCTGCAGTGCTGACTTTTAGACCACTTCCTCCGTGACTGAGTGAATCATTACATAGGAAGAGTGAACCTTGACATACACAGCACTAATGAGCCAATGAATGCTGCTGATGCCAAAAGTG
The DNA here is from genome assembly GCA_030684275.1 of Acipenser oxyrinchus oxyrinchus. NCBI lineage: Eukaryota > Metazoa > Chordata > Actinopteri > Acipenseriformes > Acipenseridae > Acipenser > Acipenser oxyrinchus. The sequence goes on along the minus strand of CM060249.1, from coordinate 18,126,134 downwards.
CGTATCGATATGCTCCAGTCCTATTGCTCTTAGCAGCTGTCATTACCTAGCAGTTGTGTCTGCATACATATATATTAGGAAAGGTTAGAAGGTTAGAATTACAGTAATTGTAGGATTATAACAAGGAGACATTTTAAGGACATCTCTAAATTCTGATTGTTTTCTCCTTGATGATTGTGCCACTAGCTAACCCTTTTTGTTTCTTTACCTGTCATAAAGCTATAGACATGGATATAGTCACATACAATATTTTTACAGAGATGGACATAATCAGTTTCACTCATTCCAGGCATTGATAGCAGCTTGATTTTCCACAGTGTAGAGGGAACAAGCTCAAGTGTATCTTATGAAACTCCTAGTAAAACCAGGAATGGATCAAACTGCTATGCAGTGCAAGTCTTATGCCAATCCTGAATTCAAATTGCACTATACTGTACTTAGGCTGTACAATGACAGCTGAGTGTCCATCTGTATCATTACTAAAGAGTAATGCACTTGCTATCCATCATGAAGATTATGTAACTGAGGTATTTCTACGTGTGCAATTTTTTTCCTGGTGTTCTATATCTGCAGTTATTACACTATTTCTCTCATTATTTCTGTGATATTTTCCAATTCCTGATCTTATATTGCCACTATTACCTCATTCGGTAACACTTTATATTGCATGGCATAAATTAATATTAAATTGATATGCAATTGCATATTAAATTAATGTTAAATTAATATTTAATAACTCTACAATAGCTGGTTTCCTGCTAAATGTTAGCCAAATGTCGATTGAAAATGTAATTGCATATCACGTCCATTTATATTACATTTTGTTACCCTTGAAAATATGTAATAATTTCCCATTGTTTACATGTCCTTATTGAAAACACAGTTATTCTGAATGTTAATGGATAGTAACAAGGAATAATTGAACATAAATTTAATATCAATTGCATATCTATTAAATATGAATTTAACATTAATTTAATATGCAATTGTATATCTATTTAATATTATTTTAACATTAATATGCAATTGCATATCTATTTAATATTGATTTATGCCACGCAATATAAAGAATTACCTATCATTCTTACTCTGAATCACATTGTTCACTGAGGAACCTATACCAGACACCAACCCAATCTATTTCTCTTGCCTTCTTCAATTTTAGACAGATAATGGTACCTAACAGATAATGGTAATAAACAGTAGAGATGCATTTGCACTTATTTCCCCAGTCGTGCCATTGTTTAAGAGATCTACGCAGGCTCATCTGCCACTAAGCCAGACTCACACAACATCAAGTCCTGTTTTCAATCAAAACCCAGCTTCTTGTTTAATAAGTACAAAATTACAAAACAACAAATTGTAATTTGAAACCTGACCAAAATTTCAAATGCTTTAGGCAGAGCTCTTCTCAAAAACCTGTCAATTTGTATTTGTATCAAATAAAATCAATAAAATCATTTTTCTTTGCGTTGGTAATGCAGTAGGTTTACCAATTTTAGTGATTTGTGTATGGCTTATCTGTGGCTGTGTATTGCTGGGGGTCGTCCTGTTTGGGATGAACAGTCATGTTGCTCTAAGTAAAGGGGCTACGATTGACAGATTCCCAATAGGGGATGCTGGCTCAGCAGTCACTGGTTACCTATCTCTCAGCAGCACTGGGCCAACCCCTATGCAGTGACTAGTCATATTCTACAGAAATGCGTAATCCAGACAAAAAGACATTCTAATAATAACAAAATACATTCTTAAACATCGAATTGCTCACACCAGTGAAATTAATAATTGTTATTCACATACTGCGTGCATTTTAAAAATAGTCAACAGTTCTGTGAAAAACAATGTAATACAATTACACTACATAGTAATAATAATATGATTTTATGAAATTAACTCTGATTAATAAATGATACACACCACAGTTATTAATATGAAACCACAAACACAACATCAATTTGTGGCTTGCTAATGAGTGTTGAAGGTTTCTTTAAATGAATTCAATTACTTGGTTACTAATGGAATGATGAATACAAGTATTTTAAATTCCTTTTTTTTTTTTTTTAAAGAACGGGAGCTTTAGGATATAATCTCTGAGCATTTCCTTATCAGCTAAAATTCACAACTGTATCTTGATTGACAGCTCTGCCTTACTGCATCTCTCTGTGCATGAAGGGATGCAGAGTGTAGACTTATTCAGGGCTGGCAGCCAGCATTTTTCCTTTTATCTCTAGTCTGCAACCAGACATGCTTTAAATTTCTCATCTGTGAAAATTTCACGGTACAAAACGCTCCATAGTTGATTTTGTCGAGAGCCTATTGGGTTTTCGTCAGCACAATGGTATAAAAGGTTTATTTTGCCGCTGTGTGAATACAACAAACATTCTTAAGACTAAAATTATATTTTTTAAATGTATTTTTTACATTTATATATCTAATCCAACACAGTATTTCACATGTGAAATGGTTCAGTATCACAAAGGTGCAGCTTTTTATATTGTATTGACTTTAGGTTACAGGACATACATAACCCTGTAATACCATGGCAAAACTCGTTAACTGCTAGCATCTATACCATGGTGTTACCATGCAATTACATCAGGCAAGACCATTGCTATGTAAATACACAGTAAGTACCATTGGTAAAATTCAGTTATTACAATGTAAGTAAGTGGTTCCTCATGCCCTGTAATTGATAGGACACATGCTATAACATTCTGTGACATTTTCTTATGATTCTGAACCTTATCCACAAAGCTTTAACTTATTCTTAAGTCTGTTTTGATGCATTAAATAATGTTTGATAGTCACGAGATGGACTAGAAGTTGACCAGGGTTTCATTAAAATGAATTAAGTGAACTCTCATTAAATACATCTGAACTCTCATCAGTCTACAAAAATATGGGATTTTTTTTTAATGTCCACCACAGAAGTTGTAATATACAAATAACAAAATGAACAAATGGGTTTCAGCAACGTTGCCATCATTGAGGCGAATCTGAGTTGATTAGCACACAAAGTTACTTATGCATAACACTGATTGATAGGACAATTAATTCAATCTTTAACTGACTAAATTGTGTTGCTCCTTTGCAAAGTTTAACTGTTATAAGGTTTGTAAATGTAAGCTGAGGATTCTTGAACACTCTTGCAATTAGGCGCATATTCTGGATACTGAGTTAAGGATAATTACAAGTAGAGGTTGCAGTTAAGTGCAATTCACTGAACCATGACGCTGTTGACTTGATAGATGTACCCTGTACTGTGCAACTGAGCTGTGTCTGATTTTTCTGTTTTTCTATTGACAGCTGTGTGAGTAAGCTGTGTGTAGCTCAGATGCTTAGTAGTGCAATGCTATATATATACCCATCAAGGAGGTTCACATTGAATTCATTTTTATATTAATGAAAACATTTAACTCACATGGTAAATATATAACCATAAAATGACTCAGTAAGGCAAAAACTTACACAAGGCAAAAACTAACAATCTGTGAACAGACCAAGGCTCATGCACACGACTGATGTAATCAGTGTATACTGAACACATATATATATTTTTAAAAAAATGATCCAATACAGATTGTTCTACAGTCAGTACTGTGTGGCAATGTGTCATATATGATGGTAGTTTGAGCAAGCTAAATTGATACAAGAAGAAATGTAACAAACATGTCTGTGTTATGAATAGGTTTTAACCCCCAAAAAAAAAACAATAAAACCAATTTCAATTTGCTGTTGGCTGAAGTTATATATATTTCGAAAATGTTCTTGCATGTTTTATAATTACATGCAAACATGCAACACGGTGCCATTATTTAAGAAATCCAGTATACAACATGATACATTCATATTGTATTATTGCATAAACACAATGGGGTGTACCAAGGAACTAAAGTTCTGTATAACATTACCTGTTCCAAAAGTTCTTAGTGTCCCATCATCCTGTATATTTTTATATGGGTAAATGCCTCACTTCTGTAACAATTTAATTAATTCAAGTTATTGCTTTTCTTACTTTAAACATGCAGTGTCAAATATGAGATCTGTTTTATTACGCTTCTTGGTTTATTTACGATTAGCCAAAACAAATACAGTACTATATGTAGCTTTGGGACATCCCCAGTGTGGAGAAATTGAAAAGGGGGCATTTTGATGTGAACAGAGTTGACTTTGTTTAATCAAGAAGCATCACACACAGGTCCGGAGGCTTAAGCTATTGTCCACTGGGAGATAATAATGCAATCCTTGAGGAATCCTTCAAGTTATTCACACTTTAGTTAAATATCATTAGAAATTAAATAGCATTAGATGAAGCAACACTAAATTCTGTCAATGCTCAGAATGCATACTTAAGTACACTACAAAATAATATAATGAACCAAACATGCAAAACAGTTACTTTAATAAAGACATTAGTATGCAGCTTGGTGAAGCTTTAATCAGCCTTCTTAGAATCTATATTAATAAACACAGAGGCTGATTATCAACCCAATATAGCCAAGATTACTGATGAGATACAGTGACACAATGAACTCCACACACAGACGACTGAGACTTAGGAGACACAGCATGGTTTCACAGGATGAAGATACAGACTTGAAAGTTAATTTGCAAAGAAAGACCATGCAAGAACCAGCTTTTATAAAGATCCATTTATAATCATAAAGAACTTACTCACCAGTGAAAAAGAATGGTTTACTTACAGCAACACTAAGCCCAAGTTGAAGAGATCTCTTGAAGAGACATACACTGATCCAAGAAGCCTATGTTGATTCTACCTATATATCCATCAGAATACCAAATGGAGGACTGCTCCTAAGTGGAAGGAGGTGGATCAAGCCTTGAAGAAAGTAAGGACTTCATCATCGCTGGGTCCTAATGGTGTACCATACCGAGTTTACAAGAGTCCACCTGAGGTTTTAAAAATATTATGGAGGTTGATGGGTAAAACAGGTGGTCCCAAGGGCATGGTGCAGAGCAAGAGGGGTCTTTATCCCCCCCAAAAAATAATCTACCAGCAGCGTTCAATTTTGTCCAATGTTTCTTTTAAATTAAGATATTTTTCAGCATTGTGGCACAAAGGTTATCAACTTATCTATTGAAGAATTGCATGATCGCCACCTCTATACAGAAAGCTGGTATCACAGGCTTTCCGGCATGCTTGAAGCATGTCAGTGTGATCTGGTAATAGATTCAGGGTTAGGTGTACTGACATGGGCCACTAGCAGTGCAAACATATTGCAATTTGCATTTTCGTTGTGACAAGTTTGCAAAGTATACATTTTGTCATATGTACTAAGAGAAAATATGTTAATAAAAAGATCAGCAAAATACTAATTTAAATATGTTTTGCTGCTTCTTAGCGAGATCTCTAGCATTGCGAGAGTCATGCAACATTGTCCAAATAAATAGCGGGAGCTGAGTTGTGGTTTGCTTCAGCAGAGGGTGCCCAAAGGATAACGTCTATACGTGCAAGGTTGCAAGAATCAAAATACCATTGTTTTTGTTAAATGTACAGTAAATATCATCTGTACAATGCATTCTGTTCTGTCTTCATTTTACCTATTTCAATACTGTTTATATATACAGTATATATATATATATACATATATATATATATATATATATACACTACCGTTCAAAAGTTTGGGGTCACTTAGAAATTTCCTTGTTTTCCATGAAAACATACATGAAATGAGTTTGAATAGGAAATATAGCAAAATGAATAGGAAATATAGTCATTGACAAGGTTAGAAATAATGATTTTTAATTGAAATAATAATTGTGTCCTTCAAACTTTGCTTTCGTCAAAGAATCCTCCATTTGCAGCAATTACAGCCTTGCAGACCTTTGGCATTCTAGTTGTCAATTTGTTGAGGTAATCTGAAAAGATTTCACCCCATGCTTGCTGAAGCACCTCCCACAAGTTGGATTGGCTTGATGGGCACTTCTTACGTACCATACGGTCAAGCTGCTCCCACAACAGCTCAATAGGGTTGAGATCCGTGACTGTGCTGGCCACTCCATTATAGACAGAATACCAGCTGACTGCTTCTTCCCTAAATAGTTCTTACATAGTTTGGAGCTGTGCTTTGGGTCATTGTCCTGTTGTAGGAGGAAATTGGCTCCAATCAAGCGCGTCCACAGGGTATGGCATGGCGTTGCAAAATGGAGTGATAGCCTTCCTTCTTCAAGATCCCTTTACCCTGTACAAATCTCCCACTTTACCACCACCAAAGCACCCCCAGACCATCACATTGCCTCCACCATGCTTGACAGATGGCGTCAAGCACTCCTCCAGCATCTTTTCATTTGGTATGCATCTCACGAATGTTCTTCTTTGTGATCCGAACACCTCAAACTTAGATTCGTCTGTCCATAACACTTTTTCCAATCTTCCTCTGTCCAGTGTCTGTGTTCTTTTGCCCATCTTAATCTTTTTCTTTTCATTGGCCAGTCTGAGATATGGCTTTTCTTTGCAACTCTGCCTAGAAGGCCAGCATCCCGGAGTCGCCTCTTCACTGTTGATGTTGAGACTGGTGTTTTGCGGGTACTATTTAATGAAGCTGCCAGTTGAGGACCTGTGAGGCGTCTGTTTCTCAAACTAGACATTCTAATGTATTTGTCCTCTTGCTCAGTTGTGCACCGGGCCTCCCACCTCTTTCTATTCTGGTTAGAGCCAGTTTGCGCTGTTCTGTGAAGGGAGTAGTACACAGCGTTGTACGAGATCTTCAGTTTCTTGGCAATTTCTCGCATGGAATAGCCTTCATTTCTCAGAACAAGAATAGACTGACGAGTTTCAGAAGAAAGTTCTTTGTTTCTGGCCATTTTGAGCCTGTAATCGAACCCACAATTGCTGATGCTCCAGATACTCAACTAGTCTAAAGAAGGCCAGTTTTATTGCTTCTTTAATCAGCACAACAGTTTTCAGCTGTGCTAACATAATTGCAAAAGGGTTTTCTAATGATCAATTAACCTTTTAAAATGATCAACTTGGATTAGCAAACACAACGTGCCATTGGAACACAGGACTGATGGTTGCTGATAATGGGCCTCTGTACGCCTATGTAGATATTCCATTACAAATCAGCCGTTTCCAGCTACAATAGTCATTTACAACATTAACAATGTCTACACTGTATTTCTGATCAATTTGATGTTATTTTAATGGACAAAAAATTTGCTTTTCTTTCGAAAACAAGGAAATTTCTAAGTGACCCCAAACTTTTGAATGGTAGTGTATATATATATATATATATATATATATATATATATAATCTATAAAATGAAAGGTGGTTTAATCCCATCAGATTCTACAGTGGGCCCCCACCTTCACCTCCTAAAAGCTTTTCATAATCATACAGTAGCCCCTCGCTAAGCCAGACATGTTTGTCCAACATAAGGAGGTGTCAGGTTTAAAAACAAAACAATAAACTTGCACACACATACATTTATAGTACTCCATGCATTTTAAATGTAAATCATTGCACTGAAATACACTAATTCGCTTTGGGTAGGATACACATTACATTATGTAAAAATATAAATCTGTACAGTATGCCTATACAGTATACAGTACAGCAGTAAAATCAAATGAATACCTAGCACACTTTCTTTTTACTTTAGCCTGTAGGCTACCGGTAATACAAAATAAAGCATGCTGCTGCATTGTACACATTGGTGTACAATACAAATTAAAGAACATTTTAAATTGAAACTAAATGATTTTAGCAGGGCTTTTTATTATTATTTTTAACAGACAATTAACACAAAATAGATCCTATTCCTATACAGATGCTCAGAATGAGCTGGAGGAGTTAGCGGCACATATGTGCAGTCTATTGCTCCCAACACGATGGGGGAACCAGAAATGTCATAGAAATGTGTTTTAAAGGGTTGTAAGTACACCCTGCGTATAATATTTCAGAACCCTGATTTGCACTATCTCCACCCCATTTGTGTGAATTTATGCAGGAACGCCCATAATTATATATTAATCAAAGGTTGAACCACAAAGAAAAACTGCTGCCGCAGAGCATTCCCTAAAAAGTCGCTAATAGCGTGGCGTTTGTTTAGTACATTTCACCCTAGACTTCCGACTCATTTGCAAATGGTTTGCGACTATTGTGACAGACGTGACACTTTAGTACATCTACTCCCCGAGTCTGAAAAAAAGGAGACGAACAACCTCCATGTAACATTCCTGGGTTTAGCTAATGCATATGGTTCACTGTCACATCAGCTCCTTTGGGCTGCATTTGAGTTCTTCGGTGTACCCAGTACCATAACAGGGTCAGTGAAAGCCTACTTCGGGGACTTGCAGTTCTATTTTTCATCTTCAGAGTTTACCACTACTTCCCAGTTTTCTCCACTGGCCTTTACCTTGGCAATGGAAGCCATTATTAGGGCCTCAAATAGGTAGTGGGAGGAGAATGGCTGGCTTCTGGCATGTGGCTGCCACCACTTAAAGCATACATGGGGATGACATGACCACCATGACTACAACGGTAGCCTGCACCAATCAGTTACTTGGCAAACTAGCAGATAACATCAGATTGGCACGTATGCAGTTCAAGTCCACCAAGTCAAGAACCATCTCTATCATCAAAGGCAAAGTAGTGGATAAGGTGTTCTATAGTGATGACATGGCCATCAGTGTCAGAAAAGCCTATAAAGCAGTTTGGGAGGTGGTACAGGTGGTTTGGGGGTTTAAAGGACAGTCCGAGTGGGAGAGGTGAGACAGCAGGCAGTGCAAAGGCTGAAGAGGAATGACAGTAGTGCTCTACTGGGCAAGCTTAAAGTCTGGTGCTTTTAGTTTGGTCTTCTTCCAAGGTTGCTGTAGCAACGTACCGTATATAAGAGGCTTCCTTGTCAACAGTATAGAGAGATGGGAAGACTTGATTAGTCCATACATTAGGAAATGGCTGGAAGTTCCACGATTCCTTAGCAGGGTAGTACGGTAAAGAGAAACTGCAGCTACCAGCCTTAGCTCTAACTGAGAAATTCAAGGTTCCGCTGGAAAGTACACTGATGGAATCACCTGACGAGTGTGTGAGGGAGGTAGCACCTGTAATGAGAACTGGGAGAAATGCATTGATCAAAAACATTTTTTATATCAATGCCTTGTGTGGTTGCCACAAACATGTTATCTATTCTAAAATTGCAAGACAGTACATAGCTGGCAAGGTTAGATATGAAAACTCTTTTAATGTTTTAACCTATTAAGACAGGTTCTCTTAATAGTGTTTGCAAAATATTTACTTCTAGTAAGACTGAATTAGAGCAAGTAGCAGTTTATACATATTTAGGTATTTGGCTGGACAGTACTTTGTCTTTTAAAACTCATATTGATAAAGTTCAATCTAAAGTTAAATCTAATTTTTTTTTAATTTTGTTCCGCTAGGAATACTCTAGTCCAGATGTGTGTTCTTCCAATACTGGATTATGGTGATGTCTATAAAATGGCCTTGAAAGCTGCTTTGGGAAAGATTGATGCTTTATACCATTCTGCTGTAAGATTTCTAACTGCTGCTTCTTATCTTACTCATCACTGTGATCTTTATATTATGGTTGAATGGCCTTCATTGCACACTAGACGACTGGATCATTGGCTTAGGTTAGTTTATCGAACCCTGATTGGGAAAACCCCACTATATTTGCACAACCTATTACAGTTATCTGCTTCAGTTTACAATTTAAGATCATATTCATTCATTAGATTGGTTCTGTCCACTGTTTTTGGGTGTAATTCATTTTAGTTTGCGGCTGCTTATGGCTGGAATTAATTTCAAATCAAATTAAAATTATAGAGTTTTGTTTCGGAGGATGTTTTTAATCGGAATCTGAATTCAACATTGTCTGATGCATGTGCATGTACTTGCTAATGTTTTTTTGTTTTGTTTTCTATGTAGTATTTGTTTGCTGTGATGTTTGCCTCTTCACCAGATCGTCGTTGTACATGAGAATTTGTTCTCAATCTTCTTCTCTGGTAAAATAAAAAAAATGATTTTTTTTCACACAGTATGTAAATTAGGGCAGTTCCAATTTATACTATAAGGAGGTGTGTTGTAGTAATTTATTTACTAAATTCTGAGGAAAACTTAAGGTATAATTTTGGCTACCTTCATTGTGATTCTTTCCTACACCAGTGCTAGTATACCAGTATGGATGCTTTCTCTTGTAAATTATTTATTTTCAAAGAAAAAGAGCTGAGAGGAAATATCTTCCGCTAACTGAACTCCCCTGCAATTCAATTAATGCAACTTCTAGAACTTACTGGGAAGTAGCTATTTCAAAGTAATCCAACAAGCATATTGTATTTGTATATACCGGTATGTGTGATTTTTTTGTCTATACTTGGTCATTCCTGTGATGTCTGCTTGTGTTTTTTTCACAAGCATTCAAGCCTGGTTGTCAACGGTAACACAACTGGAATGTCATGTAAATTGTAATCTGTTGCAAACAAATTTGCAGCTGAGGGGGGAATAAAATGGCAACTGTAGGAACATATGGTCAGCCACTGATTTCTTTATCTCATCCCAAACCCCGCCCAATTTGCATGATTGTTCTTCCCTGAAGGGAACTGCCACTTCTCATTGTCTATACAGTTGACTACCTATAAGTTAGTAGGGGTATACATAAACTGGTCAACTACTGCTCTCTGAATTAAAGATATTGTCTTTGTTTACAACTTTCCCTGCCCCTCCTTCTTTACCTGTCAGAAACTGGAACAAGACCTGAATAAAACATGCAGATTGGATGTGTTGCACAGTGAACATAACGTGCAACATGATTAATGCAAGTAAGAGGAGATCTGCACTTGATTTTGTTTTTCACTTAATTGAATTCTTCACACAAAAAATAAGAATTTTAAACACTTTAAAAAAGCAATATAGAATAATAGTTAATATTTTTAAGGTTTATTAACTAAAGTATCATATTTAATTGTGGCACTGGGTTTTATTTGATATTTTAGGTCTAGGTACTCACAGGAATTTGTTTACAGAATGCATTACCAGTGAAGTTTATTGGCACCAGTCGTCACAAAGGATCAGATCACAGGAAAAGAACAAGGCTCACAAAAGGTGATTATTAATTAATAAAGTCTGAACAATACCTGTGATATCATAGTACATAGAATTTTCCTAAACATGTTTATTAGGTCATAGCTAAAGCTAAATTTATTTTGTATTAACACTTTAATTACTACATTTAATTTTGGTTAACTGCCCTTAAAGAACAACAGGGTGGACATGAAATATCACAGTAATTGAAATGTAGTTGTTTGTTTTTTTTAGAATATCCTTATTTTATTTTCTGTATCAGTCATCACATCCTGGTGACTTTATGAAACGCAGATATTAAAAGCACTGCTATGACCATTTGGGGCTAGAGTGTTGCAGGGGGAAAGGTTAATGGTTACACTCTGGTGTACCAGCTGAACTAAGAGGGAAGACATATTTGAGAGCCGTATTGTATTGAGGCCACAGATGTGCTTTTAACTTCTGAGCTTTAAAAAGCCACCATAATGTGAGAATTGAAATAGAAAATGATATGCAAAGAGAATTTAAAAAAAAAAAACAAGAATACAATAGTTAAGATAGCTGTCATATTTCATGCCTGTACTAAGCTGTTCCTGAAGCCTTTATATAAGGATGGTTAAAATAAAATGTTGTTTCATATTTGTATATGTACTTTATGTACAAGCACACTATATCCATGTGTGTATAGGGGCTGACAGGCATATCCCACAAAAATGTGTTAGTAGTTATAGAACTCCCCCGTCCGGTAACATAATTGTAATTTAAGCTTTCCCTTACTACAGATGCACCAGCCTGAAGGATCTGTTTTACCTGAGGGAAGCTTTGTTTGCATTTGTTTTTAGCAATATTTTGGCAATCCATGTGGACAATTCTCCAAGCATTTCACTTTTAAGTCTGAAAAAACAGAAAGAATCAATGTTAATGCAGCAGCACTATACATAAACCACTTAAGAATACCTGAAATAAATAACTGTGTTTTTCTCCTTTCAGAAACATTTTTGAGAAAAGGGTTTTGTTTATTTGAATGTTTAAAACTGTATGGGGTACTGCACCTTATCATTCATTCATCAATTATTTTCAATTTGTACACAAAGTCTAAAAAACAGTAGCTGTTTTTTTTTTCTTTCTTTCTATTGAGCCACTACCGTATGCCTGTAGTTCATACATCCTTGGATTTCAAGAAAAAAAAAAATAGAATCTGAAGCAATTGTTTACCTCATATTCTGTAGCCCACTGTGGAAACCCAATACAGATTGTGCCCTAAAGTCAATTTATTAAAGCATGAGTTGAATACAGTATTAAATGTAGAAGACAGCTTCCGAAATGTATACGCCACCCTTTGCAAGCTGACAATGCCTTCTTGAGATAGCACCAGCCTTGAGCGGAAATGTTTTCTTGTTAACCTGTTTTTATCTGATGAATGGATAAGAGAAAAAGGAAATAGGTTTCCTTGGACTCTGATGTGTTGATTGTTAAAGAGTGGCCATGGTAATCTCTGGAGGATTTAGTAAGGCATGCACACCACCACTTTTGTAAGGATTCATATTAATACATTGAAAGTAATGAATCTGCATTAACATCTTACAGCAATATACCCTTTTGCCCTTTTGTTGTTGTTGTTGTTTTTGTTCCCTCACGATCCCATGATCCCACGACCAAGTTGATTTCTTTTTTTTACACCCAAGGACTCGAGAGCAGATGTAAACTACCGGCCTCTGGATGACAAAGGCCAGCCCTGTAGGTGTCTGAAGTTCTGGATGAGAAACAGATCCCGGTCAGTTTTGCCTCCCGAATCCATGGGAACAGGAGTTTGATTTCTTGTAAAAGGGAAAAAAGGCAACAGTTCAGAATGTTTCATGGTTTTTATATTAAAAGGAAAGTGGAAAGAACAGAAGAGTTGTTATCTAAAAAAAACTCCCGCTCCAGGAATCTACTACACTACGAAACACTCAGTCTAAACCTACTGCTGTTGCTCCCGAAGTCCCGGCCTCCCGGCAACTCTGGATCTTTCTGTCTTGCAGTTGAAGGGTTCCGTAGTAGTTATCCTGCGGAGCGGACGCTCTCCTCGATGTAAACAAAGCTCCCATCTGTGTAGCATGGCGATGCAGTTGCCTTGAGTTGTGGCGCAAATGCTACTTGAGCTGCGCGCAGGCTCCCCAGTCATGGCCCCCAGCCAATCCGGACGCCCCGATCATCTCAGCACCAGGTGAGGCTACCTGGTTAATTGGTTGCTTAGCAACGCATCTCCTGTTAAGTGTCTCAGCAGCTCACCTCCGCGCAAGAACCAGCGACATGGTCCTCCCTGTCACACAGATGCATTTCAAATTGTATAATTTTGAGAAAAAAAAACATTATGGAAAATGGAAAAGGAATTTGTCTTCAAATAAAGCACACTTCCTAAAATACAGAACTAGTGGCAACATACCGATTTTATATCTTGCAAATCTTCCTTTTTGCTGTCCAATTCTATTGGGAACATATAGCTGAAAATGTTCAGTAACACCTTCATATCCTTTACAACGATTAAGCCTGACATTTTATACAAGGACATTCCTCCAATTCCACAGTGTTTTAAATAGCACTTGAGCTGCAGCTGAAGCATCTCTCCACTCTTTATTCAGCCTCCCACACAGCTTACAAACATTTTTATAACATTTTTCTATCATTCATCTGCATTCACAGTCTATTATGTTACTTCTGAGGCATACAATTAACAGGTTGGTTACTGTTTTTAAATACGTTTTATTATAGACTGCTGAGGATCTTTCAGCCAATCAGAGCAACAGTTTTGGCAGCTGTAACGACTGTAATGCAAACAGACTCTGACCTTTTAAAGGGAACCCTGTTGGTTTGACCAGTGCGCAGTTAACTTTATACATTTAGCAATGATGCAAAGTAGGACGCCCAAGGACAGAAATTACATCCATATAAATTACTTTGTAATGAAATGCCAGTTAGCAAACTACTGTAGTCTATTCTATTGACAGCCATTTAAAATGCTGTTTCCCTGCATTAGAACGAACCAATCGCTGCCATTTCATAAATCACTGCTCCATTTTACTGCAGTCATCATGATCTATTGTTTACTATTTTAATTAAATACTGTAGTAAATCATACACTTGTTTATGTTATTACATTCAGATTACAGCCACTTATTATACATACTAAATTATTTTATAAAGATTAAACAACAGTAATTTTAATTGAAACAAGTTTTAAAGTTAAAAAGGCACATCAGAAGGTGATTTCTCCTGTGAAAAAATACTTCAAATAAAAGTTTACCTCTAATACTAGGCATCCTTCTTGGCACACTAGTCACATGTAATGGATTTCCTCCTAGTGTCCGATGACTTAATAATACTGACATTAGCATGAGACATGTACTTTCCATTGAATTCAATGGGCTGAGATGCTAATTCATCAACAAACCAAAAAAAGGGAGAACGTAGTGGTGATGCGTAGGGGGCATTGGTTATGTAAAATAATTATATATGCATGTGCACAAGCTGAAGAAATAAATATGTAACAGCAAAGAAAAATGACCTTTTCAATCCAATCAGTTTAATCCACCTTGGAAGCTTGGTGCTTCTGGCATCCCCCTAGGTCCTAGTCCATATTATCTTCAAGAGATCTTTTTTTTATTATTGTGCATTGCTGTATGTGTAGAAAGTTGTGTTTAAATAGCTTACATGCAGCAACAGTTCATTCAAATAAAAAGGCAATTGGAAAATATCTTGTATTTGTTACTATGTTTTAAAATACAATAATGTAAGAAATGTAGCTGACCGAATAAAAAAGGTTTTGCAATAACACAGCGTCCAGATTAGCCTACAGCCATACATGTTTATTAATAATAATAATAATAATAATAATAATAATAATAATAATAATAATAATAATAATAATAATAATACACAATAAACTGAAAACATACCCACAGAATGCAAACTGTCAAAGCTAAAAAGTATTAAGTTGCATATAGGTGGTCCTTTTCAAAAACTGAAACTATAACTTTTATAGTTTGAACAGATGCCTAATCCATTTCAAGTACTGAGGTAAAGTGATAAATACATGTGTGGTATAATTTTTAAATATAGCCTGTGACATTCACAGCACACATACTATAGCATATTATTAAAAAAGAAAAAAAAAAAAACTAGCACTAACAAAAGCCAATTCCATAATGGGTTCTCCCAGTTTTTCAAGTCAAACAGTTGATTTGCACACAGACACACCCACTTTTTCCGGTGTATGGCTTGACTGGATTAGTGCAGATGTAAACCTGTCTCAGATATTCGATAACACCTTTCTTCATGCCAGCTGGCAGTGTCTGAGTGCATTACCTGGGATTTAATAGAGGACATGACATCAGATCCAGGGTCAGGGAGTTTTACTTCAGGGTGCATGGACATGTTTGGCTTTATAAATTGAGCCCAGCAGGAGGTTGTCTATTAGTTATTTAAACTAAGGATAGCTTATTTCTAATTGTTTATTCAGTCCCGATTTCTTAGCAAATGTCCTGTGTCCTGATGCATAGGAAGAAAACCCTGATATTTATCCTTTGAAATTCGTCACAGCCAGTCAGGGCGTTCGCTCTTGCACAGTACTGTTTTTTTCTCTCTCTCTTTAGTGGCTGCTGACCCTCGTGCACTGCACATGACCAGATCTCAGTTTATTGACATATGGTATATCCAGTCATATTGCAGAAGTGTATTGTTTCCTCACTATGGTTTGATGTGTATGCTTTTATAGTTGTATTACAAACATTAGATTGAAACATTTAGTGTAGAAGAAAAAAACTGGTATGCCATTTAAGCTCATTGTTTTATGGGTTATGCTATTTAAAACAAAAAGATTATTTTGTTGTGCATGAATATTTTTTTGGTGTCCGTATTTGGGGATGCGACTTGAATTCAGGGGCGACTTAAATTAGGAGTAAACACGGTATATATATATATATATATTGTAAAAGATCGAACCTCTTTGCGGTTCGTTGCCCCTTTAAAACACTGACCCAGCACACGCAAATGGATTTTTAAAGCGCGGTTGCGCTATTTTTAATGAAAACACATAAAACAAAAATAAACAAACAAACAAACACCTAGCTCGCTTTGAGCACTAACTAAACAAAACAGGAACCTAAACTAAAGACAGGACAGCTAAGCTGTTTACCTGTAACAAAACAAACAGCACACACAAAAAAAAACACCTCACTCTACCTTTTTTTTTTTCTTTTAAACTACGGCTGTACCCACACACCAGCACAGTCGGGCTTCTACCCTCTTCAGCAGCTGCCCAGTGCAGACTGACTGCTCTCCTTTAATACCGGGCACCTGGCTCCAATTTCCAATAGCAGCCAGGTGCAGGTAATGATTAACAATAAAACAATAAAACAATTAAACAAAACAATTAACACAAATCAAATAATTAACAAAACAAAACCAAAATGTGCCTTACACACATGTTTTCCTCTAGGGAGGAATTAACCCCCTCCCTGCTGTCTCACAATATACAGTATATATATATATATACAGAACAGACAACACCAGCAACGTAATTAAAACAATATTTATTAATTTAAAAAATGGCAACAACAGTTAAAACTTCAGCAAAATATCCACCACCCACTAATTGGCTAGGGTGGGAAAGTATCAAAATAAAAATAAAAGAGTGCCCACCACTGGGCTAGGGCACAAAGTATCAAAACAACAAGAAGGAAATACAACTGGCAGTGCAGAGGCCCTGCCCACTGGACTCCAGCCGAGCTGTCCGCTGCTGAGTCCAATCCTCCTGGGTGTGCAGCGTCAACACAAAGGTCGAGTCCAGCATGACAGTTACATTCTGGCTACCAAAAGTCTTGTAAGCATAATCAATGCTCTCATTGCTGGACAGAATGTTACTTCAGAAGAAATATTCAAATCTGTCATCCAGATACATAGTTTTAGCAAAGCAGGTTAGTACAAAATGGGTTAAGGAGAGGGAAAATCGCATCTCTTTAATTTATATCTAAGAACTCCCTTATAAAAAGAAAACAAATTATTCATCTTCCTAAACTTTCATAATTATGTTACCTTAGAATCAATATCATTAATTAAAAAATAATAAAAAAAAACAAAATACACTTTTCTCAAGTGTCAAGGCTGGGTGCTTCAATTATCTTTAATAAGCATGGGAAGTACTATCATATATAATAAAACATTCCCTTTTGGCAGTACAGTGCTTACACTGCAATTATACTTTGCCTTTTCAGTGAAATTGATTTTCACTGTGCCGTCTTGTAATTTCAATCTCTTGTTTAGAAGAAAGGAGAGCTGTGCTACATAAAACAGCAGATAGATCTAGCCATTATTTGACAATATTACTGCAATTAATGAGTGAACTGTTTGACTAGCTGAAATATAGGATGGCAATTAAAGAAATCAATTATTAGGAACAAACTATCAGCTTGTTTTTGAGCTTCATGGATCATTATTGTTTATGTTGAATTAGCTTTGCTTGCAGTTATGGAGTACAGATGGTTCAAGCCACTGTTAAAGTGCTATAGCCAAGCTTTTTTGCCTCTTAGACCAATAGATGGTTTAGTTTTCCAGATCTCTACACTGCCTATATAATGGTAGATCATCACGTTTTGAAAACATGATTGTGTATGAGGATAATGCTTTTTTCAATGCGGTGTACAAATTATTTGGTATAATGGATATGATGTTTATTTGTCTCAGATAAAGCATAAGTATGTGAGTGGGAGGCTTACATGGGGCCCTACTACCTGCTGCACAGGAAATTAACTTATTGTTGCAGGGTAAATGAACGCTGCGTTGGTATTGTATCCCTGACGATAGGAAATATATGTGCAACAACTGAGAGTTCGCCCTTCACAAAAATGGCAGACAAGTGAAACTCTGGTTGCGTTCGTGACGTGCAGACCTTCAACAGTCTGCGTAAAACCTGTTCTAGTTCTCCGTCTGTGTGAGCTCAGACAGAAAAGACATCGCCAGGTCACGCAGCCACGGGCTTCAGCGGCTGCACAGATCACACAAAACAACAGAGGAGTCCTGACAGACAGAGAGGGGTGCAGGCAAGGCTATGCCGTCATTAGGAAACCTGTTACTGTTTTTAGGCAGACCTACATTGGGATATTAATACTGCTCGGCACCCTCCCACACTTATATTGTGGTGGCAGAATTAATTAGCTGTACTGAGTCAAAGTGAAAATAAAGTCTGGTAATTGTGATATTTTTTTATGTTGATAAAAACATATCACAAGCAAATATGTTGCCACATCGTCCACTATATACATTACATATCTACAATAAGTAGGGTGATTATCAAGTAAAATATAGGGACAGCACTTGACATAATACATATTTTAACCTATGACATCCCTTATGAAACTAAAGTTAACTTCCACAAAACTCATCTTGTAAGTGTACAGTAATGTCATGATAATACCTGTATGTCTAACTATAGCTTGTTTTGTTGTTTAAAATGAGGTCAGTGTTCATTGTTACAGCTGTATCAGATGAAAGTGCTTGTGTAGAATTTGCTCTCTTGCCTTGCCACGATTGAAGTGCAAGTAGTCATACTTTCATCAATCCCCTGCTTAATGTTGTTTGCCTCACTTATCTTTCCCTTTGATTCACCTCAGCCACAACTGTAGCACTCTTTTCTGACCTTTGTTAGTTTTTTTATTTTTTTTATTTTACCTTTGGAGTATTAGAATATGTCAAATAATTAGAATACTGCATTACAAAAATGTCTTGGCATATCAGCTTTTTCCAGAACACTGCCAGATGACATTGACAGTCTTACATTTACTGCTGATGACTGTCACAAAACATGTTGTAGCTAAAGTACTAACCAAATATTTCAGTACTTACAAAGGTAGCACAGAAGGGAATATGAATGCTACATGAAAGTACACATCAACATCATTTTTTTCCTATAGTAATAATAGAATAGAAAACGTTAGGTTACTTACCGTAACCCTGGTTCCCTGAAAAATAAATGTCAACCATTACAAGTTGGGAAATGACCCTCGTGTCACATGACCTGAGCACATATTTAAAAAGCTGCCTGATAGGCCCGGTGTAACCACGTGTCTGTTGCATTCTGGAACAAGACTCTACGTCACACAGGAACCTTTGCCATTTGATTCCGTATGGCAATGAAGCCGAGCTAGCGACCTTGCAAATTTAATGGTTGACATTTCTTTTTCAGGGAACCAGGGTTACGGTAAGTAGCCTAACGTTCCCTTTCAATCTCGAAATGTCAACCATTATGAGTTGGAAAATGTATACCCAAGCTGTCGCAGTGAGCTAAAGCAGCCACAAGCCTTGCCCTGGTGCGAGCCTAACTGGAAAGCTGCTGCGCAAGAGGGCAAGCTGCATCAAGGACTCTGGACCCCACAGAAAGGCACCGCTGAAGTAGCCACATTCAGTCGGTAAAACCTTATAAACGTGTGTGGTGTGGTCCATGCCACAGTGTTACATATGTCAGGTAGGGATGCCCCATGAAACACTGCCCAAGACGTCATAGTCCCTGTTGTGGAGTGAGCTGTAACATCACTTGGAGGGGGTAGGTTAGCCAGCCGGATCGTATCCATTATCCAATGCGACAATCGCTGCTTGGAAAGTACTTGACCTTGAGTGCGTGACCCCTAACACACAAATAACTGGGTTGTCTGTCACCATGATTGAGACCTATCAATGGAATGTCTTGTTCCAGAATGCAACAAACACGTGATCACACCGGGCCTATCAGTCAGCTTTTTAAATATGTGCTCAGGTCATGTGACATGAGGGTCATTTCCCAACTTGTAATGGCTAACATTTCGAGATTGAAAGGGAACAAACCCTTGTTCTATATTCTTAATAATTAACTGCAGTACATTGCTGCAAATTAAGTTTTTTAGTGCCACAGTGATGACACTGATAAAATGTTAAAGAAAAGTGCATTTAAATGATATATAATTCATTCACTCCCAACAATTTCTTGATGGGGGAAAAAATGTGTTTAATTTTATTCCAGATGTATCTGTATTGAATCCATCTCTTGATGCTTTCCTCCCTAGAGATGTGTTTTACATTAAAAAGCAGCATGTCTTTGATATGGTAAAAGAGTCAGCACATCACATGCTTTTGACAGAGCTCAAAGAAGTTCAGAAAAGCATATTATATCTTTTTTTAATGCAGTGTACAACTCTCTCTGTTTTTTATCTAGGTCTTTACACTGCATACATTCCTCTTTTGTGTACATCTACATATCCCACCCTGTCTGAAATCCCATCTTGCCTATATATACAGTGCCATAAGAGAAAGAAACCATACAGCATGGAAACATGACATTATTAGATTTACCTAAGGTTTCAAAGACTCTGATTACTTGACATGACTACCTAATGCTGCCTCAGGTAAAGCAGTCCCCCATTATACTACAAGCTAGGGTATTTAATACAAGACCACACCATGAAGCAACGCTGTAAAACAAGATCTAATCTCATTCCAATATAAAATCTGCTGTCTACGATCCAATCTGCTACAACAGGGTAAACAAAGGTCAAAAATTCCCTAAAGGTACAGTTGAAATAAATATCATTGATAAAAGCGTGTTATTTTGTTGATTATTTATTGTACTGTTACTCAATATCAAGCTTGCCACCCAACTCTATGGACAATGATTACCGCCATCAAATTATCTGTTTTGAAACATGATGCATTTTGTTGTTCAACTTGTAATTAAATAGCAACTACACTGTTTAGTAACTATCAAAATATTATACACTTGGGGTGTCATTAATGCTATTTAAGACAAGTGGTAAAGAGGTTCTTTATTAGCATGATTTCAATATGTAATGCTAAGATTTCCACTAAAGGTAGTGTGACAGGATGACAGAGGTTGAGACTCAGGCAGTGTGAAAGTTAAAAAATAAAGCTTTTAATACATAAAAAAATACAAAATAAACCGGCACGAGGGCCAAACAAAAGGTTTCTAAAACACAAACAATTAACACAAAACAAAACTTACAACAAAAATACAGCTTCCAGGCTGGGTATTGCCTTCACTGGTTTCAAAAAGAACAGCACACAGCACACAGCACACAGCACACAGCACACAGCACACAGCACACAGCACACAGCACACAGCACACAGCACACAGCACACAGCACACACCAAAAACCACCACCACCACCACCTCCTCCTGGGAGGCTGAGGCCTCCTTTTATGCCAGGTGGCTGGGTAATAATTGAATAATTGGATACTTGATTGCCCCCACCTGACGCGATCAACCTGGGCAGGGAGGAGAATTTAACTCCATCCATGCCAGTATTTCCAAGGGCAGAGCCCTGCTCTGCCACAGGCAGTATGTCATGTTTTCAAATGTTTGTAACACATCCCACCAGCATTTTAGTACTGACTAACTAACTATATGTGAGCAGTAAGTGTATCCCTATTGTACAAATATTTTAGATATTATACGACAGAAACAGAATTCTAAAGCAAAGCATTTAGCATTTTTTCTGCTTTCTGAATTTAATTTATTCTTTTTTTCCTGTATCATATTTTGAAGCCTGTGGAGCATTGAAACTTCTCTGTAGAGTAAACAAGCAGTACTTTATTCATGATTCAAAATAAGTTACAGGGTCTGTAGCAGGGCAGGAGAGAACCCTGCACATAGTTAGTGGGGCAGGGCAGAAAAGCCCTGCACATAATGAAAGGGGGAAGGGCAAAGCCCTACTGATAAAATGTATTTGTTTATTTAGTACTGGTTAATATATAATGATTTAGAATGTATTATGATTTCAAACGTATGGTGGTGTACTGTTATTATTTAAAAGGAAATGTATTTTGTGTGTTGTGTTATTGTTGTTTGGTTTAAATGTGGTCTGGCAGAGGCGGTGTTAGCAGCTCGTCTCTGCCAGACAGCTCGTGTGAATGCGTTTTCAGCAGTCCGTGATTATTGACTGTCGGCCATGCAAACAAAAACCCAATGCAGAAAGTGACCATCTCTAGATTTAATACATTGATTATTTTATGGTTAGTTCGGAGATGGTCACCGATATAAAAACCTGCAGCTTTTGTTGTTCAAGGTAGGTGTTCAAGGGGAGAGAACACCTTTTTACTTTCAGTTTTGTTTTCAGCCCTAGGTGGTGCAGGCTTTGCAGCCTTAGACAGTGCAGGCTTTGCAACCTTAGGCGGTGCAAGCTCGGCAGCCCTAGGTGGTGCAGGCTCTGCAGCCCCAAGCGGTGCAGACTTTGCAGCCCTAGGCGGTGCAGGACAGGGCAGGAGCGGTCCCTCGGAAGGCGACGGCTGGTGCGGACCCTCGGGAGGCGATGGCAGCAGTGGACCCTTGGGAGGCAACGGCAGGAGCTCCTCTTCTCCTCCTGGTGGTGGAGGTGGAAGCTGCAGTTAATCTTCCTCTGCTGGTGGTGGCAGGAACAGCAGGTACTCTTCCTATGCTGATGGCGGCGGGAGCAGCGGGTACTGTCCCTCTGGCGGTGGAGGCGGAAGCAGCAGGCAATCTTCCTCTGCTGGTGGAGATGGAAACAGCAGGCAATCTTCCTCTGCTGGTGGTGGCGGAAACAGCAGGTACTCTTCCTCTGCTTCTGGATACTTGGGCTCTGGACATGTGGGCTTCCCCTTCTGGGGCTGTGGATGCACTGGCTCCACCCTCTTGGGCTGTGGACGTTCGGCCTTCTCCTCTTGGGCTGTGGACGTTTGGCCTTCTCCTCTTGGGCTGTGGACGTTCAGGCTCCCCTCTTCTGGGCGCTGGATGCTCGGGCTCCCCCCTTCTGGACGCTCAGGCTTCTCACTCTTGGGCGATGGACACTTGGGCTGCTCCCATTTGGTCGATGGATGCTCGGGCTCCTCCCACTCCAGGTCCGTGTCTGTGTCCCTGTAGACTTCCAGACAGCAGTCCTCCTCATGCCCATAAAGCAGGAAGTTTGTGCACCACTCCTCTTCCTCCCGCTCAGCGGTGTAGTACTCCCCCTGTATCCCAGGCGCTGCGGACGGCAGTGGTCTTGGGCACTCCTCTTCTGGGAGGGGGCAGTTGAGTGGAGAATGCCCCTGCTCCCCGCAGATGGGGCACCAACAGTTGCCCATGACAGGGCTATGGAAGGCATCCCAACTGCTCTCCTTTTTCGCAGCTGAAGCTGGGGACGGCCTCTCCTTCCTTTTGTTCTCCTCAGTTCCAGCAGCTGTTCCTCTTCCTGCTGTGGGGGGTGATAGTCGAGTGATACGTGCCCGACCTCGCCAACTGCAAAGCACCACTCCTCCCCTTTCAGGCAGGTCATGCAGACGTCCAGCCCTGGTTACCGTCTCTTCTCTCGCTGCCTTCCTTTCTTTCCCATATTTCCACAAAGTACCTGCTTTGGCCTGGGTCTGTGGAAGTGCTAGAATCCCATGCTGGACACCACTTGTGACTGGGCAGCCGAGCAGTGACGTCCCCAGACTAGATGGCTGACAGAGAACACACAGGCAGGTATTCGGGTGAAAGCGCTATCTTGCGCCGTTTTTTTTGAAAACAAAAATGAAATAAAATGGTTGAACACAAAACACTGCTCACAGAGCCAAAATAAATCTTTAAACAAAAACAGGTCACAAACACAAAATCCAAACAAATACAGCGCAGGCCTGGGTAGCACTAGCTATGTGTAAGTTGTTACAGAGTAAGTTATAGTGTAAGTCTTTACTAACTTTGATTTTACACATTACTAAATTTACACAGGTTGCACCAGGTAAGATAGTTATAATGTAAGGCTTAGTTGTTAATTTTACACATACCTTCAGGTAGGTGTAAGCTGTTCGTAGAATCACATTCCAAGATGGCACAGCAACTGTTACTACGTGAACTTCTGTTTGAGACCGCATACATCCTCTTGACAATTACGATGACATTGACCTTTATGCCCGTTTTAGATTTAGACGTGAGCATATTTTGAAGATCACTGATGAACTCGAAAGTAGCATAAAACATTCATCTTCCAAAAATGGAGCACTTCCTCCATTTCAGAAGCAATCAAAAAACAAACAAGACAAAGATATTTAAATATCAGCCAACACTTTTAAAAACAAACACCACATACCACAATTTCTGCAAGTAACAACACAGATTCAGACCGGTATTACTATAAGCTTCATATTATAGATGTGATGTGGATGCAATTTAATTTACTGAAATGTACAACTCCTCATAATAAATACTTCCATATATTGTAATGTAGGTACCTGTATATTCATTAGCCTTAGATTAGGCAGTATTTTAAACAGTTTCCATTGAAAATTGAATACATTTGGAAAATATATACAGTATATGTAAATATTTTATTCTACATTAATAATAATAATAATAATAATAATAATAATAATAATAATAATAATAATAATAATAATAATAATAATAATAATAACATAAGATACAACACTGAGTGGAGAGGTAAGCTCTTCATTACAGTGTTATCTGTGTGAATAGGAAAAGTCTGCAGTGCAGGTATCCTGACTCAAAATGCACTGATTTAATTTTAATAATTTTAATAAATTAAATCTTTAATATAAAACATTCCCAAATAAATTATATGCGTATTATCGATACCTGTAATTGGTTGCCTATACTACTAATAATAACAGTTTAAAGCCAGGCACTATGACTAGTCGGTTGTACGTTGAAGTTTATTATGTTTGAGTTTTTTTTGATCAGCAGCATCCGCGCTCCAACATCGTCAGTGCTGATTGGTTACTTTAAAGGGAACACATGATCGACTTGGAGTCTCTGTTCTTAGTTACAAACTCGTTTTAAATAAACACAACACACAAAATACATTTCCTTTTAAATAATAACAGTACACCAACATAAGTTTGAAATCACAATACATTCTAAATCATAATATATTCACCTGTGCTAACTAAATAAAATACATTATTTCCCCTTTCATTATGTGCAGGGTTCTCTCCTGCCCTGCTACAGGGTCTTTCACTAATTTGTCTCCAGAGATTAATTACAGCAAAATATGCTAATTATTCCAGTTACCGGATCTGAATTAAAACAAAAGTAAATTCTATTGTTAACTGACTCACTGGTGTGAGTCTCATTGTGGGGATTAACCCAGAGTGCTTCACTCAATACAACAATTAGTCAGTTTAACACTAATACTTCATTAAACATCAAAATCAGCACGCAATACGAAAGAGGCATTATTACCAATGTAGAAGACAGCAGTGTAGCAGTCTTCTCTTCTTCCTCTGGTCTAACAAAAGAGCTTGAAATAAACCTTTTTATACCTGTGGTTACATCATTCTTCAACAATGCTTTCTTTTTGTAAGTGTTCTCAAGTACAGCTTGGTATCCTTCCATAAGATAAACATACAATCCATGTATTTAACACACACTCTGCTAATAAGATATATTACTACAAGAGATTACAAGACAGAGACATCGGTACAGACGAGTACAAGACACTGACAACCTTTATATATCATACCCAAATAAGGAATGTGTCCTCATCAATTGAGGGTCGATCCCCATCACCTAGTGATATGTACAGTATGTGAGTCAAAATTAATTTTGACTTCTAGCCGCAACATTTGTCATTGCATTCATTAGCTTTCTTTAAGTATTTCTAAATGTAAGGCTATTGAGTGGTTGCAGTAGCCATGGATGGATTTGTCCAGTTCCCAATGATTTAAGCATGCTTAAACAATACATTTGCAATGCTTTAGCATACTTTCACTATGCTTTACTACAATTTGTTGTGCTTTAACCATAACACAATACAATTTTATGACTGCACAAGAAACATTTTTGATAGACTGAAAGAAAGAAATGCCCCAGTTCAAACATCTGAGTGTAAAGGATATTGGGAAATGTATTAGCTTGCATCCACATTAGCTCCTACTTTATTTTAGTGATGTTTGGAGATCCTATGATGCATTTCGAGTTGCCATAGAGCTCACGCAAAAACATGCACTATCCTTGCAGACAAAATTGGAGGCAGTGGATAATGCATCAGCCTATAAGAAAACGCACAGTACTTTTACATTTCTTATACATTTCATGGTTCTGTAATTGAAATTTGATTGCAGTGTTACTGTAACTTAAATAAAAAAAAAACTGACAGTATACATTTGGCTTGAAATTCCAGATCATTTAGAATTACTTAAAGACACATTTGTTTGCTGGTCTCTTGAAATTTGTATTCACGAGAATTGACTGTATACTGTAATGTGTGAAAGGACGTGTACAAAGAAAACAGTGTAAACGGTGGGATTATTCTTTATATGTAGGTTGTACTACTGCTATGTTACCATGTTTGACCAGTTTGTATTAGTTCCTACTTTTGTGATACAGTTATTACTATTATTATTTATTTATTAGCAGACACCCTTATCCAGGGCGACTTACAATTGTTACAAGATATCACATTATTACATACTATTACCCATTTATACAGTTGGGTTTTTACTGGAGCAATCTAGGTAAAGTACCTTGCTCAAGGCTACAGCAGCAGTGACCCCTACCTGGGATTGAACCCACGACCCTCTGGTCAAGAGTCCCGAGCCCTAACCACTACTCCACACTACTGCTGCAATTATAGAATGTTACAACTATGGTATAACTAATACTATTGTAACAGCCCTTGTACCCGTTAGAACAGCCAGCGCCTCCCCATTGTAATGTCATTGCATTGCCACTGAAGATAATTTGTTAATTTGTAAATGCTAAATAGATATTTGAGTTACTAACTGCAGTATTTGATTCATTTGTTGTATTCTTTGGAAAATAGGAAAGACTTGTAATTTTGAACAAACTCGTTTCTACTCTTGGGTCAACAGTCACATTGTATAGTGTTTCTTGGCGATATATTGTAAATCAATAACTTTTCAGTGTAGATTGACCTATGATTCAAGCCCTTTTAAACCATTTGTCATGCCAGGTCAGCTACTTCCTGTCTGTCTATAGCAGTACAGAGCAGGGCATGAATAATACATATGTTTTGACAGTTCTTTTTTCTTCCATGTCAATGCAAAACGTTATTTGAAACTGACTCTGAATTTTAACAGACTTATACACTTTTTCCAGTTGAAACTATTGGTTTTATTGTGTTTTTGTTTTGTTGAATAGATCTGTGCACCATTGTATTGACAGGAAGTCTAATCTGTGTATGACCACTATTTATCAGTCTTATTAACTTTGACAGTTCTTGTGATGTTTTTTTTTTTTAAAGTTATATACTGTAGGTATAGTTTTCTGTGTTACACTAACTTTTTTTAATCATCACAGATAACTCGATAACAGAGTAACAGTTCACGTGACAGGTGTAAGGGCTACCTGGAGGGTACCTTGGGAGTTGATCTAGGTGAGGTGCTTGTGACTTAGAAAACAGGATAGGTTTCCCTTTGGCTCGCAGAAAGCCGCCCTCACGGAGGTGAGACCGAACCGATAGGCCTGCAAGACTTGGAAGCAAGCGTTACTTCCCCCAAAGGGAACTGAAATAGGATAGCGGACTAATTGAAAGGATGAAGAAAAATTCAGAGGTCTCCCCGGCTTGCTGAAAGTTGCCTTTGCTGATGAAGGTCGGTGCGGTTGGATTTCCAAGGCTGAGTAGTGAGCTTCACTTTCCCTCACAGGGAGACTGGAATACTGAAAAAGAAAAATAAACATGCAAAGAGAACCAGAGGTCTCCCCTGGCTCTCAGAGAGCCACCTCTGAGGGGTTGAGGCTGGGAACAAGCTTTGCTTTCCAGCGAGGGAGACTGGCATAGGTGAAAAAGGATAGTGAGCAAAGGAAACAAGAAAACAAAAAAGAATTAGGATAGTTTTGGTCGGGGGTCCCCTCTAGCTTGTGGTAGAACCTTCCTCATGGAGGATGAGGCCGGCGCGGTCTGGCCTCTGAGGGTGACCATTGCAGAGGTGCTGCAGCATAGTGGAGAAGGGAGGATAGAGGAAACGAAAAAGCAAGAGAGAATGAGGGCGTGACCTGGGGTTTAAACAGGGAGATTGACAGATACAGACAGAACAAGGGGGTAGGAGCCCCAAAGCACACCTAAAGGTTGCAGTATGTTGCGATAATACACTAAATAAAAGTTTGTGTGAACTATGATTAATTAATTAATACAATACAATTATTCAAAACATTATACATAAAAAAATAACTTTGACCATTGTGTAAGGATTGGTTACAGATTGGATTGCACAAGGAAGAATGAATTTGTGGTAGCCATAGTTTCATCCTGGTATGAGATGGGATTGAGTCACCGAGGAATGATGAGTTTTTCAACTTTTTATTCAAATATTCCTTTAGAGGTAGAGCCATTATCACAATGGCTGCACATATATGATTAAGCTGCAATATTATGAGCAAGGCGATGGTAACACAATGGTAATATTTTCTTATTTTGACCTTCCAGTACCAATGGTAGCACAAGAGCATGGATATTGTATTCTGCTCATCATTCTGCTACCTTGTCTTTTGTTAAGTGCCCTTGCCTTAATATTGGAGTTAAATGAATTGCTTTATAAAATAATCAATGGCCACCACGTTGGACATTTATTCTAATACAGTCCCAATGTTATAAAGAAAATTAATTTTGGATTCCGAAAGAATTTAGAACAGATTTGTATTACATAATTCCAAATGCTTTTTGAACGAAGCATATAACTTTTTCTCCATAAACTGCTGAGTTGATCAAAAAGATTGAAACACCTGTATGTTATATTAAAAGTGCTGTGTATAGTCCAGTATGTTTCTGAGAACACCATAGGACAAATAAAACAAACAAAATAGCAGTGAAATTGATTTCAGTTATATTTTTAAGTAGAAAAAATTGCTCAGTGGAGTAAATCCACTAAATATAAAAATGGTAATGCTGTAGGGTATATTCAATTGTGTGTATTAAAGATCTGCCACTGTTTACCAACACTGCTCTGGCCTGATTCTCCTCCTACCTCTCTGACCGCACCTACCAGGTAACCTGGCGCGGCTCAGCCTCCACACCGCACCTCTCAACAGGAGTCCCCCAAGGATCAGTCTTGCGTCCTCTCCTGTTCTCTCTCTATACCCACTCCCTGGGCCCCCTCATCGCATCCTATGGTTTCTCATACCACTTCTATGCTGATGATGCTCAGATCTTCCTCTCCTCTATTTGCTCTTACTAGGACTGAAGTCATTGAATTTTGTATCTTGCTCTTAATTGTACTGTAATTCTTGAAATGTGTTTTTTGTATACAACTGTAAGTCACCCTGGGTAAGGGCGTCTGCTAATAAATAAATAATAATAATAATACAAAAGCATCATACTGAATGTGACTGGAGTTATACTGTAAGCGGATGATACTCTCAATAATAAACATCGATGCCTTCTTAATGAGTTTCAGTTTTGAAAATGAGTGTTCAGCACTTGCTACTGTTACTGGGATGGTGAGAAATAGGAGAAGTGCGGTGCAAACTTCTGAAAACTCATTGTTAATGCACTGTTAATCTTTCACTGTCAATTTGTTTTGAGATTTCTGATTTCAAACATGATCTGAAGAAGAAGTACTTTTAAGTTTACCAATAAATTGAGTGCCCATTAATGGTTCATAAAACACCAGGACATTTATGACCAGTGTGTCTGTTCACAACAGCACAATTACAGCCTCTCAGATTCAATTTCAGCATGAATAATTAAGCAACACTTTAAAGCACAAATTATATTGACAAATTGTATCCTCTGTGTATGGACTGTTTGAAGTTGGTATGCTCATGCAATTAAATGTGTTGTGCCAAATGATGTCTTATGTTTTTCCAGCCTTGATCCTTGTTAACATTTTGTAAAACAAACTGGCTTTTGAAGTAATGCCAATAATTCCAACAGACTCGGCTGGACCTACAAAGGTAGTCGTCTTTATTACTAAAAGAGGGATTTGTATTTTTTTTAATTTATTTTTAGCAAAGTATGTCATTGTACGCAATGGTGTTTACAAAGCAGGGTGCTGGTTTTTACCCAGACAAACAGCCACCAGTGACAAGCTAAGTAACACAACCAACCAGAAAGCAGCATCTAAGGACCACAATGAATTGCCAGGGGTGTAAAGGTTCCGCAGTTCAGCCCAACGTTTTTAAGGCTTTAAATGTTTTTTTAGAGGAGTTTATAGTAAATGCAAGACCAGTGTACTGTTGTCAAAACATGTACATGAAAGAATCTTGCTGTATTAGCTTTGTTTTTTGTGTTGCAGTGCCTGTTTTCCAGCTATCTTGCTGCTATTTACATAATGATGCCAATGTTAATATTAGTCTAAAGAATTACTGGACTAGGTACAGCTTTTAAGAATCACTGGGCTAACAGTGGAGCGCACCAGTAAGGGGGTGCGCGACAATGACTAAAGGGGCAGTTCTGGAAAAATTAAAAAGTAAAAAAAAAGGATAGAACATTTTAAATAAATACATAAATGACAGCTAATTAGTCCAAGTTCTTACCTTTCAAATGAACCATTGACGATCACTGTGAATGATGTTTGAAGGGGCGAGTGTCAGTGAAACTGCAGTGAACAGAGCCGAAATGGCGGCTTCTATGGGGTGCCAAGTGTAAAAAAAAGCACTAATATTTTCCTGGATTTAATGTAATCTTTTTCCTAGATTTAACCAAAAAAAAGATTTAGCTGAATACATAAATGTTAACAAACACATTCTTCAACGTTTTGAAATTTGTAAAAGAATGCTTAGCTTTGTATGCAGAAGAGGCGGGGAAACTGAGAAATTGGCTCTTGGAGTGTAAGGGCAGCTCTGCAGCATACAATGCCAAATCAAACGCTTCAATGGGCGGGGCATCATATGTTAGCATGTTACACGTTAGCTTCAGATTTACCTGGCAACATAAATATTTATTTTGTGGAAACCCTGATTTCTTTTTTTCAGATTGAATTGCTGAACGATAATGTCTCACACGCGTAGGGCTGTGTGTTTGAATGAACCTGGCCAATGTGTCGTCCTCGTCTCTTGTGATGCTTGACTACATCTACAAGGGAAATTTCCTGGACCTGTATCCTAACCTCAGCATTATTGACTTGTGTTTGCTTTTGACTGTGACTGTCACAGTAGTGTCAGGGGAGAGATGCTTTTCTTGCTTGAACATGAAATTAATAAAAAAAAGATTTACTTTCTACAATGTCACAGGAACGTTTGACTGAACTAGGGCAGATATTGAGCTGCACGAGATTTGCTGAAAACGTGATTATTCAGCTATAATTTTAGTCTTTGTCGCTGCCAGAGCACGAAAGGTTAATTTCTAACTGTATGTGAGTGTCTTTTTTTTGCGATTGCTGTAGTATAATGCAATACATTTAATAATGTCATTGTTGCCCTGTTTGAAAGTCATGGTATCATAGTGTAGTAATTCAGGTAAGAATAGGGAATAGGAGTCCCGAATCAAGCTTTGCATTGGGCCAGCGTTGGACAAACGCCGCCACTGGTATTTGAGGTCCACTATCAGCATCTTGAACCTTCATACTCTCAAGTACAGATTGAGCTGTCTGAGGTCGAGGATCAGTCCCATCCCATTTCGGCATAAGGAAGTACCTGGAGTAAAACCCTTCTCTCTCGCTGAGAGGATGAACAATTGAAATTGCCTGTTTCTGCAGTAGGGCTGTCACCTTCTGAGACACTAATACAGTGTCTTGAGGGTTCATGACCATTGCTGCACTCATGCCCTGAAAGGGGGGCGGGGGGCGAATTGAAACTGCAGAGAGTAACCGGCACTGATGGTGGTAATCACCCAGGTGTCTGTGGTGCATGATTGCCAATAATCCAGTTGTGCCTGATAGAACAGGCCCTGGACCTGTGGCAGCAAATCCCTAGGGCTGCTGGCTGGTAGAGGCTTGCGTCTGCTGCTTGTGAGCAGGGCGCCGATAATTGTGCCAGCCTCCATGTTACACACTGTGAAAATGTTTCTGTGTATTAGCTCTAGCAGGAGCTCCAGGAGTGAATCTGCTTTTTGGGCCGAGGATGCCTATTTTGCCAATGGGCTGTGAGCTTATGCATGAGCAGGAGGCATGTCAACTCCTTGGAAGACTCACGTTCTTGGTGAGAGCATTTTAGCATCTCATCCACTACCGGCCCAAACGTATGCCCTGGTGTTACAGGGCATCCAGTGACAACGCCTTGCCCTTGTCAGGTACTCGAGCCTAAGCAAGCCAGAGCTGCCTTCTTGCCAGTACCAATGCAGCCATGCTTCTGCCCAATGCCTGACCATTGTACTTAGACAACTGGAGCACCTGCTGTTGACCCGGTTGTTGACCAGGCTCAGCTTGTCCAACTGGAGGGGTGAGGGCCTATGGTCCAAGGACAGTGATTGTAGCAGCATGGACTGGTAAGCCATCAGTATGCCACTGTAGCTACCAAGATGTGTGCAAAATGCTGAGGCCGCATAGGCCAGAATACCTGCTACAACGGCCCTGTTCCTCTTCCTTGGTGGAGGGCAAGGTTACTGGTGCCGGATCTGTTACCAACCAGGTCACTGGTACAGGCTCTGGAAGTGATTGGTACCGGCTCTGGTACCAACCAGGTCACTGCTACAGGCTCTGGTACTGACTCTGGTACTGCCCAGGTCACTGGTACCGACTCTGGTACCGGATCTGGTACTGACCAGGGTACAGGCTCTGGTACCGACTGGTACAGGCTGTGGTACCGGCTGTGTTACCAGCTCTGGTACCCCTTCTTGTACCAGCAGAGCGAGTCACTGGTACCAGGCTGGTACCAGGACAAGTGGCATGCAGGTAAAGACCTGAAAAAAAATGGCAAACTGCATGCATGCACTGTAAAAAAGACAGGGGCTGCAGTTGCCTGCTAACTAAAAAAGTCTAGTTGCATTCGTTGTCAGTGCAGCAAAGCAAACACAGCAACGGCATAGAGACACTCTGAACATTTTCCACTCAAAAAGGCTCCTGCCAATTCAACAGCACACTGTATCTAAAAAGCAGTTAACACTTGCAGCGTCTCTGTAGTGCAAAAAGCTGACTGGAGAAAACCAGACGGCGAGCAAAGTATACTGCCTGTGTACAGAGGCGGACTCTAGTATAGGGAGACAGCCTACGTGTGCGCGCTGGGTTTCTGAACGAAAAACAGAAGATAATTAGTAACTTGCTATATATATATATATATATATATATATATATATATATATATATATATATATATATATATATACACTACCATTCAAAAGTTTGGGGTCACTTAGAAATTTCCTTGTTTTGAAAGAAAAGCAAATTTTTTGTCCATTAAAATAACATCAAATTGATCAGAAATACAGTGTAGACATTGTTAATGTTGTAAATGACTATTGTAGCTGGAAACGGCTGATTTGTAATGGAATATCTACATAGGCGTACAGAGGCCCATTATCAGCAACCATCAGTCCTGTGTTCCAATGGCACGTTGTGTTTGCTAATCCAGGTTTATCATTTTAAAAGGCTAATTGATCATTAGAAAACCCTTTTGCAATTATGTTAGCACAGGTGAAAACTGTTGTGCTGATTAAAGAAGCAATAAAACTGGCCTTCTTTAGACTAGTTGAGTATCTGGAGCATCAGCAATTGTGGGTTCGATTACAGGCTCAAAATGGCCAGAAACAAAGAACTTTCTTCTGAAACTCGTCAGTCTATTCTTGTTCTGAGAAATGAAGGCTATTCCATGCGAGAAATTGCCAAGAAACTGAAGATCTCGTACAACGCTGTGTACTACTCCCTTCACAGAACAGCGCAAACTGGCTCTAACCAGAAAAGAAAGAGGAGTGGGAGGCCCCGGTGCACAACTGAGCAAGAGGACAAATACATTAGAGTGTCTAGTTTGAGAAACAGACGCCTCACAGGTCCTCAACTGTCAGCTTCATTAAATAGTACCCGCAAAACACCAGTCTCAACGTCAACAGTGAAGAGGCGACTCCGGGATACTGGCCTTCTAGGCAGAGTTGCAAAGAAAAAGCCACATCTCAGACTGGCCAATAAAAAGAAAAGATTAAGATGGGCAAAAGAACACAGACACTGGACAGAGGAAGATTGGAAAAAAGTGTTATGGACAGACGAATCTAAGTTTGAGGTGTTCGGATCACAAAGAAGAACATTCGTGAGACGCAGACCAAATGAAAAGATGCTGGAGGAGTGCTTGACGGCATCTGTCAAGCATGGTGGAGGCAATGTGATGGTCTGGGGTGCTTTGGTGGTGGTAAAGTGGGAGATTTGTACAGGGTAAAAGGGATCTTGAAGAAGGAAGGCTATCACTCCATTTTGCAACGCCATGCCATACCCTGTGGGCGGCGCTTGATTGGAGCCAATTTCCTCCGACAACAGGACAATGACCCAAAGCACAGCTCCAAACTATGCAAGAACTATTTAGGGAAGAAGCAGTCAGCTGGTATTCTGTCTATAATGTAGTGGCCAGCACAGTCACCGGATCTCAACCCTATTGAGCTGTTGTGGGAGCAGCTTGACCGTATGGTACGTAAGAAGTGCCCATCAAGCCATTCCAACTTGTGGGAGGTGCTTCAGGAAGCATGGGGTGAAATCTTTTCAGATTACGTCAACAAATTGACAACTAGAATGCCAAAGGTCTGCAAGGCTGTAATTGCTGCAAATGGAGGATTCTTTGACGAAAGCAAAGTTTGAAGGACACAATTAGTATTTCAATTAAAAATCATTATTTCTAACCTTGTCAATGCCTATATTTCCTATTCATTTTGCTATATTTCCTATTCAAACTCATTTCATGTATGTTTTCATGGAAAACAAGGAAATTTCTAAGTGACCCCAAACTTTTGAACGGTAGTGTATATATATTTTTTTCCATATGGGAAGGTACTGAAACCTGGGGAAGGGATGGGGAGAGCCACCGGCTTCGCGCAGGGCACAAGGCCGCAGAGGGGACTTAATCAGAACCTAAAGCTAAGAAGAATTATACGCTTAAAAAGCTACATTATTATTAAATATGAAATAAGAGAGAGAAAGGGCTAATTAAATCAACTTATCTCTGTAGTTATGACTTAAAGTCAGAATTCACTCCTTCCTCAGGCAAAGGCTGAAAGAGAAAATGGCACTGAACCTTACGCGTCACTCGTATTTATCTCCTGGCGGCGGAGACGACGTCTGACACATATGGGGCTCTTAAAGGAACAGCTTTGATATAAGTGCTCAGGTCATTCGGGCTATAAGAGATTATATCCCATTAGGTAATGCTTACATTTTGTACTTGAAAGGGAACCAGATTTAATGTGTCAGCTAAATGTTGATTCGCCAGGTGTAAAAAAAAGATTTATAGACAAACATTTTTTTCCAGATTTTATTGGCATACTGATTTTGAATTTGTGATACACTTTTTCAACATTTATAAAATATATCTGAAAGTACAAATTTAAGAACTTTTAAGAATGTGTTTGTTAACATTTATGTATTTTATCTAAATCTGGACTTTTTGTCACTTCAAGGTCAGAATAGCAATATTTTGCTGCTGAATGACATAGTGTTTGCATTTTGCAAACAACTTGTGCTGTGAAAAAATCAGTTTGAGAATGGAAACTGTGAAATGTCGGAAGCCAGCCATTCAGGAAGGGGGCGGCGTCACGGTACCAGGAGTCCTCGCCATCGTACGGTAGCAAAGTGTCAGTCATGAATTGGAGGAGAGGTGATTGAACTAGCTATCGGAGGGGGCGGGGCTTAGGGTACTTTAGGGGTGTGTGACACCGTAATCGGTTCCTTTGTTGTGGTTAATGGGAGGAAGCAAGGACTATCAAACAGTGAGTGAAGTGTTGCTGAAACTAAACTGTGTTTATCTCCGCCAGACGGCTAAATACGGATCTGGGAGCTGCCGCTTTACGCCAGCGATACACCCAGACTGCACTGCACCTGAACACACACCAGCAACACTGTTTCCAGCACCGTGCCTGCACTGAGAGCACGCACTGTCCGGAGACGTGTCTGTGTTTCGTGTCTGTGTTTGTAATTATAATTCCGGGACTGCAACCCCTTGGTTTTGACGCTGGCAATACCTATAGTTGGGTAGAGCCAGCATTATTATTTAAACGGTCAAGGAGACCAAAAGGAAATAAAGCACTTGATCTGTGAATTCTGTGTTTGTCTCTCTCTGGAGCACCTGCATCACCCTTTCACTTACGCACTGCAACCCACACACTCACAGATACCCATTTAATTTGCATAACATTCTTCATAGTGTCGGAATTGGGGTTTTGTGACTGTTCACGTCCTTCACGGCCATTTTTTATTTTTGCTCGAAACACGAAAAACTGTTGGAAAGTTAAAATACCGGCACAAAAGCGCTGCCCGGCGGGCCGGAAAAGCTTTGATATTCAGGGCCATTGTGTTTGTTGCTTTATCTGGAAGTGCTTTATTCATTGCAATTGAAACTGCAGACTATCAATCATTAGTACTCTCCTCCGTACTAAACACAGGATCATCCTCAGTTAGTATGCTACTTTTAGTTTGCTGCAATTCACCCGTTTCCCTCTGCACAATGACCTATGAGAACATTTTACTGTTTTTATTTGTTTATATTTTATTACTGTATGTACTGTAGATTTTACAGTCATACAATAAAGCCAGTCTTTTAAGTTCTGAAGGTCCAAATTTCACATGCAAAACACTTTCTTGTATTGCCGCTAACAGCAAGCACTATTCTGTTTTTTCATGAATTTACATATTTACATATGGAACAGAGATTAAACATAGTTCTCCGATCCATTTTCTAATAAAAGTTATATTATAGTTATATTATATGGTTAGTAGTGTAAACATTTTGCTATAGGCTATTAGTAATACAATTATACAAAATGTTATCAAGTTATAGAAGTCTAGAGAGTCTGTTTTTTAGTAATTCTAGAGCCAATTTTAGGGCAGCTTACAGTTTTGTGAAATTACCAGTGCTATAAAATATGCATAATTATTTGTGCTAGTTGTTACTCAATGACACATTTTGTATGCAGCAAAAAATGATTAAATATACTGCTATTTTCAAATTGCATGCAGCTGCACAATATTTTTTGACAGACCAGCATACTTAAAACACCACAGTTTAAAATGACATCATTCACTGCAACAGCCTACATTTCCATCTGCCTTTGTAGAAACATTCTGAACTCTAAAAATGAAAATGTTGTAGAAAAGAAAATGAATGACTGCAAAAGCAGCAGAGCAGATTAGTTTGGGGAAGTTAATCACTGGGCTTTGTAGCTCTGTTGACAAACATCTGGTATGATCAGTAGCTCTCATACAGCAATTCTTTAATAGAGATCAAAAGCAGAAATAGTGATGAGTACATTCATATTTCACTTCCATCATATCAGACCACAACATGGTCTTTTTAAAACCCCAAAAGTAATGGCTAAAGCTAAGGTTTCCAATTTTAGGAAGGCAAACTATGAAGGAATGAAACAAAGACTAACAGAAGTAGACTGGAGTAAAATAGAGAAAACATCCATGGAAAAGGGATGGCTGTTTTTTTTTTTTTAACTGTAGTCCTAGAGGTACAAAACAATTACATCCCAAAAGCAGACCAATCTAAATCTAAAACAAAATTGCCAAAATGGTTTAATAGATCAATTAAAAAAAATATTCAGAGAAAAAAAGGCACTTTACAGAGCGTTTAAAAGTGACCAAGAAAAAAGTACACAGAAAAAGTACTTGGAACTGCAAACACAAGTCAAAAAGGAAGTTAGAAAGGCCAAGACATAGGGGTTGTACCGACAGACTGGAGAATTGCAAACGTAATACAAAAAGGGAGACAAAATCGAACCAGATAACTACAGAACAATAGCCTGACTTCTATGATATGTAAACTTATGGAAACTATAATACAATCCAAAATGGAGATTACCTATATGGTAACAGTATCCTGGGAGATAGTCGGCATGGTTTTAGGAAAGGGAGATAATGTCTAACTAACTTGCTTGACTTTTTTGTGGATGCAGCATCGACAATGGATAACTGCAAAGCATATGACATGGTTTATTTAGATTTCCAGAAAGCTTTTGACAAAGTCCCAAATAAAAGATTAATTCTCAAACTGAACGCAGTAGGGATTCAAGGAAATGCATGCACATGGATTAGGGAGTGGTTAACATGTAGAAAACAGAAAGTACTGATTAGAGGAGAAACCTCAAAATGGAGCGAGGTAACCAGTGGTGTACCACAGGGATCAGTATTAGGTCCTCTGCAATTCCTAATCTACATTAATGATTTAGATTCTGGGATAGTAAGCAAACATGTTAAATTTGCAGACAACACAACAATAGGAGGAGTGGCAAACACTGTTGCAGCAGCAAAGGTCATTCAAAATGATCTAGACAGCATTCAGAACTGGGCAGACACATGGCAAATTAAATTTAATAGAGAAAAGTGTAAGGTACTGCATGCAGGCAATACAAATATGCATTATAAATATCATATGGGAGATACTGAAATTGAAGAAGGAATCTATGAGAAAGACCTAGGAGTTTATGTTGACTCAGAAATGTCTTCATCTAAACAATGTGGGGAAGCTATAAAAAAAGGCCAACAAGATGCTCGGATATATTGTGAAAAGTGTTGAATTTAAATCAAGGGAAGTAATGTTAAAACTTTACAATGCATT
Organism: Acipenser oxyrinchus oxyrinchus; assembly: GCA_030684275.1. NCBI lineage: Eukaryota > Metazoa > Chordata > Actinopteri > Acipenseriformes > Acipenseridae > Acipenser > Acipenser oxyrinchus. Next base: position 18,087,490 of record CM060249.1, on the reverse strand, counting down.
AGTAAGACCTCATGTAGAATATTGTGTTCAGTTCTGGTCATCTTGTTACACAAAGGATATTGCTGCTCTAGAAAGAGTGCAAAGAAGAGCGACCAGAATTATCCTGGGTTTAAAAGGCAGGCTAAAAGAATTGAATCTATTCAGTCTTGAACAAAGAAGACTATGTGGTGATCTGATTCAAGCATTCAAAATCCTAAAAGGTATAGACAATGTCGACCCAGGGGACTTTTTTGACCTGAAAAAAAGAAACAAGGACATAAAGGGGCATTCAGAACAGAAAATAAGAGGCACTTTTTTACACAGAGAATTGGAACCAACTCCCCAGTTATGTTGTTGAAGCTGACACCCTGGGATCCTTCAAGAAGCTGCTTGATGAGATTCTGGGATCAATAAGCTACTAACAACCAAACGAGCAAGATGGGCCAAATGGCCTCCTCTTGTTTGTAAACTTTCTTATGTTCTTATGTTTTAATTACTTTTTTGATATTGTAAGGGGATTGATTTCACAGCATACAGATATTGCAGACAAATATTTTGCTTTAGGTTTTGTCTTAAATCTGAAATTTCTTCACATCCCAACACAATATTGAATATTGTGAACTTACCCTCAAGTAGACTTTGTTTGTGCTTTCATATCACAATCCCTACTGCAGAAAGAGCGAAGAATAATCAGAAGAAAAAAAAAAACATTTCACTGTATAATAATAAAAAGTTTCATTTTTATGGTCATTTGTCCCTGAAAACGTGGTTCTCTCTACATAATGTTTTGCACTGACAAATACAAGAGAGTAAAAAATGCATCTGTGTCTTGGGGTTCCTAATCCCCATATGTTCTGTACCAGATAAGACCTAATGCTCTCCAGTTTGCGAAATATCTGTAAATATCTTGGACACAATAAATAACAGACAGTCCCAATACAGTAGAGCTTTAAAACTATATATGAAGATTTTTTTTTTTATTAAAAAAGGATGGTAAATCCTTTAAATGCCTGGTGGGATTAGAGCAATAAATGACGTAGTAAAATCATCAGATCATTTGAAGTGTTTAGTCTTTTAATATATTCCTTATCATTTAGAAAGGTGAACTCCTCAATCAGACAGAGGTAATGTGTTACACATAAACTGGGACTCTCAGCTCCAGTAAGGATTTAATGTTTTTGTTTGGCCAAATTTCTGGTCCCCCTTTTAGTTTATTAACTGTTAACAACTAGCTAATGTTAACAAATGTTGTTATTTTTTTGTTGATATAGTAACCTATTGTTAAACTAATAAAAAAAGGCCATAAAACGTTATGGTTGCAATGCAATTTGAATTTTGCTTCCGCAATTATTTGCACTGCGCCAAGGTCTGGGGGCAAGCCCCCTGCCCCTTCCTGCCCCTTCCTGCCCCTCCCTGCCCCATAGCAAATAATGCCCCTGGTTTACCCATTTCTTTTGGCTAGTTTGCCTCCAAAAAAGCTTGACTCATTTTATGTTTGAAATAGGCAGTATACCAGTGCCCCCATATTTAAAGAGACCAATCTTTAAAATACACATCTCTCAGCATTTCTACCTGGCATACTTTTTCTGTATACACTGAATTGCTAAGTTGTTGGCTCCTAAATTTCTTTTAAACAAGATTTATTTTGTAGCAGTTGTGAAGAATACTATATACGTTCCGTACGCTGTGACTAAGCTTTTCCCAGTGGAAAATTCATTGGCGGATGTCCAGTGTACAGAGAATCATACCACCAGTTTATTTGTGTCAGCAACTTGCACTTTTTTGGAGACCAATGTTCAATGATTTATGTTTTGGCACTGACAACTGCTGTGCTGCAGCAATACAGTCTTTTTATTAGATTACGATGAATTCAATATGAGCAAAACAATCTAAAATACAGACACAGGATTTTTTTTTTATTATTACATTTTCTTTTTTGAAGTAACTTTCAAATAATGACACAGTCAGTGTTTAAAGTAACATTTAGATTCACCTGTGTGGTAATGCAGTTTCTACAGATAGTAATCAATCTGTATGCATAATTAGGCTTGTAGGTCAATTCGGACTAGCAGGGTATGAATTATCGTTTGGTTCTTTACTTTCTTTCATTTCTTTCAGTTCTTTCATATTCATTTTGAAAGAACAAAGCACACAGTAGTGTTTGGGTAGCCTACAATGTTCAGTCCAGTCTCCTGGTGTTATGAAAAACGAAACTACTGGATAAAAACCTTATACCAAAGAAAGATATTTTTGTACTGAGGGTGAGCTACCTGTGGATTGAGAAGAAAATTAACTCACTGACAGCCTTGCGGTTTTTTTTACAGCGGTTTTTATTTTATTTTATTAGGTTCACAAGGCTGAAGCTGCTAGGCCCGACTTAGCGACCCAGCTACAGAACTACGCTTGACAAAAAAATATTCTAGAGAGAAATATGCTAGAAACTAATACCAGTGATGATACTATTTTGTACATTTTAGAGTGGCTTCAAAGTATTTTGATTAAGTCAGAGGCAAGCAGATTTTATGCGGACGGCCCGTTGGTGGAGATTTTATCTGAAGTCATTTCTGAGTTACATTGTGAGTTAACAGGTGTTGTAACCAACTCAGCACACCCTCAGAAACCTGTATCCCCTGGCGCATTGTGCATGCGTAAAATGAGATCCTCACACAGGCACTTCTAATTTGTCTTTTGCTTGTGTCTGAGGTAAAATAAGAACATAAGAACATAAGAACGTATACAAACGAGAGGAGGCCATTAGGCCCATCTTGCTCGTTTGGTTGTTAGTAGCTTATTGATCCCAGAATCTCATCAAGCAGCTTCTTGAAGGATCTCAGGGTGTTAGCTTCAACAACATTATTGGGAAGTTGTTTCCAGACCTTCACAATTCTCTGTGTAAAAAAGTGCCTCCTATTTTCTGTTCTGAATGCCCTTTTATCTAATCTCCATTTTTAACCTCTGGTTCTTGTTTCTTTTTTCAGATCGAAAAAGTCCCTTAGGTCGACATTGTCAATACCTTTTAGAATTTTGAATGCTTGAATCAGATCGCTGTTTAGTCTTCTTTGTTCAAGACTGAATAGATTCAATTCTTTTAGCCTGTCTGCATACAACATGCCTTTTAAACCCGGGATAATTCTGGTCGCTCTTCTTTGCACTCTTTCTAGAGCAGCGATATCCTTTTGTAACGAGGTGACCAGAACTGAACACAATAATCTAGATGAGGTCTTACTAATGCATTGTAAAGTTCTAACATTACTTCCCTTGATTTAAATTTAACACTTTTCACAATATATCTGAGCATCTTGTTGGCCTTTTTTTATAGCTTCCCCAAAATATCTAGATGAAGACATTTCTGAGTCAACATAAATTCCTAGGTCATTTTCATAGATTCCTTCTTCAATTTCAGTATCTCCTGTATGATATTTATAATGCACATTTTTATTGCCTGCGCGGTACCTTACACTGATTGACAGTTTGCAAGTGCAAGCATCGAATGGATAAAAACCACATTAAATGACAAAGTGCACACCGAATGGATAAAAGGCAATTTGAATGTATAAAGCACATATTTAATGTTTGATGCTAGGTTTTAACATTTCTACTGTTGCATTTAACATTCGATGGTAGTATTTAACATTCAATACTTGCATTTAATATTCAATGTTGAATTTATTATTTGATTTTCAAATTTAACATTTAATGTTACAATTTAACATTTGATACATGAATTTAATATTTAATGCTAGTATTTATTATTTGATGCTAAAATTAAACATTCGATACTTGCTTAAATTTAACATTTAATGAATTGCCATTCGTTATTTCATTTTTGTTACTTTCACCTCCCGTACTCAGACAACAAGGACAACAACAATTAATCAAACACCTTGTTGCTTGAAATCGCTTGTTGCAGCTCCACCTACTGTTCAGAATGAACATCTAAAAAAAGGGCCTCAGCTGCAGAGTCACTTACAAGAACTTCTCACCCGAAAGACAGAGCACAAGGAGGTTAAGTGACTTGCTCAAGGTCACACAGTGAGTGAGCTGGGATTTGAACAGGGGACCGCCTGGTTACAAGCCCTTTTCTTTAACCACTGGACCGCACAGTCTCCACACAGCTTTGTTTTCAAGACCATCATTTTCAAAATGTGCATACCTAGTGAAAGTGAACTCATGAAAATGTATTGTCCAAATAACATACATTTTTTCATGTATCTTGTATATCATCTGATTAGGTATTCAGGATAATTTATAGTGTAGAAATACATTTATAATTACTTGAGTTAAATAGGTTTCCTGTATCCCCCAAGGACAACATTTAAAATACTGTCTCTGCTTTATAGCTAAGCAAAAAGCGAACCTAAATTTGTGGAGCCAAATATAAACAAACCTGCCTCACAAATATTGATGTCTTTCTTTCTTGACAGTTCGATTTTCTCAGTCAGGAAGAAAGCATCATTAAAATAATCACTGTCAGTGCCTGGAATTCAAATCTAAATTCAAAGGGGTTTATTGCAGTTTTAAATCTGGAAATAAAGCAAAGGTTTGAATAGGATTTTAAACAAATGCCTGTAGACCTGTGCTTCCCAACCCTGGTCCTGGAGGACCACCTACCCTGCGGGTTTTTGTTCCAACGAGCTCTCAATTACTTAATTGAACCCTTAATTTAAGTAATCATTTGTTTAAATTGGACTTTTTAAATCATGTAACTTATAAAAAGCTGGAGAATTCAAGTTCCTTATACAATTTTATGCTTAACTTGGAACCCCAACTGTTTAAAATAATTAAAAGGCTCTGATTAGGCAAATTATTAGTTCAATTAAGTTGGAACAAAAACCAGCAGGGTAGGGGGTCCTCCAGGACCAGGGTTGGGAACCACTGTTCCATTTTATAAAATAGGTGCAAAATAAAAATTGAATCCACATGAAATGCTGTAGTATTATTTAACGAACCCCCTTTGTTAACTTTGCCACCAGGCACAATTGCACGTAAAAGCATATTTGAACGTAAAAGCATATTTATACCATTCAGTTACTAAGAAGGATTGCATATATAAACAGCAGTGCAATGATTACACTAAAGCTGAAGAAATGTTAATCAACCTGATGAGTTTATGCATGTATGTATTTATTATGGATTATTGAAACCCTTTATTGAATATATTTATTATCCTCCACTGGGGCTGCTGTTTGCCTGGTGTCAGGGATACAGTGGAGGCCTACGTACAGCTTATCCAATTATTGGGTCATTCTTCAGCAAAGGTTATTGAGTTTCAGATTCTTGGCTATATTGAAGATCCTTGCATTTTATATGTGCAGTCTATTTTATGACACTGATGGCTCTAATTTGTATTTACAGCATGGTGGGATCCCTCCATCCACGCATCTCTTTTTACTGTTGTGTTTCTTTTTTCTCTCAAGATATACTAGGAAGGAACTGTACATCTCAAAGTCATGTTCAGTAAGTTCCATGCAGTTTGAGATCGATACAGCTATTCTGTTACGCCAAAAATACAATGGCCACAGTAGGCTGTGCAAAGATCTATGCAGCATCTGCAGCAGTTATGTCTGTTTTTTCTTCTGCCATGGCCTGTATGCTTTCTATTCTGTCTCAAGCCTCAGAAAAGGCTCGTGTATTAACTTACTATGCCACCTAGAGATCGTTGGTGCAAGCAAGGGTCTGATCAAAGAGACAAAAAGTATTCATGGCACTTTTTAATTTTAAAATAAGCTGTTTTTAACCATAGGCTATTTTTTTTTCTCCAAAGGCTATTTTCTGTCAGTAAATTTAATTAAGATAGTGAAAGTTATTTATGAGCACCAAGCTTATCATTGAACTGAATATTCACAAGTTTAATCAAATCAGTTATTTATAGTGTTATGGTCTGCATTCTGTTTTTTTTCTCCTATTCTGTCTACATTGGCATATGATGGTGATTAGAAAATATTAGGACAGGGTTTTAAAGTTAAACAATTCCTTCTTAATCTTAGATTGCAGCACATAAAGCTTTGTAAAACAGCTGATCCAGTGCTTCACTCACTCACATTGCAAAAATGAGTTATGTTTAGATTGTTGTTACTACAGGGGTAACAGAAAACAGGATGCTTAATAGAAACATTCTTTAAAAAAAATGTAATTTAACCTTTTTACCCTTAGCTACTGGTCCGTAGCCACTGGACTAATGTACAGCAGCAAGAATGATTTGTGGCTGTGTTAAAACTTTTAGGATGTTTCTAATTTGCTTTTAAATGTATGTTAACTACCACTCTATATCGCCTGGGATCTCTGTCATTCATTGAGTTTAGAAACATGTTGAGATAAACTGGAGATGATAGAAAGCCCATGCATTCTGTAATTTGTAAATATTAAAAAAATATATGATTTTCTTTTTAATTTCTACTATTGACCTGGACTACTCAGTGAGATTATATCTGACAAAAAATAAACAACGACAATTGTTTTTCAGAAACTAAAAGGGTCTGTGAGATTTGATTGTATTCATTTGAGGCTCAGCCCACTGTTGATGGTGCATGGAATATATAAGAACTGTACTTATCATATTCCTCACTATTTCCCTTACTGGAACACTCAAAAGCCGTCTCAAAAAAAGTTTCCAATGTAACAAATTTATATTTAAGTTTGATACCACACAGTTGCTCTCTACTTCAGTTTTCCTGTTCCATTTTCAGCAACACTTGTAATTCTGTTGTAATCTTTCATCTCTGACATAATAATGTATTGGTGTACATTAAATCCTGACACTCTATCTTCAAGACCATAGATATATTAGGCTGGTCATACTTGGCTTCGGGCCCAGATAGCAGCAGCTTCTGGTCTGATGGAAGTAATCAATTCCCTGAGATCAATAAACCAGCAAGTTGGCATTTTGATGAGTGCCTTTCCTGCTGCAGTGAAACCTCTTAATTTTGCCGGTGCACAGTTGTGATTTATTTGTATTACAGAACCCTGATACTACAAATAGTGTACAGTAGACAGACAAATCAATATATCCACCCAGTGCATAATTTCTTTCAGACAGTTGTTTTGCTAAACCAGGGGCCTTGGGGCACGTTGATGTCTTTTATAATGAATGTTAGTTTTACTGGTAAATTGTCTTCGATATTTATCAAGGTTTTATACATTATGTTAACATTTTTAACCATTAAAAAACAAACCTGCTTAACTTTTAACTTTACTTCAATGTCTACTGTAAGTATTTCTCTGCAGCGTAAAAGTCCTTTACTGTATATGTGCTTATCCTGAAATAATGTATCTACTAATTATTCTAATGTGAAAATTTGTGATATCATAAAATGGTCTAGGTTTTTTGATTCAACCATTTGTCTTCAGCATAGACCTCAGCACAATGTAGAAGGGTAATAGTTTGATCTTGCTATTTGCTTATGGTTTTGCAGAATGGTTGATGACCTTCATCGACTTATCAAGGAAGCCAAACTTCTAAAACCTTTCATTATAGTGGGCTTGGAGCTGGGGGCCCTCAATGGGAGCTTTTTTAGTCATATCCATGACTGGTAAGTAGCCATTTCTTTTTGGTCTTTATTTCTGTTTATTTATTTTTTAACAGATATGATTGCATTCTAGAATGAGATGACAAGGCCAGTTTCTTAAATAGTTAAACTATACTTGAATGCACAGATACACTGAATCTCCAAAATATTACAGAATTCCCTCTATACCTTACACACAGTATATAAACAGTTGCTATAGTAGTGAACACCTTTCACTGAATACGGATCTCTGTCTTCACAAGGGGTATGATAGTGGGAGGATAAAACTGACAGAGGACGGAAACATTATACCTAGACAGGACCATGCCATACCCACGAGAGCATTGCCAAGCAATTGCACAGCATAGGTGTTGTCACCAGCAAGATTGGATTACTGATCAGTTGATGAAGGTCAGATTGGTCCAATTAATCTCCATTCACACTTTTATGAACAGATGTGAAGGTTTGGATATGGCAGAAACCTTATGAATTATTGAACCCTCGAAGCCTCATGTTAACAGTTCAGGCTGCTGGAAGTGGTGTGGTGGCTAGAATAATGTACAACTGGCAAGGTTTAAGACCTTGCATCCCTTTTGCACTGCCTGTATTTTTTAGCCAGTCAGTGTCTGTACTTTTTGAAATTCAAATTTGTTTAGTCTTTTTGCAGCAAGTTTGGTGAGACGGATTCCTGATGTTTTAAAGGACGTAATGCATATATAAGCCAATACTTCGCTCAAAACAACTTGTCTGTACTTAATAAAGACAGTTTGTTGCATTAGAAAAAGTACTGCATAAAATAATAGTCTTTGCATTTTCATTTAAAAGGACAGGTAAGCCAGACCATCACCAAGGTCTCACATCACCTTTAGGCCAAACCATTCAATTAGGCATAATATTAGGAAAAAGAAAAGTAAAGTGTCCTAATCCGATTTGACCAAAGTCCTATACAAGAAAGTCACACTCTGGAAAGATTTAAAAAAGCACAATAAACATCTTCTAGTTGCAACAACTTAATTGATGAAAATCATAAACACTAGTTCAAGGCAGTGAATGTCTGTTTATCTATCAGTTTTGCTTGCATTTGCAGTTAGTGCTGTCAAATTATCTATCTAGTGAGTATTTTCAGATGAAGACACTTAATCTGTGTGGGCTGAGTGTAAGGCTGTTACATTAAAGCAATTTATCAAAAGTAACCTTTTGCATTTGGACTTGGCAAAGTAAATAATGATGGACTAGAAATGTATAAATTGTTACAGGGTAACAGGATGAATAAGGCCTCTGTTGTCTTCCTTCCGCCATGAGATTTACATTTTCATCACTTTTTCCAGCTCGGTAGTTAAGAAAGTAAATTAAGTGGTGGTAAATGGATGACACATCTGGCAGGGGAAAAAAAATTGCTCCACCACCACCAGGCCCAATATATCACCTTCACAGACAGGCGGGCTGTATCATACGTCTCATTGTCGTTACTGTGATGCTCGGTGCAGTAGATAGGTGAGGGAGAGAGAGCACAGTTTATCATGATGTGTCTTCCTCCATGAAGATTTTTTATGACAGCAGTACTGGTAAGTTATTGCAGGTGAGTCAGCTTCTTGAATGCAGCTTTGACTTAAGAAGTTCTGTGGGTTAAAAGTGTACTTGCTAAGGCATATCAAAGAAGTCTCTACATTAACTGTCATTACACATTTAAACAAATATCAGAAAAAAAAAAACTTCCATATCTGCTATATCTTTCTCTAACCTGTGCTGAGAAGCTTGTCAAGCTTTTGTCTCTTCTAGATTGCAATGTCGCGTCTGCTTTCATCTGATGGATTGCAGCTGGTTCTGAATGCTGTAGCCTGAGTCGTCACCAAATATCGTTCCAAGTAACATATTTCACACATTTTGGCATCCCTTCATTGGTTTCCAGTGAAATTCAGAATTGACTTTAAGATTGTGTTTTTGATCTACATAACTAGCAGGGATCAGGCCCCTGAGTACATTTCCAAACTACTTGTACAGGCAGTATGGCTTGTGGGTGTTATCCTCTTAGAATGTTAACCCTCAACCATTTCTTTTTTAAATTATGTTTTAAAACATATCAGCTTTTAATAGCATTCAAGTTTGTGTTAATTACTTGCAACAGTTACATGGAATGTACTTTCCTGCAGCACTGATACTGTTATAGACAACAATCTACTACTGCTCTCAATTATAACTATTTTCTGTATCTTGCACCTGATTTTACTCTTAAAGGTAACCGTATTCACATTTTTTGTAATGGCTTTTACTTGAAATTGTTCTTATTCATTTATTGTTCTTGCTCTTAATGGAATTTGCTCTAATATTTTTACTATAAGTTTAACCACTCTTTGTAGAAATTACTCTCAAATGTAATTGCTTGCTGTATTTGTTTTATTCTCTCTTACTTGAATTTGCTCTTATTTACCAATGACTTTATTGTATTTCATAACTGCTCTTATCTGTAATGTGATATTTTGTAACAACTGTATAAGGGTGTCTGCTAAGTAATACATAATAATAATAATAATAATAATAATAATATGAAATACATGATGTGCGGAAAATAAAATGATGACAATGTGGGTTAATAAAAAACAAGTTTATTCCTATGCTGCTAAACCTAGTTCATACTTCAGTGGTTTCCTATTGAATATATATATATATATATATATATATATATATATATATATATATATATATATATATATATATATATATATATATATATATATATAGTTGCAAAGCATTATATCATAATTGCTTTGCATTTTATATAACTATAATATAAATAAATACTTACCATCAAAGTATTACAAAATATTTGTGTAGCCAAAAAAATTGCAAACTACCCCCCTATATTGGAAGTGTTTCAGACTTTCAAATAATGTTTTATATTAGTGATAGAGTAAAGTATTGTCAGCTATACTCTGAAAATTATACCAGATCTACCCTTTCAGATAACTCATTATTGGATAGAATTGCTAATGGTCACATTATATATTTCTGCTTGTGCCCCATAAGAGATGCCCTACCTTTAATCAGCAAGCTTAACAAAAGGAGAAATCCATCAGTCAAACCTGAACATATCTGATTTATGTGTAGAAATCCAGGAGCATTCTTTAGCACTTGGACATTCTCCAGTGTATGAAAAAGCTCTATGCATGCAATTATAAGTGAATGTTTATTACATTGTTTATAGCCTATCCATCTTTGAGACTACCCTCATTTTATGACTTGGTTAATAAGTAAATATAAATAAAGATTAAAATATCATATATGCAAACTTGTTTTCCACGTGCTTAAAAAAAAAAATGCCTTGAGAAACTAGGGTGCTGTTTTTGACAAATAACATGTGTTTTATTAAAAATCTTTTGAAATGATGGAGCAATTGGCTTTACTTCTCATTTGAATGATGAAATAAACAAACATCTTGTGGAGATATTGGCAGATGAACTATAGTCCAGAAAATGTATATTTTGAACCTGTCATGATTTGTATCGGGGTAGTTTTGTGACCATCCAAATCTATAAGATTTTTTTACTGCAAATTCCCCAGTATTTAATGAAAGTTCCCAGTATTTAATGAAAGCTTTTTAAACCTCATATGGATCAAGGACCTGTCCTATTTTATTCAATTTATTTGTTCATTTTTAGAAGGCAACATCAGAACATCCCTCGAGTGCCACCTAGCCTCTTGTGCCACCATGCCTCTTATAATTACACAGGTTTTGATGATCTAAAATGACCCTTAAATGGTGTTGGCTGAGTTAGATTATTCTTCAGCATACTTTAATACCATCTTTTTAGGATTAAGATGTTTGTACACTCCTCATGCTCTTGATTCATGGGCCTGTTTTTCTTTGTCAAGAAAGAGACATCTATAATTTTACAAAATTAGAAGTAACAACGTTGCTGGCATCACAGTCTGCTAGTAAGATTTGTACTTTGCTGCCAAGTCTTATACTTAAATTGGACTTTATCCAAAATAGTGAAATCATGTAGAAGAAATTTTAGTGTTGTAGGACAAAACCAAAGAAAATGAGTGAAGGAAGTCTTCCTTGTCAACATTCTGAAGTCTTTAATATTGCTCAAAAAGTGTTTTCATTTTATCTTGCTTGATTTGTAATAAATACTGCAGGGTCCATGTCAAATTCAATGTATTGATGTGGCTTTGGTATGAAATTGAGTTGACATGGAAAAAAAATATATATAGAGGGATTTCTCAGTGGTGTTTCACAGCTTGAATCAGAATGTAGTTCTGCTGCTGTGATATTTGATGTGCTTATTCCTGTGTATTTTAGAAGTATTCCTTTTGTCACTTATTGTTAAGTACAAGACTAAAGACTGCTACTCTGATTAGCAGAGGACATTGTCTTCAGGTGCCTGGGTCAGAGCTTTGCAGATGGGTTGTAACAAAGTGATAGCTCATAATGATCCGGGTCATGTGGTAATCAGACCTTATTCTGACCTTTGAAGGCTATGTATTGAAATGGCCATTCACAGTCAGTGCAATATTTCTTGTGGATATCATTTCTAATATTAAAGTATTGAGACTTAATAAATACTACGACTCTTCAGTCCATGACATATGATTATGTGTCTATCCAAAGTAATATAACTACACAAAACTGCCCAGCCATTTTTTAATATGTCTTCTCTTATATCTAGCTAGCTGTTGTACTGGAGAAACAAATATTTGACAATGGAGTTTATTGACAAAAAAACACAATATGTATCCCACATATTCCAGAGAAGAAAAAAAAAACAGTATTTTTATTAAAATAAATAAAAAAAAATCCCAACAGCCATCTTTATGCTTTGTATAACTTTGACTTCTATACGTGCTGATCATTGAAATTGGGCCACTATTTTTAAGGTTAAGCCGATGCTTGTAAATTACAGTGCATGTGTGACTGCACCTTCATCAGGTTCCAGCATCGTGAAAATAGCAGACGCTTGTATTGTGAACTTCCTATTTTAGTGTTAATATTTACTTTGTTTATGCAGAACATCTAAATTGAGTGCAGTACTTGACTGCCACCTAGTGGCTTATAAGAGAATGATACTCTATATACTGGCAAACAGCATGACATCAGCCATTCTGTTTATATTTGAATGTTTTACTGTTGGTTTTCAATGAGTAGAGCCTCAAGATTCCATGTGATAATGTGATTTTCATAGTTGCTGTACAGGAAATGTTTGAAACTATTCATGCTTATTTAGACGTGTCCCAATCCACTTGAAATTATTTTGCTTAAAATTAAAGGGCTCAGGGCAAGATAGTGGAAACCCACATTGTCATTAAACTTGAGATAATAATGTCAGTAACGTAGTATGTCAGTGTACTTTAAACCTTGCCGGTGTGAATAGGGTGTGGGGGAAGGTTGGCAGGGATGGGGTTAAATCTGTCCCTGCAAGCAATCACAGGTGTGGCCATTCTCCAGTTAGGTAATTGTGTGCTAATTGGAGAATGGCGACCTGTATAAAAGGAGGAGAAATCTGTTGTGTGGTGAAGGGAGTTTAGTGAATTTTGACCTGTTTGGTACGCGGCCTGGGCCAGCTCACCCCTCGTTAGGTGACCTGGCATTCACAAGCGTCGCCGGAAATGTCATGTTGATGCTTTGCTTAGTGCGGATTCCCGATTGGCACAGCCCGTTTCAGCACTGTGCTCCTGTGCCCAAGCGATCCCCCAGCCTCAACCTCCCAGTAGCTGGGATTACAGGCAGACGCCACGGCGCCCGACATCAACATGGCATTTCCGGGGGAGCTTGTGAAATAAAATAGAAATTATTATATTAAAAAAAAAAAAAAAAAACCCATAACATTTCAAATAAAAAAGCAAACCTGTGCTACATAGTTTACAATAAATGCCTCTAAAAACACCATCTCTCACTGTAAAACACCTGTCGAAAGTGGAAGGCACCGATTGAGCCGTCCCAGTGCACTAAATCATACTGCAATGAAACCCCTTTGACTCATTAAAAAAAAAAAAAGGGGGTCATGTTTTATTTCATGTCTAACATTAGTTGACATTAGATCTCAGACAATTAGACATTTGCCTCAGCATTTCATTTAAATAAATAAATTAAAATAAATATAAACGATTCTGTCGGTCTAATGATTAAATAAAGTTATTCGACTGAGGAACTATTATTGAGAACTGCAGTAGATACCCAGAGGATGAACACTGCTGTGTTACTTTCCATTAGCCTTTCATTTGTTACAACAGGGTGCACTAAAGTCTTTCTTTGCCATCAGCCCAGGGCGACTGTGGGCATCTGACGAACTGCCCGGGCAGATGCCAAAATGACATAAAATTCAAAGTTAATTCGGCATCTACCTGCTGCAGCTGGGCACTTCGCCAACTGCCAGGGCATTACAGCAACTGCCCGATTTCGGCAACGGTCCAAAAAACTGCTAAAAAACAGTATGTGTTAATTGTTTTATTATGTATTAATTAATTTCAGCTGGCAATTATTGTAAATTGAAGCCAGCAGACAGAAATAAAAAGGCAGCAGTCAGTCTAGTCATGACTGCTGAGTAGAAAGACATGGATAGTGGTACACTGTGTCCGAGCAGTCATTTTGTGTAAGTGTAAGTAGTATATATAATTAGTAGCGATCTGCCTTAGGCGTGTTCGTAATGGGAAGAAATGAAACACCGGAGACAGCGTGTAGTCCAAAGCAGTTAGAACTGCTATTTTTGCTTATGGATCTAATGCTCTTTCAGCGCGCTTTCCTATTCTTTTTCATTCTTGCCTTTAGTTCTCACTCCGACTATTCATACTCACAATAACCAGCCAGCAGCGCAGTACTCATTTTTATATCTCCCGCTTCCCCCCCCATACCTCATACCATTGGTTCATTCAACACGCAAAATGCAACTGACCTCTGGTGATTGGTGCCTTCTCCCATTCGCTGACGTACCGCTCTGCCCCCATTCACAAAAGTAGACAGCCTGAGCTGGCCAATCGAGGCGGCACCCACGTAAAAGACAGAGAGCAGCACGCGCTCGCCACACATTCTGGTGCAGACAGTCACGTTTATGCCGGGCATTAAGACGATGGAACTATAATGAAATTGTAGATTTCAATCCAAGATTAGATGAATTATCGTTACATGCCAACTTGAATCTTTTGTCTTTTTTCTGGTTAAGTGGAATGAGAGTTTACAAAACTTTCTGACATTTGTATATTCAATGTAATATGATCTGTAAGTGTATATTTTAATATATTAATGTTACTTGGTGTAATGAATTAACGCTTAAATATATGAAAACACTGTTTATCTAATCTATTCCAAAGTTGTTTTTTAATAGTTGTTAATGAATGACTTTTTACCACTGACAGATGACAGACGCTTTCTGTTTATGAACTACAGCCCTGACACGTGAGAACCACGCTATTTTTTAATATTCAGCAATTCAGCCCACATACTTTATTCGTTCCAAGGGCTTATGTTTCCAATTACCAGTATATCAAAATGTTAGTTGTGTGACCTAATTCATTGCACCAATGAGCAGAGACTGATTGGAGCAAGGTCTCCTGAGACTGCCGTATTACTTGCGTTCTGGTATGCCTTTTTTTTGTTAGCGTGTAACAAGGGGGCCGGCGCGTGGCGAAGCGCGGAGAGCACGCCCTGCTTCCAAAAGATAATAAATACTATCTATTGTATTAATTGACTTATTCTATCACTTCTATTACAGTTAACAGCAGGTAATAATTGTAGTCCCAACTACGCCACTCTCTTTTAGTTTTCATATAGGTGAGAGATCCCCAAGAATTTTTAAATTAATTATAAAGGCAAACCAGAATAAAGTATTTCCACACACAAAGGTTATTTTATTTGAAAGCACAGATGGACACACTCCACACACGCAGAAAGGAGTTCACCACACCCAAAGGTTTGTTTAAAATTAAACAGTTTATTGTTGTCACAGTACCATCCTATTTAAAAAGTAAGCCAAAGTTTCTCAACAATTATACACAGAAAGGCTGACATATAAACAGGTCATGATTAGCAGCCTTGAATAATACCTTAGCAGGTATCAACAATTAACAGATAGTGTTTCAATAACCATTAAATCACAAACATTTCAATAGATATCAATAATCATTAACAACACCATAATATTTCAAACAGGTAGGAACAATCACTAGCAATAAATAGTAGCAGTCTCTTGTAAATTAATACATTTAAAAAGCACCAATCACTACCCACCCCAATGGTTAGGGTCCTGATATCCTGAGGGGACACACAAGAACTTGTACCAGGATGGCCCTAGGCAGCCCAGCACAGCACCACCAGTTCCCCCTTACCTGAATGGCACCATTTCATTGGCTAAGCTTTCTGTCTACATGACCAGCCAATCACCACCAAACCCTCTATTGGGAGGGAGGTAGGGCTTTTGCTCTCCTACAGGTAGCAGCCTCAGTACACAACTCAGGACACCAGGAATACAATGTAGCCCAAATAACCTCCCTCCTGAATCAACGAAACAGTGCACAAGCAGGCTGGGACCGTGATCATCTTACCAATTTAAATACAACATTCATTTTAAAATCACAAACCTAAGACATAAAATACAAAAAGGACTATCCATAAAACATACATAACTCTCAAAACTAGTATGTTTTGTTCCGTTTCATTCTTATTATAGTTTTAAAGTCGATTGTATATTAATTCAAGTACCTCCAGTTTCGTTTTTAACACATTCTAAATTCCTGTACATTATTCATTTAGATAACATGCAAACCTCAGTTTCTCTGTACAAAGCAAAATAATCATACTCACTTTAAAACATATCGTTCGTGCATCATTACAATTTCAAACCATTTTCTTTAACACAAGACCTTTATAGCTCATAATGTATATTCTATGAGTTCAATGCAATAGCCCTGTGCTTTCTCGCCATCATCGACACATGGTCTGCAACATGCTAGATTTACAAAAACAAAACCAGAATTAAAGACAAAAGACTTAAGGTAGCTCATATCTCACACAACAACAACAAACAAACCAAAAAAACCCGCCAGCAAACACAAGACATAGGAGCACTTTTCTTTTTGTCCTCTCTGTTCTCTCTCCTTCCAACCTGATCTGATGGTTTTTAGTAAGCTGCAAGCGGAAATTGATTCAATCAACGCTTCTAATGTCATCTTGCTCCCGCTCAGAGGACAGCTGTCAATCACTAGAAATTGACTACAATCTCTGAAATTCAGCAGGATTATTCACACACACTTTATGCCGTGATCAAACAATAATTCAATAGTGAAGAAACAAAACCAACACTCATAATAAATCATAAAAATCTCTGTGATGCTAAATGACAAACAATATTGTGAAAGTGCAAATAAAAATACATTAAAATAACACTGTTAGAAGCGTTTCATATTTTTGTATTGATGTTTTGTTTACAAAATTTCAAGTACAATGGTTCATTCATATCTGAGAGTCCAATGTATTTCTTTGTTTTATAAAATCATCTTATGCAGATCCTGAAATCCATTTTATTGAATCATTGCCCAGGATTTCATGCCGATGCCATGGGTCAAATCCAAGCAGCTCTTTACTTCCCTTGATTACTGCCTCAGGTGACAGACATTTGGAATAGAAATGAGTGCCTGTGGACTAATAGGGGACTTAGAAAGATAGAACGAATGTCGGTTGATGGTTTATAAAGTTATAAGCAGCACAGCAGACTTGTACGTTTACTGTATGCTTTGAAACAAGTATACAGTAGCTCATCCTGGATGTTGCTTCCTTTTATAAAGGGTACCACTGTGCTTCAGTCAAATATGAAGCATCTGGCCCCAAGTAAAGACATGAAAAGGAATTTCATTAGGAAAAAATGTAGTGAGTTTCTCCTGGACAAAAAGAAAATGTAGTGCACATTATACGAGAGAGAGAGAGAGAGAGAGAGAGAGAGAGAGAGAGAGAGAGAGAGAGAGAGAGAGAGAGAGAGAGAGAGAGAGAGCATTATTTGAGAAATATATGACATTCTGGTATATGATATAACAAGTACTGCTGTGTTATAAGGGTATTTAGATGGCCAAAAAAATGTGCTTTATGTAAAGTGAGTTCATTGTGTTATCCTACTTTAGTACTGTATTTACCAGAGTGCATGCCAGTGTATTCGCCAAAGTTTATTGCACTTTCGAAAATCTTAGGCAACATCCTGACTTCAATTTAGCGCTCCAGAAAAAAATATACTTTTGATGATCAGTAGTAGGGGTGCTGCAAAAGTAAAACTATATAGTTTACATTTAGAAAGGCTCATGAGTAAGGCTGGACTTTTTTTTTTCACGGATTTCATGAATTCTGTATTTTTTGTGTGATATATCGTTCCCCATGAAAATTCCCAACAGTGTAAATATTTAATTTTTTATCCCTTACAAATAAATACAGCAAATGTTTGCCTTATTGATGCACTTCCTGTTACACTGCATTTAGGAACCTGACAGCCAGTTTAGTTTGCTTCCCGTAAATGGTTGAACACACTGCTTAGAGCTGCAGGATTTTCTTTAAAATGTCTCCAACGTAAAAGACACCAGCCGCATCAAAGTTCGGAAATATTTCTGTTAAAGATCGGTCTGTCCAGTCCAAGAAGGGACATTTCACACATCTGTTGTTATCTTTACATTTATTTATTTATTTATGTTTTTATTTTGTTTGACAATTCACCGATAGTGAAAACAGAATGTATTTAAAAGGTGGACACAAAATACAAACTATTCTACAATATAGCATGTACTGTTTTTCAGGTAAGCATTTAAGTATTTAGGAACATTTGTTGTATATTAACTAGAAGAAAATATCAATTTTGAATGTGACAACACTTTTTTTTGCTTTAATAAATATGTCTTGTGAAATATCTTGAAATACCTATTTTTAGACAGTGAAATGCCGTGGAATATAATACAGCCCTACTCCTGATCTACTGGCTTGTCTCCATGTTCACATTTACACATCATCAATAGATGCAGCAGCAGTGGTGTTAAACTCCACCTTGTGGATCCATTTAGATACAGCTTGGTAAAATAAATAAATAAATAAATAAATAAATAAATAAATAATAATAATAATAATAATAATAATAATAATAATAATAATAATAATAATAATAATATGATGCTACTTTTGAACTGTCTGCCCCTCCTGTAGTGAAACCAGAATTAACTGGAAGGGTTGGGATCAATTCCTGTTTTTCATTTCCAATTCCATTTCCAGTTCCTTTTTAAAATAAATTTCCAATTCCCTTTTAATCGATTCCAACACATCATTCACAAATTTGCAATTAGCAGTATTCTGTTAAAATGAGCTTCTCACAGTGGCAACAAATTGTTTCAATTGAAGTCAGTGTTAGTCAATTAAATTGGCTTCAAATTAAAGCAGCTGAACAATCAGAGCAATTAGTATGTCTCAAATATCAAGTCCAATTCCTTTGACACCAACTCTGTTAACTGTCCATCACAGAGAGACCCTGGACATTTGTGGCTGCCTAATGAGACTGGTTGCTTCGTATTCAAAATGTCTCTGTCTTCCTCCTTTACCTAAATTATATTTATTCTCAGTATTGTATAATCAATCAAGCCTTTGCAATCATCAATGTGACCAGTTTCACATTCTGTTCTATAACCAAGGCAATCACTATTGTAGCAATTGGGCAGGTACCTTGGATAGATCAACTATAATTCACAATCAACTGACTGATGAATTGCAATATAAATATAAAAGTATATGCAGTACATAATATTTATTTCATGGGTAAAATGCATTTGAGAATTATGTTTTATTCACTTTAACTGTTCGAAGAAATAAAATGCACACAGTATGTTGCTCACAATATATATATATATATATTTTTATATGTTCTTTTTTAGGTTCAAATAACTGGTGCCTTATCTATAAACACTGCAGTTTTCTGCGGCCAGTGGATTAAGTCAACTTTTCCTAACTGCGGGGTGGATGCAGCCACCAATCACAAGAGAACATTTCAGAAGATTTAATAAGAACACAAGTAAGATTGGCAGTGCACTGTATCATTTATATTACGTATTGCTGTACAGTTGTGGCAAAGTGATTAACAGTGTGCAGGAATGCAGCCGTGATCAATGAACAGACAGACAACGATAATCCAGGTGCAATGATATTTTATTTGTACAATCCAAAGTCTGATGACAAATCATCAGTAAACAATAACAATGAGAACAGGCAATACAGCGGCATGTATTGCTCTGCTGTAATCCACGGGTTGGTCCTGAAATAATAACAGTCCCGTTTCCTAAACACCCACACGTAACACAAAACACAAACACAAGTCCACAGTGAGTGATTTTGTGCTCGCGGTGTAAATACAGTTTATCGTGAAACAAGTGCAGTGATATCCGGATATGTGTTGGCCCTTGATGACAGCTCTGGATTGTGTTCAGCTGTCTAATTATAACAAACAGTAATTCTTTAGACAATACAATACACAGGTTCCTTCCAGTTCAGCTCCAACCATACAAAGAACAGATCACTTCGTTACGCCCTCTTTTGTACCGCCAATCATGACCTCTTGGTTAACTAGTGCAACCGCTCCTCCAATCCACGGCTGCCACGTCGTTTCCCTTCCGGGTCGATGATTTAGTGTATCATAGCTCCGCCCCCTTTCTAGATGACCGACTTCCTTCTGACCCTGGGAATAAATTGTCTGGCCATCCAGTCCAGGGCACTCTGTTCCCTTTACACAGCGCCCTCACAGGTCGGGAGAGAGATTTATCACCAAGAATCATTCTGTCTCTGTCACAACAGTCTTTTAGTTATTTATAGGTCCCTCGAGATCTTTTTAGACTGTCCCTATTACTCAGAAAGCCTTTGTTTTAGTGGTGTGTTCCATTTGAGTGTACCTTCCTTTACTGTTTGTTTCATATTGTTTATGCCACTGAGTGCATTTTACAGATGGCTGGTGGAACTATTGCACAATCGATTCCCCCAATTGCACTTCCTTTACCGTGTAAAAAGCACACAAAGTGATTTCTAGCTGAGAAATAGAACATAGATGGCATGTGGGTGTTATCACCTGCTGTGCACTGCTGGTATGGTTTAGAAAGCATGATGCAGTTTCTTTACTACATATGTGGTGTAGTTACCTCCTATAGAAAGACTGGCTCCAGGACATATTCCATCACAAGAAAAAACCTAGTGAAATGTATGTAAGTAGTAGGTGCTTTGAAAAGAAAACTGATCGTGTTTTTTTTTTTCATTGACATGTAATAATATTGTAGCGGAGGCGTATCTGGTCCTCGGTGGAATAAGAGAAGGCAACACAGGATGCAGATCAAAGCATTTAAAACTGCTATTTTTAAACATGAACGGCAGGCAAAAGGACGCTCTTTTTAGCAACAGGATAAGTAGCTCAGTTAGGCAACACCAACAACACACCCACAACACAACCCCAAGTTACTCGCAGCCAGCTCCTAAATAGAGGAGTCAACATAGCTAAACATTCCAGTTCCAAATACATATGTACTTCCATAGTACACTATCAGCAACCCTTGTACAAAACAAGACAACAATTATGATTTTTACACAACTTTAACCCCCTTTTATTTGCGCTTAAAACCAGTGTCCTACCACTTACGGGGAGAAAGCAGGCGAAAATCAGCACTTCCCTAAAAAGCAGCAAGCATTTCTCTGTCTAGCCAAAATGCACGATTAAATTGTAAAAAAAGAAATCTGCGATAAAACCTTTAGTTGATTAATCAGTCTGATTAATCTGTTAATTGGAATAACCCTAATAAAAGAAAACAGAAATTTGAGATAACAGCATGGCCTCGCAGCCTAAAGCACTGTGGTTCTACAATTCTTGATACATGGGTCTAAATGTTCTTTTTTATTGTTTTTGTTTTTGTTTTGGTAGGTTACCAAACTGAGATCAAAATATATTGCTTGATACTATAAGGGAGGAGAGACTGTCCCAATGCACGTCTCATCTCTTGTGACATAAAACGTTCAGTCTGTGATCTGGCTTCCTTCCACCTCATCTTTTCCACCTTCACATTCTGCCCTGGGCTTATATCGCTCTAAAAAATCAGTTGAGCAATTGTCCCACTGAGCCCAGCAAGCAAAAAGCCAACTTGCTGTACAAGCTAATTACTGAGCAGTACTCTATCAGTTACTCATTGTATTTTGTTATCACACTGTTATTCTATCTAGCATAATATACGTTTGTATATATGGGATGTCGCCCTGATCTCCGATATGAAAATAACTATGCATTTTTATGAGGTTTAGGGTATTTTAGTAACTTATTGGCGATGTCACTTCCAATGCGATTATTGATGCAAACCTAAATAATCCATGCCTTTTGCCAGTCTCAACATCATTGTAGTACAATGAGTCTCTATCTGAAACATTTTAAAAGCCTGCATTGATTTGCTTTTAAAGATAATCCACTGAAAGTAGATGAATCATAAATAAGTATTCAATATTCGGCTCTAAAATCCCTTCATTTTGACAAAGTATGTCCTATAAAATGCTCTGTATTTTGTAAACAGGCCAGTTGACACAGCCTACATCCACAACATTGCTATTGTGGAAGAACATGGGGAATCAGCAGGTGTCTTACAGACGTCTATAAACTGGGCTCCAATAAAAGAAAAAAAGATTGTCAGAATATCCTGGCCTATTCCTATTTTCTTAAACATTTTTCATGTTCAAAGAGACACGCAAAAAAAAAAAAAAAAATAAATAAATTAAGAAATCATTTTTATCATCTGTCTGAGTGTTTGCTTGATAACAGAAGTCGTTCACGCTCATTATTCTGTACCTACTTGTAGCAAACTCAGCAGCCAGTCTGCACAAAAAAAGCAATCAAATAACTGTTAATAGATACATGGCCCTTTTTATGTTATGATGAGAAGGTTTGTGGCCCTTTTGAAATTTCGTTTGACATTTTAATTTGAATCTTCAGTTGCTTGACATTGTGCATTGTTCATGCCTACTCTTCACTTAAGCCAGACTATTAACTGACTGTGTCAGCAGCATATCAGTAAGTTTTCAGAACCAACAGTGCCTTTTATTTTATTTTTTTTTGCAAGAAGGTAAATGGAAGGTTTAACTGTATATATTAAAAAACTGCAGTATCCCACAATCCTGCTCAATATTATTCTAAATTGTAATTCCTTGGTGATTTTTTTTTTATACTACATTCTTCTATAGTTTACCCTTCTATGTATACTTCATCAGAAACCAGGCCTTGTTTGCTTTCCTATTTGGTTACTTACATCTCTGTTGTTTCATCTGCTACAACAGCAAAAGCTTATTAAAAAGTAGCGGGGTTATGAAAAATATAGCGGTATACATCTCCACGTTTGCTATAACTGTTTAAATAATATACATGTAATTTATCTTTTCATTTAAATATCCTGAACCCCGCTACTTACTCTTTTAATGTTATCTGTGCTTTTCACTGTAGCCCTAGGTATCTTAGCAACAGTTGTTTGTTTTTTTACCGGAAATACCCACAAAAAAGTTAGAATTTGCTCTAAGTATGCAAACTATTTTTAAACCGTATGGTCCATCCAGTCTTAACCTTGTAAGCCCTATGATGGGTGAACACGATGGAAAACGTCTTGTGAAGGTCACCACCTTAATTTGTGTTCAAGAATATCATTCTAACTGAGGGTGTCTGACTTCACTCTTTTTGTGACAGTTTATGAGGGAATGAAAATTTGTTACGGCAATATATTCAAATTTCATATCTGTTCGGTGAAGATGTCTGCTGCAGGTAAAGCGGAAACTGTTCATTAAAATCCTTCTTTTTTGTAGTTAGTTTTTTTGATGGTGATAGAGATGAGGGACCTATTTCAGCTTTTGATATATTACAGTTGTTGCCAAGGAGATAAGTACATCAAGTAAGGCATTGTGCTGGAATTCTCAAGGGAGGGAAAAAAATAGGTTTGATGACAGGAAAAGGTTACAGTACAAACAGACTTCCGTGTGGTTCAAGCTTAGCCCTTGCAAACCACCACCCCTTCTCAAGGTCAAATACTATCATAGCAGCATGTTACTAAATACTGACTATATTACTATATTACTATATTAACTGTATTGTAATTCAGAGCTTTTTATGTATATACCAAACATCGAAAGAAACTGATCGCTATTAAAACACATTTATTTTCAAAAAAAATAAGGTATATAAATGATGGACATTGACAAAATGTTTTTGGTTTCTTTTTAATCGCTCGATCATTCATCCTTGACCATGACACGCTTGAGTGACTATGACTGAAGCATATGCACGTAATCACCTAATTAATGAGATGGTTGATTGGACACTGAATATGGAGTGATTTCAGCTGTTGAATTGCAAGCTTGAATAAAAACAATAAAGAAAATCACAGAAAAAAACCAATATGCCTGTCAAGAGAGCAGCGCCTTCGTGCAATCGGCATGATGGAGGCTGGACTAGGGTAGCGTACTGTGGCTCGTCGTCTTGGGTGCTCACAGCCAGCAATTTCAAACTTGGAGAGATGGTATAACCAGACACAATGACAAGCCACGAACTGGGAGACCAAGAGTCACAACACCTGCCCAAGATCGACAGATCATTTTGCAGCATCTTTGTGATGTCATTTGTTAATCAGCACAATAAAAAGTCACTGCACCTGCTCTAAAACATTTTTCGATCACATCTAGTGAATTTTATCCAAATATAAGTGATAAGTTTCTTTTGATGCTCAAATATAAGTGATAAGTTTCTTCTGATGTTCTATATATATATATATATATATATATATATATAATGGCTGGAATCATTTACCCCTTACAAATATTTTGATTTTTATTTGTCTTGGACTTTTGCATAATACACAATGCCTTCTAAGTTTTTTTGGAATTAGTCTTTTGCACAACTATCCAGTGGCCAGTGGGTGGATAATGTAAATGCTGCAAGGATGTAAATAGAAAGTTTTTAAAGGTTTTTTTAAATTATTTTTTTTACCTTCTTAGCAGCCCAGCTCATCAAAGTGGTTCTGTTGATGAACATTTTTTTTCTTAATAAGAGTATGTCTCAAGTCAGGTAAGATCCCCCAGATTACTAACATTGCATTTAAACAGTGTTTGATCTGAAACAGTTTGGTTATTTAAATTAAGGGAATATAAGAAAGTAATTATAGAGAAAAAGATTTAAGCCCATGGGGTACTAGTATATTTTAATTATCTAAACAGCAGCTGATCTATATTCTGAAGCTAATCCTGTTGGTGCTTCCTCCCCCCAGGGGTGATTCTCAACCCCCTTATTAACATCATGCAATACAACTAGTGGAAAGAAGTCGATGTTAGAGCTGGTTTAGAGCTGAGTTTTAGAGCATTAGTATTAAGATCTGCTGTAGTTTAGATTCTTTGAGCCTCATCATTTTAAAGACAAAGATTGACTTCTGATATGCTCAGTGTCGTTTCACAGATTCAGTCAATTCAATTGTATGGAGTACTTTATATTTTCTACCTTTTAAAATGCCAAAAGTTATTGTTATGGGATATAATTAAAAGAGTTTGTTTTGTCCCCCAGGGAAATGACAACATATAAACCCCTCTCCAGCAGAACTTCTGTGAGTGTGCTCACCGGTGATTATTATGATGCACAGCTTCCAGCCCATCTTCATTCGGTAAATCACTTAACAAAACTAACCATTTTCATTTAACTGAAAAGATTTGGAAAATGAAGCACTCCCTCAACAACATTTTCACAAAGTTTAAAACCATGTAGTGTTTCTAAAATACCTTTTTCATTTTAATACCGTAACATACCTGGATATATTTGAATGAGCTAAACGGTGGTGCTCTTGGCTATTTATTATATGCACTTTACCTATAAAACCACACTAGAAATGTAGATGTTTAGATAACTCATTTGTTAAACTGCTGTTTTTCGTATTCTTTGCAACATATATCAACATTGACATTTTCTGTCAGTTCTTTAAAACATAAGTAAAAATCAATCAGAAACAAAACTGATTTCCTTTTCTTTAAATATCAAAACGCTTTTCATTCACTTGCTGTTATATTGTTGTGGGAGATAACCACACTCATTTTTTGATTAACGTGTAGTATTAATGTGTAGTAAATAAAATTGTTGTTTTTTTTATAACAAATATGTACACTGGGTCATTTATTTGATCAGTTTGAGGTGTTGATTTCTGCTGCCATAAAGGTAACTCCTACACGATGCTGGTTTATGATAGAATCTTACAATACAATATATGATTTGCTAATTATTTTAGAAAGAGCCAGGGAGCCCTAGGCTCACCGCACACCAGCAACCCCTGTAGACTCGCCTGTAAGCTGCACTGTCCTCCGACGCTGTAGCTCTGGGTTGGCTGCATTGCGGGCCTGCAGAGTAAAAAGAAACGGTTGACTGACGGGACACGCTTTGGAGGACAGCGTGTGTTCATCTTCGCCGCTGGGGTGGTAGCGGTGAGCTGAGCCTAAATACAATTGGACATTTCAAATTGGGAGAAAAACGGGGTAAACTTTACCGATTAATATCGAAAAGTAGCAATCCTAGTTATAAGTCAAGGATCTGCTTTTATCAGGAGAGTTTTTTCTGTACATATATGATACTCCAGCTTTTTTGCTACATTGCATGAGAAAGAGTCTAGGAGGTCGATCATACTCCAAGAAAGTCCAAGAGAGCTGGCTTATGAGATTCTTGGAATACATTATTGTGTAGGTTAGCTGCTGGGATAAGTGAAAATACCTCAAGCATTTTGAAAATACACTAAACTATCTATATTTCACTAATATTATAATTCACTGCGTTTTAAAATATTCAAATCTTTAATAAAAAATAAAAAAAACCAAAAACAAAACATGTTTAATTATCCTGAGGATTGAAGTTTAATTATGACACATCAAAATAAAGATTTCCAACAGTTCTGGAATTTTATTCCATCCATATACATGCATAGCAACAACGTTGTTGAGAAATAATTTCTGTCATAAATAGAACATTGGAATGATCATCTATTACAATAGTGTTTTTTTCCCCATTTTATTCAGGAACAACTATCGATACTTCATTCTTGTAGTTTCAGTTTTATGTAATACAAAAAAACCTGACTTGCCATCCTTTTGTAATACTGCTTTTAGTAATTTTTCTTTTAGAAAGTATTGCATTGACAGCTAAGTTTTAAAAAGTGAGACCAAAGGGCATCAGCAAACGGAAATACAAGTACTATACAAGAACGCTGCCATCCTCATTAAAACACACATTTCTGAGTTTAAGAAAAAGACAGGGACAAACTGCCACATACATATGCAAAGCCCAGTGACCAGTATATGCTCAAATATAAGATGCAGGATTGTGCCTGGATAGTCCCAAATCAGTGGTTTAAGGCAAAAATGACATTGAATTACAGCTGCAAATTATATTTATGCATATACAAAAACTGCAACAGCAAATAAGATAGAAATACACAACTGCGTTTGAAGCTATTTTGCCTAAAAAATGCATTTCTTGTTTCATTGTATCATTGAATCTACCTTACAGTGTAAACAATGTGTGCTACACAAGAATGACTATACAATAACATTACAAACAACTTCTGATATAAAGTTTTTCATTTAAATTAATATTACTACTGCTATTAACACTGATTGTAAAATAAATAAATGGATGTGAAAGTGGCACTTCTATTACATTTGATTTTTACCAATGAATTGTATTAAATCTTAAAATGAGTTTGATTGTCCACAAGCAGCCTATAAAACTGCATGATGCACTATTCCACACACACCATGTACCAAAAAAAGGAGATTAAAATGTCATTTGACATGTTCTGCTGCGTGTGACGAGCAATAGAACTTCTTATGAGTTATAAAGTTTGAGAGATTGTTAAACTGGATATCACAGAGGCGGCAGTATTTCCCACTCCCTGTTGCCTGGGCTGATCCATTTACACCTTTTGTGACGCTGGGCAAAGGCTCCTCTGGTGACAATTTGATGGAGGGTGATACATTTTCATTTGCATCAGTTGGGTTTTCTGATCCCCATGTTGGAGACGGATGACTGTCTTGTTGCTGGGAATTATGGGAGAGGTTATCCTGCTGCAAGTTAACTGTGACTGACCTGTCCTCTGGTTTAGGTCCACCATTAACTATTACCATGCCTCTGTTTTTAGGCAACAATGGCAAAGGCTCTTTGTTCAGATGGGGGCAACCGTTTGGGGCCGGTAGGTCTTTAGGAGTGTCATTTCCTTCACTTGTGCTCTGATCCATGTCACTCATTTCACTCTGCACCACTAGACTACCTGTGATGTAATCGCTCGGCTTTATCCCATAGTACGGCGATATTTGCTCAGCCCCTTTAAGTTTCTTTATTGCTCCAGGATAAAGGCAATGTGACAGAAACAAACTCTTATTCTCTTCTTTTGTGGAAATCAGCTGCGCAGCCTCACCAAAGGCTTTGAGCCCGGGTAAGGTCCCTAAGTGCGCTGAAAACATGTTACCGTTTTGAGTAATCAGCTTGGCATTCCCATTTTTCTCACATTTGACAGGACTCTTTTCGTAGCTGTCATCGGTAGTATTGCCTTCACTTTTTATGTCCTGAAATACTGTTCGGTCCATGGTGCCACTCTCACTGAGTTGGCGAGCTGTAACGGGACAGAAATTCTGTTTATGTGCAAGGTAGTTCTCAACTTTGTTAAAACTGATCTTGCAGACTCCACATTCATGGTAATCTAAAAGCCTTTTTGGAGAACTGCATGTGTTGTCTGGATGAGGGCAGGATTTTTTGCTGAGATCTATGGGAGCATCCAGGTCCTGGTGATCTAGTGTATTGCCTTTGGTTGCCAGAGCAGCTTTCGTAACCGTGAGAGAGGTTTCAAGATGCTTCGGCACCATCCCAGGAAACACATCACATCTAGGATGGAATCGATCGCCAAGGTTCTCAACTACTTCTTGAGAAGTGCAAGGGCTTCCCAATGTTGGTATGCCCAGAAAGCCTGTCTGTCCCAGCAGTGGCCTTTGCTCCTGATCCGGGAGACACATCTCATACATCTTCCTACGCTTGCGAGTGCGCATAGTCCTCTGCATCGCAGGCACTTTGTTCGCAGAAACACGCTTCATAGGAGGGTCATGGCGACTAGCACAGTAGTACTGCTTGTGGACCATATATGTTTCACGGCGACTGAAGGTTATATTACATGCAGCACACATATTCTTGTTTGGATCATTTTCAGTTTCACTAATAGAAGTACTGGGACTTTTTACGTCCATTGGTTTTCCATTAAGCCTCTCATCATTGCCGGTCGGAGTTGACACTTTTTTAGTTGGCGTAGTAAGTTCTTTTTCAGGCCCTTTGCTGCTGGAGTTGATCATGTCTAAAACTGATGAGTTCAAGCAGGCTGATTGAATGAGATGGCTGTCAGGATCTGAAGGGTGGCACACAGCACTGAGTATATTCACAGAACTGTGGCCACTATTAGGACTTACAGCCTCAGGCACCTTCTCTGAGACACCGGAGAAATCAGGTGACTTGGCTATGTGTTGCCAACGGCTGTTGCAGTAGTGCTTCTTATGGACCAGATAGTTGTCTAAGTTGTTGAAAGTGATATTGCATTCAAAACAGGTAGCCCCTTTTGGCATGAGAGGGCTGTAGATGACAGGAGGATAGGTGCCTCCACCGTGCCTTAATCTACGATGGACCAGTTCGGACATTTTAGCAAGTATCTCTGAAGCTTGAGGAACCACAGAGATATCCTGGGAGAAAGCAAACTGAGAAAGGAATGGACCCATGGGGAACGTAGGGCCCAAATTGGGTTGGACCGGAGATGAGGCGAGCCTTGGGCTTGATGGCTCAGATTTGATTCTTGTGTATGAAAAGTTTGACTTGTTTCCAGGATGTGCCTCATTCTTCTGAGTTGACAGTTTCTTTTCAGACTTTTCTAGCTCTGGGTCAGAGTTCACTTCCTTGCTTTGTGTACTTTTGGGGCTCTGGAGGGCATCCTTCCTGTTTACCATGTCTGATCTTGCCTGCTGCAGGTTTTCTTCGCTGCCCCTCGGGGAGTGTTCACTGTCGCAATCTCTGTGAATTTTGCGGCCATGTCCATGTAACTCCTGATGCTGCAGGAGTTCCCTGTGGTTTTGGAAGCTGATATGGCAGTGATTGCATCTGAAGGCAGCCTGAGACAGGTGAGAGAGGATGTGGTGTTGGAATGTAATAAGGGAGTCTGCTGTGTAGTTACAGATTGTGCATTTCAAGCTGGCGCCAGGAGGGAGAGTCTCTTCCATTTTGACACCTGTGAAAAAGATAAAGGGAAACGTGTAAGCTTTTTTGCCCCATCTTATGCTTCATGTGGAGTGCAGCAGTGACCTATCTGAATAAAAAGTAAAAAAGTTGTTGGCTGACACTGCATTTATCACCCACCTACCTATAAAAGAAAATCCTGATTATATTAAATTCCATAAAAAGTCAAAGGGAAGCTTAAAACAAAGCAACAAAAATAGCATTTTAAACTATACAATCTTTAATACCTGCAAAATACTCCCCATCATAATAATTTTTTTTTGTATGAACAGTAATTTATGCACATAAAATTGATTACTTACTGCTATGAGTTGTTAAGTGCATTTCAAGAGCTCGTGCACCACTGAAGCTCTTGTTGCATTGTGGGAAAGGGCAGATGCTTGGTACCTGATGGGGACCATTTTCATTTTCCTCTGCCACTGCCTCTTGTTCTCTTTGTCTACCACTGCAGTAATACATAAGATGAGCCTGTAGGTTCCGCTCACTTCTGTACCAGATTCCACATGCCTTGCAAGGAAAGATGTCCTCTATGAAAAACAGAAGCAGAATATGAATTGATGTAATCCCTTCATCTCAGAAAACTTACATTCTGCAACACCTTTTATAATCTTGCCTGCAGTTCGGGAAGAGTTATATCTTGTATGATGCCATGACTTGCACAGCTAAACCTTTTTGGAGGTCACCTAACATTCTAATGTACCTACAATACTTTTAACCACTCTTTGTGATGGACAATCACTCCCATGTGTTTGTCTACTCTAAGTTATAATATGATGATAGATATACCTGTAGTAACGGCACGCAGGTAGTTTACGTAAAACTAAATAAAAAAAAGAATAGAAACAGAACAGTATTTCCATATTTTTGGATACGCTTTTAAAAAGTAAAGAATGTCATCACCACATTTTCTTTCACAATTGGATAAGCAAATAAGCTTCATATGCATTTCGAACCAGGTAACTACAGACCAATAAGCCTGACTTCTATTATATGGAAACTTATGGAAACTATAATAAGATCCAAAATGGAAAATTACCTATATGGTAACAGTATCCTGGGAGACAGTCAGCATGGTTTTAGTAAAGGGTGATTGTGTCTAACTAACCTGCTTGATTTTTTTGAGGATGCAACATCGACAGTGGATAATTGCAAAGCATATGACATGGTTTATTTAGATTTCCAGAAAGCTTTTGACAAAGTCCTGCATAAAAGATAAATTCTCAAACTGAACGCAGTAGGGATTCAAGGAAATGCATGCACATAGATTAGGGAGTGGTTAACATGTAGAAAACAGAAAGTACTGATTAGAGGAGAAACCTCAAAATGGAGCTAGGTATCCAGTGGAGTACTACAGGGATCAGTATTAGGTCCTCTGCTATTCCTAATCTACATTAATGACTTAGATTCTGGTATCGTAAGCAAACTTGTTAAATTTGCAGAAAACACAAAAATAGGAGGAGTGGAAAACACAGTTGCAGCAGCAAAGGTCATTCAAAATGATCTAGAGAGCATTCAGAACTGGGCAGACACATGGTACATTTAAGAGAGAAAAGTATAAGGTACTGCACGCAGGCAAGATACTGAAATTGAAGAAGGAATCTATGAAAAAGACCTAGGAGTTTATGTTGACTCAGAAATGTCTTCATCTAGACAATGTGGGGAAGCTATAAAAAAAGGCCAACAAGATGCTCGGATACATTGTGAAAAGTGTTGAATTTAAATCAAGAGAAGTAATGTTAAAACTTTACAACGCATTAGTAAGACCTCATCTAGAATATTGTGTTCAATTCTGATCACTTTGCTATAAAAAGGATATTGCTGCTCTAGAAAGCGTGCAAAGAAGCGCTACCACAATTATTCCGTGCTTAAAATGAATCTATTCAGTCTTGAAGAAAGAAGACTACGCGGCGATTTTAAAATTCTAAAAGGTATTGACAATGTCGACCCGAGGGACTATTTCGACTTGAAAAAAGAAACAGGGACCAGGGGTCACAAATGGAGATTAGATAAAGGAGCATTAAGAACAGAAAATAGGAGAAACTTTTTTTACACAGAGAATTGTGGAGGTCTGGAACCAACTCCCCAGTAATGTTGTTGAAGCTGACACCCTGGGATCCTTCAAGAAGCTACTTGATGAGATTCTGGGAACAATAAGCTACTAACAACCAAACAAGCAAGATGGGCCAAAAGGCCTTCTCTCGTTTGTAAACGTCCTTATGTTCTTATGTTCAAGACATTCTCAATAACGTGCTGATGTCCATCCAAGTTTCATATATTTAAAACTTGAAGTTTAAAAATGATTTTATGGTATGATTTTACGCTATTTTAAGTTAATACAGTGCCTTTGTATTTTTGTTGGTGAATTACTGACACACAAGGACACTGACTATCAAGGAGGTGCAAGTGCACATTTCGGTAGGTTCGCATACTAGAAGAACATTAAAAGGTCTTTAAGTGAGGAAGACCAGCATAGCTCCTAGTTTTGTACTTACTGTTGACAATGGCAGTGGGAAGAATGGATGCCATGGCAGCCTGTTGAGGGAGCAGCTGTATTGTGTCCAGGAGGCATGCAGGGTACATTCCCTCTGTCAGGGACATATGGCTGACAGCTTGTAGCCTTGAGTCAAAATCTACAGCAAATGCAACCAACTCCACGCCGTCCATGATGTTTTTTGTTGTAGTGCACCAAAGTTGACCACCTAGAAAACAGGAAAAAGTTGCATTTAAGGAACTACTCAAATGTATTTAAAATGACACAGCACAATACTTTAAAATGTCTTTTGCTTTGGTTTCTTCATCAAGGTTCATTACATATTTGTGTAAGATGTCGCAGTAACAGTAATGGAAGTAGTAGTGAAAGTAATAGACTGACACATCTTTCTTCATGCCTTAGTTGTGCTCAGCATGCAGTGACCTCTCAAGGTAAATACTGTATTTCTTTTTGATTAAAATCATAATATAAAGTAGGGCCACTACTATTATTACAATAGCCTTGAGTAAAAACAAACAAACAAGGGAATACTGGCAAGGAGTTTGGAATAAAGGACGCTATAAAGCACAACAACCCTTAAACAGAACAACACAGGTTGGCCTAAATAATTGCATACAATTCCTGGGTGTCTTGAAGTTGAATTGCAAAAAAACAATGCTATTGTTTAAACCAGAGTGCAATGCTTCTGTAAAAGGGAACTGAAAAGTAATGTAACAACAAATTATTGCATGAATTCATATTTTTCTAAAATAAGTCCACCAGTCCAGCAACTCAGGAATGCACATATTCCTGAGGTTAACATTTATTAGAACCATATTTTACATTTTAAAGGTTAACTATAAAGGTGGGAATACTGTAAAACATCACTTTGCTGCTGTATAAGTGACAAACTGTATTTAACTTGGCAGTGTTGCTGACCATATTAGGTAACAATACATTTTAAAGATAACGTGCATGAACTGTACAGTTCATGTTTATATGTACAAGCACATTTGAGAAGGGGATTGGAAAGATTAAAAACAAAAAATCCACAGTTTTGTATCCTTTACTGCAGATACAATCTGGGGCACAATACAGCATGCTGAACAGAACAAAGAAATATTACGCACAGTAAAGGTCAAATTTCACAGAAAAGTTACTACCATGGCAAATAGCACACTTCCCTCGATGAAAGAACACATTTTCGTTTTTACATGGTGCCTGTTCAATGTACAAGCCTTTTTAAAAAAAAAAAATATTACAAGATTAAAACTGGCACTATGTCTACATTATCTTGACAGGGGGGTTATTTTAAGCTCCCTAGTGGTAATATAAAACCCACATAAAGTTTTCCAGGATTGGTTAAAAAAAAAAAAAAAAAGGCTATATATTTTGTGACAGGGCCGAGGCTAAGGCCCTGCACACTGGTGAAGGTGTGTTTGGTGGCTGTTTTTACACAGCCACAGGTTTAATTGCTTCATTTCTTCATTGTTTTATTGAGCCAGAATCACCTGGCACCACAGCCAGAAGGAGAAGGCCGCTGTCTCCACAGCTGAAGGAGAAGCCCCGCTGTCTCCAGAGCCCAAGGTGAAGACCTGCCGTCTCCAGAGCTGAAGGTGAAGACCTGCTGTCTCCAGAGCCGAAGAAGAAGCCCCGCTGTCTCCAGAGCCGAAGGAGAAGCCCCGCTGTCTCCAGAGCCGAAGGAGTTAGGCTTTTGTTTTGTTTGTTTATTTCGTGTGTAAATAAATATACAAGCCCTGCCCTGTTAAAACCTACCTGTGGTTCTGAGTGCTGGTCATTTTACCCAAGAAGACAAGTGTGAAAAGGTCCTAAAAGTGTTTCCACAATTTGTTTAAGATAATTACATACATACACAGGTTGACAACATCATAAACCAAAAGACGAAGAAGCAAGAATGTATTGTTTAAAAGTAACAAAATAGTTTTTTGTTCTCTAGGAAAGGGTATAATGATGATAATCAATTAATAGAATTTTCTATTAGGATCTGGCTTTTTATGGCCAATCAAGGGATTAATGTGTTATTTGAAAAAAAAAGATATATTTGAAAGTCTAGTTTATTAACAATAATGTATCTAATTATATGCCCCAGAAGGTTCACCAGGGATATGTTAGTAAGCCTTGCATTTTATTTAATTGTAGTGTTCCAGATTAAATATTCTGCTAGAGTCGATACAATATATTCATTGAGTAGGCTAAAAAAAAAGGGTTTGGCTTAGATAATGTTTATCTCCGTACATGACAGCCTTTTCAACGGCACTTCATTTTCCCTTGAAGAGATTACAGTTTTTAATATGACTATTTACAAAATTCTGGCTGGAGAGATAACTACAAAGTATGATATGGTAGCACTAAATGGCAAAATTAGGACATTGTTTTATAGAAAAGCTGGACAATTAATTAAACCGGACTGCTGGCTTTCAAAGATGTGCAAACAGTGTTTCAGTGTGTAATCCAAATGAAAAAAAAGTGCCTGCAACTTCAGACCTTAACGCATTGGAAACAGTCTGTCGAGTGTGGTTGTAAAATGGCCTCCTAAAAGCTTGGTGGGTGTTTCTGGGTTCTCTACAATGTGTCATAAAAAATAAATCAAAACTGTGTCTGATCTAATAAGAAGAAGAAGAAGAAGAAGAAGAAGAAGAAGAAGAAGAAGAAGAAGAAGAAGAATGAGTCTGCTGTCTTTGTGGGTTAGGAGTTTATATTTGACTTTGGTTACTGAGACCTGCTATATCGTAATCTTTTTTTTTTTTAGCTCAAACAGTCTCCCAAGCTCATTTTAATCAACCCTATTCTGCCTGTGAAATGCCTCAGCCAAATTAATTAAGCATGCTTCTGTCACTGGTACGTTCACATTTTCGTTATAGTAATTGAACAGTAGGGACTGGCTGACAATTAGGGTTGTGAACCTTCAAGTAGAGCTGAGTGTCTATATATGTTTTCTACAATGCTAAAACTGGCTGAAGAAAGCTGAAATCTCAATAATGGTAAAGTCTACAATATGTACAGAATGCTGCATCGGTTTGGGTTGCATTGATCTTTCTCTCAGAATGACAATCACAGTTAATGGTGTCACTACATAATGATAAGAATTTATCAACCCTACAAGATCCAACTTCATGACTGAAGATTTTCAAGGGGTGTACTCCCCTGTGATTTGATTTTACTGAGGTTTGACACAAAAGAGAACCAACACATGAACAAGCCATTTGTTTTTGTTCGTGTAGACAAGGCAGGAAGCATTTATAGCAGGCATAGTACAGTTTTTTTTTTTTTACTATTCACTATACTGTACAATACTTTTTTTATTTTATTTATATCTTAGTAAAAATTAGTATATATGAAAACTATAGCTGCAACAAAAATAGTTCAAATG
This sequence comes from Acipenser oxyrinchus oxyrinchus, assembly GCA_030684275.1. Taxonomy (NCBI): domain Eukaryota; kingdom Metazoa; phylum Chordata; class Actinopteri; order Acipenseriformes; family Acipenseridae; genus Acipenser; species Acipenser oxyrinchus. The sequence goes on along the minus strand of CM060249.1, from coordinate 18,051,850 downwards.
TTGTAATACGGTAAACTTATTTCTGTACAAACATATTTCTATTATCTACAGCATATTCTTGTTCAACATATGCGCAACATGAGAACACTGGCGTATCAATGCCAACTGACAAGTGGCTTTTGCTAGATGTTAAATTTGAGGAAAATAAAACAGCATTTTACACTTATGAAATGAAAGCCTAGCATATGGGAAAAACAAGCATATCTACAAGTATATTACAGCACCACTCTGTTCACGTGGTATGAAATTCATACTTTTTTGTTTCATCAATTGCTGTTGAACTTGTCAGCACAAAAGGATCTAGACCTTCTGTGATGGAGAAAGAGAAGAAACCTGAACTTCTATTCTGTCCTGCCAGATGCCCAAATGTGATATGTTGGTTTGTGCATTGACTGGAGGCTTGCAGATTGAGATCCTCTGAATAAATGTTGTCCACTATATCTGCCAGAGCCTCTTTGCAAACAAGGGGCTTTTACCTCAAAAGGTAATTACTGTAGTTAATTTATAAATACATTCAAAATTGGGGTTACACTTTAAATTACAGTCAGCAAAGAATCACAGTGGAATAACCGCTATTTCCATGGTATTCTACCTACATTCTAAATGAATTTGGTAAAAAAAAAAAAAAAAAAAAATTCTTTCTAGTCATGATTTAAAAGTGTAACAGAAATAGGTGTGTCTTGTTTGGTTGTTAGGCACAGTGCTGTCAATGCTTAAATCATGGAATCCTAAACCGAAAACTGATTTGCGGGTTTTACCCCTTTGAGAGCCTGTTGATTCGTGTTGTGTCTCTGAATGGTATGACTGGACGGTTTTACGGACTGGGAACTCATTCAAGTGGTTTGATTAGTTTTGCACAACATCTCCAGTTTTGGCACTGTCTTATAGACTGTTTCCAGGAGAAACTACATCCCTGAAGAATTACATTAACAGAAATGTTTTTATAAGAAAAGTGTTTACATGAGAACTGAAAGAATACTTTAAAAAAAAAAAAAAAGAATATACTTAACAATATATGTATTAAAAAAATGAAGTGTTTAGTTTATGAAATATGGTCTTCAGTCATAATTTAGATTCTAATCCACTTTTTTTATTATCAACATCTACAGTGTTGGTTCAATTGTGAAATTATGTTAGCTTTCACAAGGACTTTGTAATTCAGTCAATTTCCTGCTAAATATTTCATTTTCACATAGTGAGAAATAATGTCATTGTTTGAGAGCTGCCTTGAGGTGTCGTTCTTGGCCTCAACAAGTGAAATGAGTGAGGGACAAAAATGTCACTGATGGGGCAATAAACACTTGTGTAGCATGAGTTTGCATAAGTTAGCATTACTACCATTACGCCCTTTACCTCTGTTAACAGTAGTTTGTCCTGTTTTACTCTGTTTTCAACCAAATTAGACATTTGCTGTCTGATAGAGAGACTAAAATTTGACCTGTACATGTATGTATCTCCAACTTTTAAATGCCTAAATATTCACTTGAAGCAGACAGGTTATACTAACAATACATTGAGTTAAATGTACACAAATTACTTGGAAGCACTCACAAAAAATAGTGCCGTTATAGTTGTTATGGTAGCCAGTAGATTTTGCACCTCAACAATATATCTTTTTTTCAATTTCACCTGCTCTCCTTTAATATTTTACCAACATCAATTTTAATTGGATAATGTATTTGATCTATTACACTATTTTAGTAAGTCAGTGTTTCAATCTAGAAAACATCAGTTCTTGGTGGTCCCAGGTCCAAGCCCATTTTCCCCCAGATTCTTACACATCCACCCAACAGGTATGACCACAAATGATACAAATATGAAAATATATGATAAAATAAATTCTGACAGCAAAGTGTTTAAATACTGTAGTTTATAATTCATATGCCTGCATCTTTTTATGACAAAAATAAATCTTTGAGCTTTCTTTGTACAGTGGCCAATGCTGTCGGAATGTGGGCCATTGTTTAAATCCTCCTGCAGAGTACTTGATAAAAGAATAAAGAACTATGACATATTCTAAAAACAATAGAGGAATTAAGGAGAAACAATAGGCCAGCTGCTTCATTAAAACAATCAAAATAGCATCCTGTACATAGTCCAGATAATTAAACACAGTTGCTTTATACATTTTCTCAATAAAATATTCATCACCTCACTGTTACGTTCTGTTGGTCAAATGTCCTTTTCATTTGATTAATGAATTAAAAAGGGGGGGGACATTAAAGTACACTTAAGATGCAAACATGAAAGAATTTCAGTAGTAAAATTATGCTGGTAAATATAAATCATTTCTGCACAAATGTTGCTTATTTTTACTTACTAATCATGTTCACTGCTATGCTGTAATAAAAGCCAGAATAAACACGTTTTTCGTGATGCAAAGTAGCAAGAAACTGAGCTACACAAACAACAGAAGAAGCTGGAGAATTAAACTGGCTTAAAGACTCGTATTTATATGTGTGCATGGAAACACCAGAACTCCTTAATAGTTTGCTATAAAATGTGTAGTTAGACACATTGGTTTTTCCAGAAATGAAACCACACTGGCTGTAATAATGAGGTGGAAAGAAACTCACAAATTCATTAATATTGTTGCTGCTCTTTCATTTTGGGGTGCACGTTCCTTCCATTTTGGGGTTGTTTGTTTTCAGACAGACAGTGCATTTAACATAAACTCATTCAATAGTATTCTGTTGTGTTCCTGCAATGACCTGCAATAAAATATAAAGCTTTACGTTGTAAACAGTGCAATGCAGCGTACCAACTATATTATAATTACTTTGCAGTACTAAAGCAAAGTTAGTATTTGTATTGCAGTCCTTCCCCCAGCACATGAAAAAAACAGTATTATCATATATAATATGTGTAACAAACTACTATAACAAACTACTACACAGGTTCAAAGTATAACCATGTGCTTGAATTCAATGGGATTGAAATCTTATCTCTTGCAAGTGTTTTGTTCAAAATGTGCCCCATGTTAGTTCTGGGTTGTTCTGACAGATCAGTGTGGAGATCACCTGCTTTACTAGCCTGTGGTTTGACTGAAGCCTGCTTGTGTTGATATCGGTATTTCCATTATGTTTGAATGCTTTTGTTATAAAGATGGACTTCTGCACTTCTTATTTTGCATCAAGGTTTCCTTGCTGTGTAGCGTTCTAAAACGTATTCAAGGAGCTTGTAGTACTTCAGAAATTATAAAGCATTTGGTTTCCATGCACTGTTACCAGAAAGGTATCATCAGCACATCTTATGGTACTTTCAACTGTGCCTGTTACAGTATTACACACAAATTGAAGCTGATTTTCCATAAGACATATGTGTCTGAAATTACAATCCCTATAAGGGAAGATTTCATTAGACATTGCTACCTGGTGACATCGAAGCGTTTCATAAAAGGGGGAGGGCTAACGGATTCTAACTATACAAACGCCTCAAGCTGGTTTCTGTTGCCACAGAACTAAACTTGGTCTTGGCTTCAAATGACATTACGTGCCACTAGGTGGCACTCTTCACATACTGATTACAGACCTTGCTTCTCCCTCCACCAGTGTTCAACATGACGTACAATTTCTCTGCAAACTAACGTGATGTGCTGGTGGCATTCTAAATGTAATAAAGCAAAGAGGAAAGGTAGAAGCAAAGACTTGCGGTGGCAGTTATGTGGGTGTCCTCACTAGATTTTGAACCCAGCAGAAATCCACCTTGTCTTTTATTTTCAGTGAATACACTAAAAGGATGTATATATCCCTACTTTAATTCTGTAGGTGCCTGTGAAATAAACAGTGATGCTGGGAAAGTGCACTGGAAAATGACAGAAGCTCTTGCCTGAGATAGTTTACATACAGCCAAACCTGTTTCAAAAACACATATATAAAAGGACACTGTCTACAGTGATCACTGATACCGATATGTATATTATAAAGATCTAGTTTATAGAGACCACTTTTCTATAAATACCACTTTCACCATGTTCCATTGTGTGGTCATTTTAAACAGGTTTATTTTTTAATACTGTTTCAATTACCCTTGCTATGAGATAAATATACAAGATAGTGCTAGATAATAAAACTGTTGTAATTGTATATAGCTTGCAAAAAAACAGCGTAGCAAACTCTAGTAGTTTACTGCTAGTTTTATACCAGTCAATACTTTTATTCTTGAAAATTTGAAGTGAGGGACAATGCTGGCACGGTGTCGAGTTGACAGGACTTCCTTCCCTAAGGACTTCCTTATCCAGAACTTCAATAACTCAAATAATACATTCAGAGGTCAAACTTAACAAGTGTTCATCTGTATCATTTAGTTTATTATGCGTTTTACCCACAAGAGCTTCCTACCCCAACGCTGACCTGAACACCCCTGCTTACAGACTTGGTCAAGCAGAGAGTGAAACCATCGAACCAGTTTCACTTGCGAGGTGAAGAGGCTTTGAACCCAGGCCTCCAGGGGGGAAAGCATGAATGTGAATTAGGTACAGTAAAACCTCATGAGATTTACATTGTGCTTGAACGGATGTGATTTTTAATTATTTAAAGTGCATAAGTAAATATTGGTATACTGAGATGTATGGCCATCATACATGAAGACTCCCGAAGACTACAGTGCAAACTAAATTTAAGGAGGCTGTGTGGTCCAGTGGTTAAAGAAACGGGCTTGTAACCAGAAGGTCCCCGGTTCAAATCCCACCTCAACCACTGACTAATTGTGTGACCCTGAGCAAGTCACTTAACCTCCTTGTGCTCTGTCTTTCGGGAGAGATGTAATTGTAAGTGACTCTGCAGCTGATGCATAGTTCACACACCCTAGTCTCTGTAAGTTGCCTTGGATAAAGGCGTCTGCTAAATAAAAAAAATAAAAAAAATTTAGCGTAGTTATGCAGATGATATCCTGTGCTGATTAGCCTCAGGCTAATGGCATACAGGTCAGCATCCACAAATTAAAAAGCCTTCCAGAGAGATTTTTCTAGCAGACCTCCCTTGCTATGCATTCAGAACTTAATAATGCAGGGGCTGGTTTATAAATACTACTAGTAACTATTAACAATCACACTGTATGAAACTAGTTTTCCCGGCATAAAGAAAAAAAGGCATTTTTAAGGAAAGCTACATGGTTTCATTTTTTAATTACTATTACAGTACTGTACTTACCTGTTTTATTCTAATCCCTTTAAGACAAAAATGTAACAAACCCATCATCAACTTTGCAGTAATATTTAGAGTCAGTTATAATATCAAGGCTATGATACAGTAGCACCAATGCTCAGCTAAAGGTAAATCCCACAGGGAATTACATGGTCCCCAACCCATTCACTCTGGAAATATCAACAGGAGATGATGTTGAGATTGTAGGTCTGAGCTGCAAATAATTCAGTGTTAAACAGCATTATAACAATACTGAACAATTACTGGTATTATTAATTTCTTTCAAATATCACTGTACATATGAAAATCTACAAAATAGAAACAACTTTTGGTAAAACTGTACCTAAACAATGCTGGAATAACATTTTGCAATATCCCTGGTGTGCTAATTCATTTTCTATTATGTGGTTTTAAAACAATACAACTCAATAAATAAAACAATCAACCGGTTGGAATGAAGCTTCTATTCTCATTTCCCATTAACTCATCTGCAAAGGTGCATTCCTATTGATTTGCAAGGCCCCTTTTATGTTTACATATTACTAAAAGTAAATGCTAATTACATTTTCTGTCAGTTTCTATGAGAAATAAACAATTTGCAGTTAAAAACCCTAATTGCGTTTGTCACGTTGTGTCTCTGAGCAGTTTGGAAGTGAGCAGCCCTTGCTCATTCTCATTCTGTCGTTCTGGCAGGCCCGCGCTGCCCCAGGTATCACGGCTCAGCCATCTGGACCCGACAGCTGTCTCTCTATTGATCACAAGGGTTTAGCACTTGATCAAACAGACTGGGACAGGAAATTGCTCTTTTCCCTACAGAAAAGACCAAAAGCTGAGCGAGAGTAATAGAATATTTCTGAAATCAACCACCGCTACCAGTGCACAAGTCTCTCTCTAAGAACTACATCTCTTCACTTACTGGAGTTCATTTCAAGTTCTGCTTTCACATCTTATCAACCCATTGGTTTGATATGGATTTGATTTTTAATTGTGATTGATAGTTTTGGACGGTGAGTTGATAGACAGTCCTGTGTCAAAATGTATGTTTCCTACTAATTTGTTGCTCTTGCCTACAGCAGTGTTTCTCAACCGTTTTCAAACCAAGGGCTGGCTTTGTGTCTTCCTAAAACCTAGTGGACCATTTATAATGCAAGGACCACTACAATGTAAACGTTATGGGACTGTTTTTAATGGCTGATAAGCGGCCCTTAACTCTCCCTTTTGGTAACACTGCCCAGTGCTACTCTGAGGCGTAGATGGGCAGGCTGTTTCCACCAAGAGAGTGCCTTTAGACAGTGATGAGTCACTGTGAATAGGCAGCTGTGGTTCAACGCTGGCTGAAAAACTGCTGTTCAACCAGGCCTGCAGAGGGTGCATGCACAGGAGAGCCAATGGAAGGGTCTGAGAAGCTGCTGCCATCAAGCCCAGAAGTTTCTGGAACGTCACTACTGTGGGCTGCTCTGTTGAGCTGAAAGCTGGTGGCTATTCTCTGCACTCTGCCGTCCGACAAAGTGGACAGCATGGACCTGGAGTCCAAGCACACTAGGCTGCCTGAGGCGTGAGCTGGCTCTTCGCATTATTCACCGTAAAGTCCAACCGTAGAAGGTGGCTGGTGACAAGTTCGGTGTGGGCCTATGTCTGTGCTGCAGACTGGGCACAAATAAGCCAGTCGTCCAGATAATTGAGCACTCTGATGCCTTTGAGTCTCAGTGGGGCCAGGATAACTTCCATGCACTTTGAAAAGGCACGGGGAGCTAGAGAGAGGCCAAATGACAAGACACGGAACTCTGGTTAAATTCCTCCCTGCCAACTCAATATTCCCAACACACACACACACAATTTACCTCGGCTGGGCTTTCACCCTGCCACATGGCCTCAGACCGATCCTCGACTTCAGACAGGTCCACATGTATCTGAGCCGAAGGTTCAAAATGTTGACAGGGCTGTTGCAGTCAATCAGGCCAGGCGATTGGCTTACCGCGGTGAACCTCAAAGACGCCTATTTCCACATCCCCATAAAACCAGTGCACAGGAAGTACCTGCGGTTCGTTTTTCAGGGAAGAGCGTACGAGTTCCGTGTCTTGCCATTTGGCCTCTCTCTAGCTCAGTGCCTTTTTGAAGTGCATGGAAGCTGTTCTGGCCTCATTGAAATTTAAAGGCCACATGTGAAAGGGTAGTGTCACGGACAAGCTGTTACCGGCAGGAAGAGAGACTCAGATGTAAGATAGCTGCAGTGAAGCACTAATGCGCACATTTATTACAAAGACACTAAATAAAACTCAAATTAATTCTAATATTTACACCAGTGACCACCCTTTTCATATACCTGTGACTGGAGCCTAATTAATCACCACTTACAAAATTTACAGCTCCAGCCACATTCCTACGTGATTTCTAGCAGGGAGGAATTTAACCCCCTACCTACCAACCCAATATTCCCTACACACACACAAGCCAGGCAGCAGCCCTAGGAGTTTGCTGCCACAGGGAGCCATCTGGAGTATTGAGGTCAGTGCACCACGGACATTTGGGTGCTTACTACCGTTCAGACTGGCTACGCGCTGCAGTTCAAGCATGGTCCCCCTTCCCTGTCACAGCTACGGTCCCACAGGTTGCTGTGGTGGTGTCTGAAGAGGTAGACACCAGGCCAGTTGGAGGAAGGGTTCTACTCCAGGTACTTCCTAGTGCCCAAGCAGGACCGGTTCTGAACACCACCTCTGGCAGCAGGTGCAGCTGGCTGTGCCGGTCTTTGATGCTGCTAGGGCCTAGGGTGCCAGTTTGCCACTGGTTTGCACACTAGAGGTGGTCGCTTGGGAAGCAGGTGAACCAGCTTCTTCATGGATTCCCGTGTGTGGTGAGATTGCTGCAGCATCTCGTCCACTGTGGGACCAAACATATGCCCTGGTGTAATTGGGACATCTAACAGCGGTGCTTTGTCCCTGTCAGGCACGCGTGGCTGGAAAAGCCAGAGCTCCCTACGTGCACCTATCAGCGCAGCCAGGTTCCTGCCTACAGCCGGCCCGTTAAGTTTTGACACACGGAGCAGGTTCTTATTAACCAGATGCAACTCATCTAGCGGTTGTGGTGAGGGTCTGTGACTGTCAGAAAGGGACCTCAGCGAATAGGACTACCAGAATAGTATTATAATTGCCTTGCTGTGCAGCGAATGCACTGACTGAATAGGCATGCTCGAGGATCACCTCCGAGACCCGGCACTGCTTGTTGGGGCAGATAGCATCCTTGGACAGGTGCGCTAAATTAGGCACCTGTACCAAGGTGGTGATTGAAGCCTCCATCGGCAGAAATTGGGCCAGGCCCAACTTCTCCGCATCATGCACCCTATATATGGTGTCCATCGACCGTGAAACAGCAGGAGGTGTAGCTGGATGATCCCAGGATGACTATGTCAAAAAGAAAATCCGAGTGCACTAGGGGGGACATGGGTAGATGGTTGGCTTGTTTCACCTTCTGTAGGCCAGGGCAGCTGCAAGACTGCAGTGGCCCTCTTGACAAGCAGCAGAAACTCTGCCAATAGGGAGAGATTAACGGCAGGAGACGTGCTGTCGGACTCCACGTCCTCAGATGGGAATGCCAGCTCCCGTTCACCCACCTCATCAGAGGCGGCGATGGACAGCATGTCCTGCTGTGGCCAATTTGTGCCTGTAGCCCCCTGGGGCTCCAAGGGGACAGAAGGTGCCAAACTTTCATGCAGTAACTCTGCGAGAACTGTTCCTTGGTGGGAAACAGCTGCCCAGAGCTTTTCCATCTGCTCCGAGTCCACCGATCGCTTGGAACGGCGACTCTTCTTCCTCGGGGAAGGAGAAGGAGAAGGAGAGGAAGATGAGGAAGACAATGAAGATGGTCTCCTGCGTGGGTGCATCGTCCAGTCTCCCTTTGCACAGGGCAATGGGGTGAGGACACAGCCACACTCTAACAGAACAGCGCTATGCAGGAGTAAGAGGCGCAGACTGCTCTGTAGAGCTGCAGGAGAAACGTTTCTCCAGCATGCGCTTAGAGAAAAGTGCACAAAACTCGCAGAAACTGTGGTTCACCAGTGCCTCCTTGGCGTGCTCTGGCCCCAGGCAGGAAGAACATCTGCCATGCTTGTCCTCAACAGGCAGACTGGCCTTGCATGTCTCACAGGCATGAAACCCAGGCATGATGCAAGAAGCAAGTAATGCAGAGTACAGTATACAGAAGTACAGGTGCTGCCTCAATCTGCTTACAGATAGCAACTGGGCGGGTCAAGACCAACAATAAGACTGTACCAGGGACGTGAGCACCGGTCGGTACTGGGACAGTACCGGTTCGGCGATTTGAGCACAGGGTCAGTATGGTACGGTACGATACTGGGTCAGTGTGGAACTGGTTCGGTGACTTTAACACCAGGTCTGTACGGTACCAGGACGGTACGGGGTGGGTTTGGTAACAGTTCGTGACTTTAGCACCAGGTCGGTAGGGTAGGGTACCGGGTCGGAACCAGGACGGTTTCGCGTCGGGATGCCATCGGGTCGGTACTGTACGGTACTGGAAAGGTACGGGTATGGTACTGGGCCAGAACCGGGTTGGCCCTGGGACGGGAACGGAGCGCGTCGGTGACCTCTGTATCGTGCTGTACGGGTCCACTGGTTCGCAGTTACAGTGGGTAGTCATGTACAGGGATGCCCACCTGTGCAAGCCACTGGCAAAACCACTCAGTCAGTACAAAAAAAACCCAAAAAAACCTTTTATTAACAAAATACAGTAATTTAACAATTACATAAATCATTTTAGCCAAAGCCAAAACGAGAAATAAATAACTCTAGCCAGGGCTATTGCATCCTGGGGGGGGAAAGCACCAAGTCAGCCGACTGATGGTGCTTGATCCCTGGGAAGGAGCGACAAACCACTGGTTTCACGCGGGGCACAAGGCTGCAGTGGGACGTAACAAACAACAGGCTGTAGTGCACAAATACGTGTAATTTGTAAAACTAATACAGCGATTATTTTAATATTACATATAATTTGTGTAAAAACACAATAAATGCTAAATATAAAAAAACAAGTACTGCGTCACAGGCTCCATGACTTCAGAGATCTCCAGTCTCATTTTAATGGTACTTGTTGGAACCTAGTCTGGAGTAAATACATAAACACACCAGATGGCAAGCATTACTTCATTCCAGCTCTGATTCAAAAACTCAAATATTTCATCAAATATAAGTAATTTAGCTGGAGATTTTAAAATATGTAATTTTTTAAGCTCTATCTGGTAAAACTATTGTATGGCACTGCTTTTTGCCTTTTTACACAATATTTTATTGTGTTTGAGTAGAGTATACCAACATGTACTGATTGTTTAGGTAATGTAACTCATGCACTTTTATCACAATTTTGTAAAATACATCAAAACTTGAGTAGAGATTTAAGAGTTCCAGAACTTGCAGAACAAACAAAAGTTGCTTGATTTAAATGATTCTCCACTTTTGATTTATGCCAAAAAAAGGAGAAATAAATTGTAATGTTAAAATGAAAAAAACAACAGAATGCACTCTCATTGAGTTATTGAGCTGTTCTAAATCATGAAAAAAGCTGTTTGAACATTGTGGGCCTTATTCCCAAAACTTAAGTAACAAGTTATTTTAAATATTTTTTACAAAACTGTTTAACGAAACAGTCTTGAAAGGTTCAAGCATTTCAAACATTGTTTAAAAATCTTTTTGTGAATAATAATAATAATAATAATAATAATAATAATAATAATAATAATAATAATAATAATAATAATAAAACATTACTGTATTTCACTATGTTAATGTTATTTATTTATGTAGCATTTTTGGAGAAAATACATTTTATTGTATATAGGGTTTATGATATTGCCATAGCCCATTCTATGTTGTACTTTATAGTACTCCATAGGTTAAAGGGTACATACAATCTAACAGTAATATATAGAGGATACACCATCAAACTTCATTTACTCTGGGGATGGGACCACATATCTCATCTAATACTGTATATGAGTACATTAAATACCAGGATCTCCCAACCCTCTATCAGCCAAAACACTGGTTAAAGTTAAGAATTAAAAATAGAATCTAGAAAAATGCAGAAACAATTTTTTCCCCACGCTGACAATTATGGTTTGCCCTCTTAAACAAGCATTCTGATTAATCACCCAGTTACTGTTTGTATGTTCAGCATTAGACACACAGGCATCCCAATCTCACAACACCATAAGATGTGTGACGAGCTCTGGGACTGTTGGCACACTGAAAAGCTGTAGCCCAAGGAAGATACAAGAAGAAAGTATAAAAAATATGACCAGAGGATGTGATAAATATATATATATATATATATATATATATATATATATATATATATATATATATATATATATATATATATATATCAGCGAGTGTGTTTTCCTGTTTGGTTTTAATCTACATTTAATTAAATTCTTATCTGCTATGTGCTTATGGCTACATTTGAATAGCGAGACTGCATTCATTATGAATGGTAACATTTAACTCAGAGAACATTGTGTGTGGCCTCATAAAAAACAAGACTTAAATCTCTGCATGCACCAGCTGCTTAAGAAACACAAAATGAGTCAATTAGGACCTTTTTTTAAAATTACGGCAGTGTCAAAATGAGAAGACACACTGGAAATGAGGTGTTATTTTAAACAGAGATAGATAGATAGATAGATAGATAGATAGATAGATAGATAGATAGATAGATATGCAGTTGTATATTACACAGCTCCATGAAGATGTATGGAGATAAATAAAACTCTGCATGATTCCTTATATAATAATCAGGATGTGTCTCCATTTCAGTTTGTATAATTTAGCCTTTAAATACATCATAACTAGCAGCTGTTCCTTAACTGAGTGTGTCAAATTATATATTTGTGAAAAGTTAAATGCTCACGGGCTGTAGTTTGCTCAGTTTATTCTTTACACCACGGTGAGGCATGGCCTTCAGGGTTGTTTGCAGACTTATTTAGAACCTAATGTGTTCCCCAGAGTAAGTTCATTTAAGAGAATGCATTGGTGTTTAAACCTTTCTTTCTTGTTTATACAGAGAAGAAAGGCTGGTTTTACTCTACGTTGACATGCACAAGGCTGTGTGTTGTTTATAACAAATTATAAAATGAAATGACCATTAATCTGTTCATTATCAATTTTATTGTTTTATGGATTTTCCTTTTTGTTCTGTTTTGTTTTCTTTCTCCTGTTTTCTATGATGCATCATTGTTTACATTCTAATTAAAGTAAAACTGCGGTCCAGTACTGATATGCATGTTGCCACTATCACACAAGCTAGTTCATTTGGCTGGTTTAAACTATTAAATATAGTATTAGAAATTGACCACATCCTCTGTACTAACTTCTAGCACACTCTTCAGAGTGACGCCTATCAAATCTTACAAACCTCTACATCTGCCATTGTCCTATATCAGTCACCACACTAGTAGTTGTTTGACACAGTGGTGCTTGATTTCCCAAGTTGCATTACAAACTCAATCCATTGCAGTTGCTTTATTTTGTAGTACTTACTAATAAATTGTCCATATACTGTAGTATTTAATACACAATAAACTACACTGAGAAAAATCTCATATGTGATGTCAACAGAACCCTGGCAACAAAGAATAAATGTAATCGTTTTCCAAATATGGGCATTAACATAGTGCCATGCACTGTACTTGAGACCTGCAGTTGTATTTTCTTTTCACCACTCCATGTAATGGTCAAGAACACATTAAATAACTGATCCATGAAATGTGCAATTGTGGAATGAATCAGTTTGGTTTCAGTTAACAGTGTCCTTTTGTCACCGGCCCAGTAAAAAGATAACAAATCATAATATTACTGGGGTCAAAGCTACCTAAAAAATAAAGTATATATTTAGGTGATAAAATATTTTCAAATTATTGATGATAATAAATAATCTCAAGAACCATTGCTTTATTAACAAGTTGAAATACAAAATATCCAGTATTTTTTAATAGGGGTGTGCAAAAACTAGTATTTGCTGAGAATTGCCTTTAAGAAGTATTTATCAGCAGGTATTCAATAAATCCATTCAATGTCTGCTCTTAAACCACTCTATGTGCAAGTTAATTGTCATTGATTGCTGCTCAATTGTAAATGTAAGGAAAGGACACTTTTCCTTGTTTTGAAATCAACACGTTAATGAATGGATTTATTGAATACCTGCTGACAAATACTTCTTAAGGGCAATAGTGAGTGCAAGCTCCTGCCCACCCCTATTTTCTACTATTACGTGGGCTGGTATTGCTTAAAAAAGACAATATGTTTCTTTCTTGAACTAGAAGAACCTGTGAGGCATTTTGATTTTACCAACAAGACTTGGCCCTGGTAATGACACTTTGAGCAGTTTCTGACCAAAAGCAATATCTAGGGCATCATAAGGCCCCCTTTAATTTTTTTTTAATTTTTTAATTTTTTTACATTTACACTGTGATTTTGAGAAATGAAGATGCACCTTGTTGAATTAAAAAAATTGCCCTTGAAATTCTAGTGGATGTTAGCAGCATACATGTATCAATGCCATTATCATTACGTACGTATTATACTGTGCCAATTATATTTAGTTTTATTTTACATAAAGAAGAAAGCATGATATTTGTATATGTGGGTGTGTGTTTGCTGTAGGATTATGTGTTTTATATGTGTGTAATTAAAAAATATTAAGAATGTGAGTTTAAAAATATGTGTGTTATATACACCACATTCTCAGATCTTATTACTTATAATTGTTATCAGTACTTCTCATGTCTGAACAAAAAAAAAAAAAACAATTACAATTTTATAACAATTAAAAATGATGTAGGAATTTGTACAACCCCCTAAATTATTCTAGAGTTTTTTTTTTTTATTATTATTATTTTTAAATATAAAAAACTATTCTAATGAGGATTTGGAGACTTTGAGAATCTAGCCCTGTATGTTATATGTGATAATTGATTAAAATTACAGTTTTTATTCAGTTATTTTCCAGTTGTATACTCAAAATTTGATAACCGCTGCTGACCAATCATGCTTAGCTACTCTCCATTCGATTTAACATTTTTAAATATTTTTCACTAGCTACTGGTCCAGGTATAAAAGCACTGTCACTCTGTGACACTTACTGACATGGAACTAAGCTGGTTTAAACTGAAATTACTCAAATAAGAAATCTCCATTTCCCGACAAAGTCGGTATCAAACATTATAGAGCCATATCCCTAGTTAGTTCAATGTGTACTTTGTCTTTGTTTTGTGGTTTGCATTCAATGTTTTGTGGAGGATGGTCCCATTTAAATGGACTTTGTTCAAATTCCATTTATATACAAATAAGCATACAGAAGCAGATGAAGTATAGTAGGTTCCCTACTTTTACATTATTATTTCCCCTCAGGTGACACATTGCGTTAATACAGGTTTAATCTTTGAATATCATAAAACACGTCAAGTTTTAAAATAGTGTCTTACAATCCACTGCACTAATGGCTTAGCAAGTCAACACCCCATCAACACCACTAGATTACTGTAATTTCCAAAATGAATACAAGTATGAAAGCTTTGTTCCGATGTTCAATGCACCATTAACATACTCTTTGAAATCAGCTCCAAATATGAAATAGCTAAATTCCAGAAGATTTCATCCCCCCTCCCCCCTCCCCTAATGAGAAGCAGCATCCCTCACTTTACTGAAGGATCCAGACCTTCCCCGTGATACAGACTAAGGCTGTTTATTAATAATGAATTTGAATGTTCACATATGGAATGTTATCAGCTTGTGCACAATCCAACCAATAGTTAGCCCTGGTGGGGTAGCTGGGTTCCTCATTAGCAGAACATATTTAATCCAGAAGTTTCTTATCAAATGTCACACCTGCATCTCTAAATGGCATTTTCACATTCATTCGCATGTATTTCAGAGATGAGGCTCCAAGGTGCTTTACGGAGATTAAGAAGGAGAGAGAGTGCAAGCTTATTTTATCATTTAGCGAGTCTGGAAAGAATCCAAGGAGTTTTTGTCTTGTTGTTGTAATTAGAAAGCCTTTTTAAGTGATAACGCCTGCATAGGAATATGAATATGTAGCAATTAAGCCAGCCCCGTTTTTCAAATTCTCGAACGCTGCTATTTTTGCTGTATGTATGTAGCAAGGATTAATTCAAGCTTCAGAACTTTAAAAAACACATTAAAGTAAGCAAACATTCAATTCAGTAGTATAGCGGGAACTTTGCTCACAATATTCTGACAGCAACTAAAACAACCTTTGATCTGTTTATGTTTTGTACAGTATATTGTTGCTTTACTAGGAGAACCGTCTACATCAATATGTGGGCCGCACATGTAACCTTTTTTTGAGAAACAAATGCAATGTTTTCCATTAAAAATCTCGTAATTAAACATGTATATAATTACTCATGTGTATAATTCAACTAAAATGGTTTACTCATGTATATAATTCAACTGAAACGGTATATATATATATATATATATATATATATATATATATATATATATATATATATATATATATATATATATACATATTGAAGTGATGTTGTTTATAGCTTGTACTGATTTTTTTAAAAATGAAAATACAGGTAGAGGACAAAAAATGGAAACACCAATGTAAAGGCACTTAATAGGGCATTTGGCCATTATGGTATCCCGTGGAGTTCTCAGTGGACTGTTTTTGATGAAACTGGCTGCTCGCGCCCCAGGTTGAAATTTGCAGTCATTGATCTGCAGTTGCTCGCCTGTTTTGCCTTGCACTTCAAATTAATGCACAGATATCACAATCCTGCAATATGCGCATCCGCCCACTGTTGCTCTTTGCTGATGATGTCTTTCCCTCGGAGTTCCATGCCGACATCACCTGAGACACTGTTACTCGTGAAACATCAGCAAGTTGAGCTGTCTTGGTCACTGAAGCTCCTGCCAAACGCGCCCCAACAATAACCCCTCTTTCAAAGTCACTGAGGTCTCCGCTTGCAGCCATGCTAGTCATAATTATAGGCAACCAGGCTTGTCCAGCATTTTTATACATGACCCTAAGCATGCTGGGATGTAATTTGCTTAATTAACGCATGAGCCACACCTGTGTGGAAGCCCTTGCTTTCAATATACTTGATGTCCCTCATTTACCCAGGTGTTTCCATTTTTTTGTCCACTACCTGTAAATATACTTGACTCTCTATTCATTATTTGTTTCGATTATATAAATAAGGCTATATAACAGTTTTCAGTGGGATAATTACAGGATAGCTGATTCCAGGCTATTAGGTGCTGAATGATATTTATGTTATAAGTGATGTCAGTAACAAATACCCTGCAAAATGCGCAGCATGGAGTAGGGGTCTGCCAGCAATGATGGCATGAACCTTTAATGGTACTTAAAGGAACTCCTCTGGAAGTTTTCTGAACCCTTTGCCATCATAAAACTAACTGACTGCAGTGGGATTTAATTGTGTTTATTCAGGGAAAAAAATGCATTATTGGTGCATATTTATTAAACTTGTATGTCTTGTAGAAACTGTTGTTATACCGTCTTTGGTAAAAATAAAAAAAAATAAAACTTAAAACTTGTCTATTGGGTGCCCCTATAGCGCAAACATATATAATTTTTGGACTTTTCAGCACAGGTTGTTGTTATCTTAGCTTGAAATGACAAAAACAAAACAAAACAAAAAAAACAGTGTAACTAGCAATACTCTGATACTCAAGTCACTGTAGGTTACAGGGGTCATAGTTTGGACCTTCATCCCATTCTGTCTATTGGTGGCTCCATAGCCTTTAAAGTAATGAAGAACAAGTGCAAGAAATTTTGTTGTTGCATTTACACCCTGTATGCAGCTAGCAAAGCTGCTAACCAGCAGCTGAGATAAGTGCAAAACTGAGAAGTATTGATCCAGTAATAGCAGTTCACGCTTTGACTCTGACACCTTAACTCTGCAGATATAATGTCATAGCCTCTTATCCTTTCCTCTTAACATTACCTGCCTATCTCCTCGCAGCTGTCACCTCTGGTAATACGCTTCTCAAAGCTCTCTTAAATCACTTAAATCACTGCACTTTGAGGCATTATTTATTTGATACCTTTTAGAAGAGTTACAGTTTCATTCTATCACCTCAAGTATATATTGAGTGACTCAGCAAGAGAAGTTAATTTAGTGCTGGGATAAACACTTGATTTTCATGTTTGGATATTTGCTCATAATTGAAATATTCATTTGGATATTTGTTCGTTTTCAAAAAGTAATAAAAGCCATTATATTGCTCTGAATGCAGGCACAGACAGCATAACAGCAAGGGCAGGGAGGTGTGGCCCCTGTGTGTGTTTCTTCAAAGTAAACAGTGGCCATAGACACGTTTTTATAAAGTAATAACATGAGGTTTACTGTGGCTTTTTGCAGCTGAACAAGCAAACGAAACTGAAATGAATACAAGTATGAAAGCTTTGTTCCATTAACATACTCTTTGAAATCAGCTCCAAATATGAAATAGCTAAATTCTAGAAGATTTCATACCCCCTCCCCACCTCCCTTAATGAGAAGCAGCATCCCTCACTTTACTGAAGGATCCTGACTTTTTAAGTCGAAAAAAAACTCACCGTTTTGGTTCTCGTTTATTACATTCCACATAACAAAGTCGCAACAAAAAATATATAATATATACAATCTACATAAAAATCACTACACAACATTTCCAGCAAGTTGCACACTGTTTAAGCTAGGCATTTCAAAATAACGTGCTTGCCTTTCTGTCCCATGAGATTCTGACTCACTCCAAAGCAGCACGCTTTTTTGACCTAGATGGCTTTCCATAGAGATCACTATGCGTGCGTACACATAATCTGGTTTGTTTACTTTTTACTGCCTAAAACTTTTAAATAGGTTTGAGTTGCTGTGTTGAACCTGTTTTCGTTTATCTATCTATCTATGTATCTATCTATCTATCTATCTATCTATCTATCTATCTATCTATCTATATCTATATCTATATATATATATATATATATATATATATATATATATATATATATATATATATATATATATATATATATATATATTAGATCTCACATATCACACTGTGCTCTTTTTCATTTACCATTAGGTGTTTTTGCCATTTCTAGTGAATACAAACATCTGATTTTTGTATCCGAATACATGTAAAACAATATTTGTTTGAATATTCGGATATTTGTCCCAGCACTAGAATGTGATTTATTTAAAATGTCTGATTGACTTAAGGATACCTGCGGGAAGTTGCAAAAAGTTTTCTATTTAAATTCTGTTTGTTAACTTGCATGCAGCTCAGAGCACGCACATTTTTTTTTTTTACCAAGCAGCCCAAGGCAATTTGGAAGCAGTGCTTATGCACAAGGCTTAGCTCTCAGGGGCCACTGTTTCTAAGTATCTTTATGAAGAAGCAGTTGGGAAGTTCTACTTACTTGTGGGGGTCCATATGCTGCATAGGAGGCCATCAACACAGCTCCATTTTAGAGAGCAAACTGTATATAGCCCCCATGCAAGTAAACAAAATGTGTTCTAGAGGAAAAGGAAGAAAGCTGTGTTGGTATTATATTGTCCATTTTAAACAAAACTGTTCACAAATATAGCTGCAGAACAGGGATGTTATGGGTCA
This sequence comes from Acipenser oxyrinchus oxyrinchus, assembly GCA_030684275.1. Lineage (NCBI taxonomy): Eukaryota > Metazoa > Chordata > Actinopteri > Acipenseriformes > Acipenseridae > Acipenser > Acipenser oxyrinchus. Next base: position 18,033,048 of record CM060249.1, on the reverse strand, counting down.
CTTGTCAGAAGTGGTAAGACCACACACGTCTTCTTTCGTGGTGCTGTCTTTGGAAGACAGACAAAGCAGATAAAAAATAAACACAGCATACACACACAAACGACCAAAGGTGGTACACTATTTTAAAAGTTTTCTAGTCCAGTGGTGCGCAAACTTTTTCTATGCTGCCCCCTTTTCTTAGCATACACTTTCTAACAAATACATCCGTGAATTTAAATATTTTTTTTACACTTGGCGAGTCAACATTTAGCTACCATTTCTAACAAATAAATCTGTGAAAAAATACATGTAACTCAATTTTTTTTTTTACACTTGACGATTCAACATTTACCTAACATATAAATCTGAAAAACATTATCGCTCAGCAATTAAATCTGAAAAAATATATCTGTGTTGCCAGCTAAATCTAAAGCTTACACTCCGTGAGCCAATCTCTCCGCTTCCCCGCCTCCTCTGCATACAATGCAAAAAAAAAATGTACAAATTTCAAAACTTTGAAGAATGTGTTTGTTAACATTCATGTATTTAGCTACATCCGGGAAAAAAAAAAACTGTTAAAATATTAGTGCTTTTTTTTTACACTTGGCACCCCACATACATGGAAGTCGTCATTTGGGCTCTGTTCACTGCAGGTTCACTGACACTCGCCACTTCAAACATCATTTCTCCGGTTGAGTGATCGTCAACGGCTCATTTAAAAGGTAAGAACTTAAAAAGATCAGGTGACCTTACCGCTGGGATGGCTGCTTGCTGATAGAGCTCCTGTCGCCAATTTGCTATTTCATTTATAAATGAACAACGTTCAAATTATTTTTTGATTATTTTTATATAAAAATACTTACCATTTTTTGATGGAAAATAAAGTAAAAATAACTAATTATAATAATAATTATTATTAGAATTATTATTTTTACTTTATTTTCCAGCCAGTCAGTAATAATTACAAGAAACAATACTGCTGCTGTAATACTGAAAAAGTTACCTGACTGTTTTAATTGTTAGTTTTAATCTTTTGGATTTAGCAAAAAAAAATAAAAAATAAAAAATACAAGAAACTCTAGGTTTAAATAAGTGAAGTGCTAAATTATCTCATGTATCGTATTTCATGCTTAGTTGAAGATATTCACTTACTTATCTTCGTTATCTATGTCTGAATCTACTGTAGCTCACACAGAACAGGGTATGCTGACTCCTCAAGAAGGATACATCATGGCTTCAGAACACATAAGCACTCAGGCATCAGTTGCACTACTATGCAAAACTGGGATGTTAGGTCAAAAATGAGCCTTGTTATCAATTCAGATGTCCTTCTGTATATGTTTCCTGATGCTTAGATATTCTAATGATGCCAGAAGATGCAATATAAAACAACCTCCATTATGAAGCACGTTGCAGGTTCCAGCTTCAAGGTTGGAATGATCAAATAGCTGATCAAATATTGTTATTATTTTAAGACTGGAGACTTGGCAGGCTCTTTTAATTAAGGTTTTAATCTAGAAATGCATGCCAGTTATTTTAATTGCTCCTTTGACCTTAAAGTGCAAAACATAGAACAAATATTATAGTACTTCAGAGCTAGGTTACTGTATCCTAAACATTACCTAGTGCTGTATCTTCTACTTACATTTATTAAACAAAACAAAAAAAAATCCAGATGTTTTTCTTGCTGTAATGGTTGATTACAATGCAAATAACACTTCCATAATAATAATAAAAAACACAAAGGATTTGACCAGTAGCTTTAGAATGTATTTGATCAACATTTATGTGTCCTGTATGCAAATAATTTGATTCAATTAGAAAGGCTGAGTCCTAGTTACATGTAAAGATATGTCAAGATAGTTTTACTGCCCACACAATGCACGAGTTAAAGGCCAGAATAATACATAATCATTGGTGATAAATAACTAAGTTAACTATATGAGGTCTGTAGCTCCTGTTGGTGGTGCATCGGAGTTGTATTTTGGTATGTCTAGGCTGCTGTATGTTTATGTACCTGTGACAGGATGACTGGGCGGTGACGTCACGGCAGAAACAGGAACAAAAAACGACAGAGAGGTGGAGTTTGGTGGAGCTGAGCGAATGCTTTCGCTCAGCATTTAATACATAAACCGAACAGAAAATAAAAGGTTTGAACACAAAACAGGACACGGCACTCGTCGCCAAAAATAAACAGACCAACAAAACGCACTAAACAGTAAACAAAACAGTGGACGGACAGACAAACGAAACACGGTGAGTGAAATCATAGACTTAGTTTTACTTTTTAAGTTTCTCCTTCTCCACACCCGTTCTCCACTCACCGAACACCCAACCCCGAGTGAGTGAAAACATGCAGCTTTTATGCAGTTGTACCGAGACTCGATTGCTAGTCAATCATTCAATTGGAATCTCGGTACAACTGCACGTGAATTAATTAAAGTGCAATTCCCCGTGCTCACATATTATTACTTTTACTTGCACGTGATGTGATGTGCCATCCTCGTGCCTAAATACAAATATACAATTTAAAACACACGTGAAACACAGACCCGCTTATATCCCGTGTACCAATGCCTATACACCAACACTTACACACAACACGTAACATATAACA